>JAILYA010000105.1:490000-882620 GCA_021437795.1 Rhodamnia rubescens
GAGTCAAAGAGTGCTTGAAATTGTCGGGAGGGAAGCGGATGGGGCCGGCGATGTGCCCTTGGTCGGATGTGGAACGGCGATGAGCCGGTCTCGCCGATCGACTCGAGGCATGGACCGATGCGGATTGCAGTGGCGGCCCAAGCCCGGCTTTTGATACGTCCGTGGAAACGTCGCCACTGCGATTGTGGAATTCAGCACGCGCCCGGCGTGCCTCGGCATCTCGCGTGCTCCGTGCATCGGCTAGTGGGTTCCCATTCGGCCCGTCTTGAAACACGGACCAAGGAGCTCCGACATGTGCGAGTCAATGGGTGGAAAACCCGTAAGGCGTAAGGAAGCTGATTGGTGGGATCCCTTGTGGGTGCACCGATCGACCTTGATCTTTCCGAGAAGGGTTCGAGTGAAAGCATGCCTGTCGGGACCCGAAAGATGGTGAACTATGCCTCGAGCGGGCGAAGCCGGAGGAAACTCTGGTGGAGGCCCGCAGCCGATACCGACGTGCAAATCGTTCGTCCGACTTGGGTATAGGGGCGAAAGACTAATCGAACCGTCTAGTAGCTGGTTCCCTCCGAGTTTCCCTCGAGATAGCTGGAGCTCAAGAACGAGTTCTATCGGGTAAAACCAATGATTAGAGGCATCGGGGCGCAACGCCCTCGACCTATTCTCAAACTTTAAATAGGTAGGACGGCGCGCGCTTTGTTGAGCCACGCCACGGAATCGAGAGCTCCAAGTGGGCCATTTTTGGTAAGCGAACGCGCGATGCGGGATGAACCGGAAGTCGAGTTACGGTGCCCAATGCGCGCTAACCTAGAACCCACAAAGGGTGTTGGTCGATTAAGACAACAGGACGGTGGTCATGGAAGTCGAAATCCGCTAAGGAGTGTGTAACAACTCACCCGCCGAATCAACTAGCCCCGAAAATGGATGGCGCTGAAGCGCGCGACCTATACTCGGCCGTCAAGGCAAGTGCCAGGCCTTGATGAGTAGGAGGCGCGGCGGTCGCTGCAAAACCGGGGCGTGAGCCCGGGTGGAGCGGCCGTCGGTGTGCAGATCTTGGTGGTAGTAGCAAATATTCAAATGAGAACTTTGAAGACCGAAGAGGGGAAAGGTTCCATGTGAACGGCACTTGTACATGGGTTAGTTGCTTTGGACACGCTTAAGAAGTTGTGTAACTCGATCATCCCGAGCCGTGCACTCGGAAGAACTACCCCCGGTTGGGATAGATGGATTCATGTCACGAGAGGACACATTTCCAAAGACTCCCTTCGGACACAACAACATTTGCAATAACTAATCGCCGAGCCCACTCCAGGCTTGCCATGCTTGGCCCAACAAGTATAACAAATATGACCAGATTTGCCACAATATGTATACTTGACGGTTGTCTCGATCAAAATTTTATCCACTATGTCCACCACCATGGCCATAGCCTCTATAAGAAAATCCACCACGACCACGACTACCTCTACTAGCCACAATGCTGAATTGTCTTTAGATGATGTAGAAGATAGAGGGATAATGCGTTGAATCCGACAAAAGCTTCATTCATAGAAGGAACTCTCTCTAGCAAGAAGTTGTTCAACCCGGGATAAAAACTTGGCCACTTGAAATTTAGCTCATTGTGTCTTTAGTCTCTCAAGATCAATAGTGATGGGTTGATAAAGATTGAGTTCTTCCTACATGCCTTTCAAAGCACTAAAATACTCGCAAGAGAGTTGTCCCCCTGTTTAAAATTAAAGATCTTCTTGTACAATTCATAAACTCTAGACATGTTTTTGTCTTGTGAGTAGCTCTTCATAAGATCATCCCACATTCCCTTGGTAGTTGTGTGGAACATCACATTAGCAGTAATAGACGGCTCATGCTATTCCATAATCACACCAAAAGTGTGTCATTCTCTCTCATCCAATCACCATACTCATTAGCTTTAGCATCAAGGGGTCAGTAATAAGATAATTGAGTTTCTCTTTGGTATTAATATAGAATTTGACAGCTTGAGCCCATAACAAGTAATTAGAGGCCCCATTTAATTTAATAGTGGTAATTTGAACATTAACACTATATGTAGGAGGCTTATTGGTACTCATGGCGATAATATTGAAATAAATATATATCTACCATAGATCAAGAAGATTGAAACTTCGGCGCAAGAAATGAAACAGCCATTCGTTAAGTATAATCAATACAAATGATCATGTATCTTGATGAAAATCATATAATACCAATCGACCATAATCAACGTAATATTATGATCCTTGAATCCGCTGATTAGTAAGTGTTGTAATCTATAGCCGCAAAGAGAACTTGATGGATTTGATTTCTCCTAGTCTTATATGGATCGAGACTAGGAGAGAACATAGATAAAAATTACAGCTTTAGGTGGTTGCGCACAGCAGAAGGAAAATGGGTGTTAGGGGATTCTCAAGCCAACAATATGATCAAGGAATCAAGTAGTCGATTTGCTTCGATACTATGTCACAAAGCTGATTAGAGAACCTATGGTAAATAGGAAAGAGAGAAGAAGGAAAAGAGGAGAAAACAAGAAGAGAAGTAAGAGAGGAACGGAGGAAGAAAGAAATGTAAAGCCAAAAGAATGGCTCTCAATTTCGTGCTCTTTTCCCCATACCTAGTGCTTCGTTTAATATATAACTTGTACAATGACCATAATGCCCCATGTAAGTAGAAATGAACAAAACCTAGAAAACACAAGTAACGTAATAATTAGTTTAGAAAATGTCCGGGTGTGACCATTGAGTTACGAATCAAATACTACAATCGATTCTCTTATAAAAAGCCCATGTCAAATTGCATGCTCCCACGATCACGACCACCCAAGCAATGCCAAACAAAGTGTAGGTACAGACTTATCGATCGAGTATGCGCTTGCTTCATTTTAGGGTCATGCTTCAAACCCACATTAAACTCTAGAGACAAGACGCCTACACTTCAACGACTTCTACATTTTTCTTTTACGAAGAAAGAGTTATCATTAGAATGTTTGGCTGAGCCGCCAATTGCGAACTCTCCCGGTGTCCCATTGTCTATCCAATAATTAAGAATTCACTCAAGTCGGCCTAACTTACAAAGATGGCACCAAAGAATGGACAATGTAGAGTTGAACCCGGGACTTCCCACTTTATAAGGTAGCTTTCGAAACATATGGAGACCCATGTCAAATGATTCCCATGGGACGGTCCCAACTCCTCTATCTGCCATTGTGGTTGGGGAGGATTAAGTCCACAAAGAATCACAAGACAACATATGAAGGTATCTCGCAAGTCCACCTCAATGAAAGATGATCCAATTTCCTAAATAATCTGCCTTTGAATTTATAGAGGAAAAGAATAGCCATGGGATGCACCAAGAGAACTAAATGATTAGCCACCAAATTTGTGGGGAATTACAGATGATATTGCACAAACAAAACAACTTTGCAAAGGTAAACATAGTAGAGCAGATCGGTGCAGATTTAATGGTGCATGAAGAGAAAGGTAATATGTATGAATTCATGAGAGAGAGAGAGAGGGAGAGGCATTCTTGGGCCGATTATCGCTGCGACCTAAAAAATAAACAAGTTAAATTCCAAGCTAATGGATTATCAGTGTTAATTAATTAACTAACCTAACTCGGACTCTCCCGAATCCATACCAAATCGCCACTTAAGGTTCGAATGATTAACATGCAATGTGATTTGAATTTGGAGTCGCCACTAATCATTTTCGGCAGGTTGACTAGAAACCCAAATAAAATAGCGGGAGAAAACTATCTTATTTCTGCGTACCGTAGATTAAGAGTCCGGGGACTTGATTACGCTAAATTATTCTAACGCCCTTTCGGTACCATTTTCATGAAAAATATTTGATTTGGTAATTTACTCGAATTTTAAAGGTGCAGTTTTTTTATTCTTTTTTTTGTTTTTCTTCTTTTTTCTGAAAATGTGAAAACATTGAGTTTTATGCGATATACACCATGGACGATTTAGAAAGAAAGAAAACGCGGCCAATCACAAGTATTCACAAAAATAAATTAACATATAATAATACTAAACTTCGGAACACGTGGCACGTCTAAAATAAACAATCAAATATTCAAATCAAATGATTACATCTTTGTAGATCAAGATGGAGACGATTACCTTCTATTACACAAAATCTTACTCACGTACACGTTATAGTTTCTTTCAAGATCTCGAAGCTTGAAGAGCGTGGCTGTCGTCGAAAATGGCAAGCAGTAACGTTGTTGGGTGGCGAGAGGCGAAGTATGTAACGGGACTCGTCGAAGATGATGCTCGACCAAAGCTCTTTTTCTCTCACTTTTCAATTTTCTTTTCCGGTTTCTTCTCAAGGACTATCTCAATTCTTTTCTCTTCAAAAACTCTCTCAATTCTCTCCTACTCCCCAAAAAAAACTCTCTCAATTCTCTTCCTCCAAAAACTCTCTCAATTCTTTTATAGGCAAAGTTCTTCATCCTTCATTCTTCATCTTCATCTTCTTCTTCCTTCATTCTTCATCCTTCATTCTTCATCTTCTTTTCTCATCTTCCATTTTCATCTTCCTTTCTTCATCTTCATCTTCTTTTCTTCATCTTCATTTCCCACCTTCCATTTTCATCTTCTTTTCTCCATCTTCATCTTCATCTTCTTCATCTTCATCTTCTTCTTCTTCACCTTCATTTCTCCATCTTCCATTTTCATCTTCTCTTCTTCACCTTCATCTTCATTTTCTTCATCTTCATCATCCTTTCTTTATCTTCCATTTTCATCTTCCTTTCATCCATCTTCTCTTGGTATTTGCAATACAGTCCCCGAGGTTTTAAGTATTTGCAATACACCCTTGAAGTTCTGAGTATTTGCAATACTGATCCCCGAAAAAAATATTTCTTTCAAGCCCAAATCTTCTTGGTGCATTTTTCACCCCATGCCTAGTCCAGGACCCTGTTAAATTAAGCTTGAATTATATGCCAATGCTAAAATATGTGAGATGATTTTTGTTTAGAACTAAAATTAGTTCTAATTTTTATGCAAAATATATATTAGTCAAAATTTTAGGTGTCAACAGTTTGCCCCTCTTTGAGTGGAGGCTCGTAGAGGTTCCGCTCAAAGATAAAATTGAACCCTAAATTTTGATAGTGCAAATGATGGATGAATTTTTTTTTTTTTTTGCGGGAGTTTTAATCCCATTTTTTTGTAATGAAGTGATGCATGATATGCAAGCCCGTAAATAACATGTGTCATAATTTCTCTTTTCCATGTTAGAGAAACTCGCATATGGATCGCATACGAGAATACCTGTTTTACCAAATACCTCATAAGCTAGTGATTCCCTTAATTTCCAAGTTTCTTGCAAACACGAGGACCTTAAGGTATTCGGCCTATCTGTTATCGGAGACTTCTCCCTAATGCGAGACAGCGCAAGATATGTGTATCCTTCCGGATCACAAGAGCTACGTCGTTGTGAGTCGAAAGAAGTAGAATCAAGTTCACAAGAGCTACGTCGTTGTGAGTAAAAGTAGAATCAAGTTCAAGAGCTACGTCGTTGTGGTTGATTAAATGTCGAAATCCCGAGTGCATATGTCTTCACGATTCGACAAAGGGGAACCAAAATCTTAAGAGCTACGTCGTTATGATTTGGTTTGGATCAAAATCACGGGTGCTTATGTCTTCGTGATTTGATAAAGGAGCCGAGAATCATAAGAGCTATGTCATTATGAGCCGACTAAAGGTCAAGATCACCAGTGCATATGTCTTCGTGATCGAGGCCGAAATCATAAGAGCTACGTCGTCATGATAAGATGTCAAGATCGCAGTGCATATGTCTACACGACCCGGGAGAGAGGCATATTGCCCGAATTGAATCGTAACAACTATCATCGGAGGAGTTGTTGATTTGAAAATGGGTTCGAGAAAACTTACCCGGGTTCTCCGAACGATTAATCAAAGAACGAAACAGATCGCTCGTATCATACATGGTAGGCATTTGCCAGGAGAACTTGCTCATTCAATAATCCTTGGATGAATTTCGAGACCTTGGGAGGGACATCGAACATCGGGAATGTATTACCCATCATAGAATGTCCGAGGTAACATGCGCAAACATATTCAACAATGAGTTCATGCAAAACTTTCCTACCGAGCTTGCAATGATTAGAAATAACATGTGTATAATGCAATCACTCATACTATGGTTTATGCATAACCATTCTATCAAGTTTGCATTACCAATCCTGTCCAGGGATATTCTCACATTATGAATACCTCGAATGTGAGATGAATGGGGGACTTCAGTCCGAAAGGGTTTTCTCTCACTCTCAAGAAAAGTTATTTATCCTGTCGCAGGATTCAAAAGAAATCACTCAATCTTTCCATCATCGCATTCGATAAGGATCCGAGTAATCTCGCAATTGATACGACCGAGCCGATCCGGGAGGTCTTGATTAGGACCGTAATGAGGGCTAGGTCAAAGGTTTACAAATGGGACTCTAGTTGAGTCAAGGTTGCTTTGAAATGAATTCCTTCGTCATCTCTCCGGGTTTACAAGTCAAGAACTCGCAAAAATGAGAGAGAAGTAATCTTGCTCGAACTTCTTCGAGTGATGCTTAAAATCATGGAACTCCACATTAATTCAAGTGCCCTAGTCGGAAAAGGCTTTTAAAGGGTTGTAATGGAGGTAATGATTTGGGGACCGAGAAACGAAAGGGTTCGTTTTGGCTTCGAAGATATTTGAGAAGGGGCTTGATGTTGGTGATCATTACAATCTTGTCACCGATCGTGGCCTTCTATGATACCATCATTGCTCGAGGATGGTATGAACCGAAGATTGCATTTGCAATTCGACACTTCATGGAGATTTTTCTCTCAACCCTTTTAGGATATACAAGAAAATTGTGCATTCAAGTTCGGAAATATTCTACAAATGAACAATGAATTGAAAGGGCATTGGCCTTGCTTTTGGTAGGCACTTTGCTTTTTAAATGCCCAGGAATTTTTTGTGGGATCAGCTTTTCCTCTTTCTTCTCTTTTTTTTTTTTACTCCCAACTCTCTTTTACTATTGCATCTTGATGAGTTCATTGGGAGATTTTCTATTGATCCAGCTTTTCAGGTCCTTCTACTCAAAGATGGGCCATATTCGCTTTGAGGACGACAATGATCACCAATAAGGGCTTTTAGAAATGAATTTGCGGGCTCAAATGGGTTGTGCAAATGGATACAGATGTGTGGGATAGAAAAAGAAATGCTCTTCGTCACCCTAAGGCACTTGAATTAAAGCGCAAGTACAATGCAAAGAACCACCCGAAGATTGATGTTAGTCCAAGCAAGAAGATTTCTAACCATTTGTCTCGTGATGCTGATGGAATTACCTCTGTTTTGCCCCAATGTGGGGTGGTTCTTGACAGGGTTGTGGAAGTGAAATCTCCGCTCAAATGGGTTGATCAACGGATAACTTGGAGTGTTTAGGGTAGAGAAATGAATGCCTCCATCACTTCGGTTATCGTACCTTTCGCGAGAAAACTCTTTACCTCGAGGAATGCGGAATTTTGCCACCGTTCATCTCTTTGAAAAAATTGGACGTGTTTGGGAAAGGATTGCCTTTCATCATCCTGTCATGCCCCTTCGTACATTCGATGTATCTTATGTAGTTCATGTTCCTTATTCGAGTTGGTAAATTAAACATGAGGAACAATCATGCGCAAACTATGCAGTGTATGAGTGTTTTCGAGCATATAAAATGCAGCAACTTTTTATCTTGGCGGACAAAGTTCGCAAGTACATAAAAAATTTCTTAGGGGCATGGATCGTGAGTTGCCCCCTGTTCATGCAAATGCGTTGCAAAACTTCATTGTTCGCTTCGAGACATGAGATTGTCAAAGGCTCCAAGAATTTCTCATTTCATTAATTTTTCATGGAGAAGGGATACTTCTCTGTTTGGACGGAGTAGTGAACCCCGTAAAAATCAAAAGGGAAAGCATCAATGTATGTCCTCATGTTC
This sequence comes from Rhodamnia rubescens, assembly GCA_021437795.1. NCBI lineage: Eukaryota > Viridiplantae > Streptophyta > Magnoliopsida > Myrtales > Myrtaceae > Rhodamnia > Rhodamnia rubescens. The sequence continues at coordinate 497,984 of JAILYA010000105.1, forward strand.
TAAAAGAATTGAAACGATACCACTTTACCCATGTACGTATTCCTCGCGAACTTTGAATTGAAAAGATCGATTCATCTGGATCGGATTGTATGTCCGGAATGTCATCTCTCTAGGTTCTATAACCGTCCGGGCCGAGCTTCGATCTGCGAAGCAAAAAGTTTTTATTAATCTTTGTACATTGATGCCAAATCCCGGGATCGACCCGGGACGCCTCGGACCACTGTCATTCCCCCAACCACTATCTTTGCGGTGTTGTTGGCGTCCACGGGTGGTTCGCTTTTGTTATATTGTTCTCAAAGCGGTTGGCAATCCCACGTCGAGAATAAAATAAGCTTAACTTAGAGTTTGAAACGAGTGAGAATCAATTGGAACGATACGGAGTTACCCATCTTTGAGCCCGCTTGGTCTTTTCCTTGCATTCTCCCAAGTAAGGCTATTCGGAATCTCTCTTTATGGGCGTTCGGGGCGTCGTCCACAAATTGATTTGCTACAAGCCTAGCTTAATAAGGAACTTACGCATTTGATAAGAGAGGAGAAAATTCGCCCTTTAATTCTAGACAACTAGAAAGTAAAAGTATCCCACGCAGGGGAACTATACATGGAATTAAAGGAGTATTCATGTGAGATTGGTTCCACCTCTTTTTCTGGCCATTCTAATGATCGGCTGATTTTGTCTTGGATCATACACCAACGATCGTTGTTTGAGGATCCATAGTCACTTGCTTCGGATCACAACTGCGGAGGTCCTTTAGCTCCGAACCTGGCCGACCAAGGCGGTGAGCTCATCATCAAAGTAACCTTTTGATTTTTCGGGCAATTGATACTCGAATTGGGCATTGCTACTTGCTAACACCGGCGACAGATTTTCCACTTTGTTTTTGCCGTGAGCGGTCGACTCCTTGAGCTTGAGCCTCCGCCGTCGCTCGGGAACTCGTAGGGATGATCAACCGGTCATTGCTAGAACCACCACGGAAGGTCGGTATGGCCAGTATTCTTGATTGGGAAGTGGTCGGGTACTTTTTGCTCCGTAGGTTTTCCCGGGATTAATCTTCCAATCAACTTTGCTCCGGTCGCCTTGGTTCCAAGCTACATCGTGCTTCTTCGACTTATCTCTAAATCTCGTGAAGGTGATTTGTGACACTTCGTAGAGTGAGCCCGTTTATATTCATCATTTTGAGTACAGCCATTGGTCGTCTTGAATTGATTCCTAGCTGTCGAACCGCCTCGATGAATATAGAGTGAAGCTCGGCGGACCAAAGGGGCCTTTTCTTTCCGACAAAATCGTCGTAGTAAGTTTGGCCATAGTTCTTTTGTTCGAGTAATTGCTTCCTTACAGCATCTTTGCCAAATATTTTGGAGCACTCGAACGCAGCACCGGCTTCTTTAGGATGTCCCGAGCACCATGCAATATGGCCCTCGTTATGAACTGGCGATCATCACTTGCTGATGTTATGATCACCGGTATATCCAACTCCGAATCGATGATCTTTAAGAGAGCGAGACCATCCATATCGATCCCTACCATGGCTGTGACGACGATGTCGAAATCATATTTGTACCGCCTCGCCTCCTCTAAGGCTTCCGTTGCTTTCACATAAGCTGAAATCTTGTACATGCACTTTCTCGGCATGGCAACGAGGATAGAGAGGGAAACGGGGTTGCCATCAATGGCCATGACTCGTAGATCCTCGGGATAGGAAGCTTCCCATACTTCCCCCTTGGAATGGACGCATACTTATTTTCCTTTCAAAACCTTCCATATGTAGACCGAAAAATGGGTGTTTCGACTAAAGACTCGGGCTTTAGATGTTCTTTGGACTTGCAAAGATATATTGCCGGAAAATCACAAAAGCGATGATGGCCTTTCGTGACGAGTTACGGAGGTGCATGGAGACTTCAAGTTCTTTATAAACTTTTTCGATCGTTAGTCTCGCAGCATGCCTTTTCTCTCCTTTTCGGTCTTAGTGCCTTGAATCCATTTCGTAATAACTCTTACCTCCCGCTCAATCCGTCGTTCTTTTTTTACTTTTTCGATATGGAGGAGCCCTCAAATCTTTTCACTTTCTCTACGAACGAGGCGGTTATTTCCCTCTTCAAATCTTTTCGCTTCCTCCTACGAACGAGGCGATTATTTCCTTCCTCAAATCTTTTCGCTTTCTCCACTAACGAGGCAGTTATTTCCCTCCTCAAATCTTTTCGCATTTACTTACGTGAAGGTTTTCAATGCTTAGTCAAAAACGCGAGGAATTCACGCATTTAAACATGATGATGTTCGTGGATAAGATCTTGTTCTTTGCCCCTGGATTAAAAGAAGAATGTCTCACATGGGGATTTTGTAACAAACAGTACATTCATTCGTACATGTCACTACTTCTCTTGAGGATTCGTAAGGGCTGGCTAGTAATGCTCAAAGAAGAGATATTTTGAGAGCCCATAATAAAAAAAACTAAAGCTTCATGTAGGCTACACATTCGGAGTTCCATCGGCGTTGAATTGGCTGGTTGTGACATCAAGGAAACTCCAATTGTAGTGATGCATGTCTCTTCCCTCGAAGGGCATCGGTTACGCCTCCGCAAGACCGACTTTGCGGGATGTATCTCCAACGAAATCGGATTGTACGAGAACTTGCTCGGGGGATGAATCGTGAATGAGCATTTTCAATGCTCGGATGTGGCTCATCGAGGGACATGTCACCAAAGGAGATGGGGCCGCTACGACATGGCAAACAGCGGTGTTGATAGCATCCCTATACCTCTTGTTCTCTCGCTCGAAGCTTTTCACTTTCTTCCCTCGAAACGTAAGTTCATGACTTTCATTTTTAACCTTCAATCGGGTCCGCTTGTTTTGAAACCAAAACTTGACCTTCAAGGGCTCCATTCCTATCATCCGGCTCAATTCATTTTTGCGTCTCCTATTCACGTAAGAGCACTCCTTGAAGGCAGCTTGAGCACTTTGATTTGATATTTTCTTTTGGGGTTGATTCGGCTGATTGCCATTGTTGTTCTTTGTCGAAATCTTGAATTTCACTGCCAAGAGAGTTGGGTTTACGGCTTCGGCGTTGGATCGGTCTCGAAATCCAGCAGTTCGCTTTCGGGGATGTCTAGGTTGGTTGCCTCCCGTAAGTGTCGATGGCCTCTAAACATGTTGGATTGAAATACCTCTTACCGCCTTTTGTTCACTCTATTCTCCGATGTATGCTTACTCTCTCCAAATTCTTTCGAGTAATCGGGTATGTTCCAAAGCCTCCCTTTAAACGCGGATGAAAATCACTAAGCCGACGTTTTTCCCAAGATTTCGTGTTTCCGCTTTGCCTTATTTTTTTCAACGTGATGGGACCCCGAATCCACTTGCACCGATTTTCTTTTCTTGATAACCATGCTTGTCTCCCACTCAGTTTTCAATCATGGTGGGACTTCAACTCTTTTTGTAACTTTTCGGATTTGTGAGGCTCGAGATCACGGATTGACGATAGATCCAGGATCCAATGAACGAAACGCCCGTAGTTTTACCCGAGTAACTAACGTGGCTCCGCAAGAATTGCTGTTTCTTCTCTCGGAAAGTATGCTTGTCTCCCACTCGGTTTTCAATCATGGTGGGACTTCAACTCTTTTTGTAACTTTTCGGATTTGTGATGCTCGAGATCACGGATTGACGATAGATCCAGGATCCAATGAACGAAACGCCCGTAGTTTTACCCGAGTAACTAACGTGGCTCCGCAAGAATTGCTGTTTCTTTTCCCGAAAAGTATGCTTGTCTCCCACTCGAGTTTTCAACATGGTGGGGTCCTCAACTCTTTTTGTAACTTTTCGGATTTGTGAGGCTCGAGATCACGGATTGACGATAGATCCAGGATCCAATGAACGAAACGCCCGTAGTTTTACCCGAGTAACTAACGTGGCTCCGCAAGAATTGCTGTTTCTTTTCCCGAAAAGTATGCTTGTCTCCCACTCCGGTTTTCAACATGGTGGCGTCCTCAAATCTTTTCGTAACTTTTTCGGATTTATGAGGCTCGAGATGGTAGATCCGTGATTCACGGATGAAACGTCCCGTAGTTTTACCCGGATAATTGACTCGACATCCACAATAATTATTGCTATAGCTTTTCTTGCCCTTTAAATTAGGATTTAACGCCGAGACAATTATCGCTTTCATATCTTCATCTCCAACCTTCTAAGCACTCTTTTGCATCCACTCTCTTTTTTAGCCGCTTCAACAACAATGGCTTCCCTCCCTGCGCACGCCTTCTCGGCTGAAGTTTTGGCCAAATGGGAGAAACTTTATAATCTCCTAGGCCAGGGCTACTCTTATATAGCCAACCATCCGGAGGCCGAAAGCGAGATTCGTCTTATGTTTAGGGATATGGGCACCGCTTCCATTGAAGGTACCAAGTTAGAGGAGGAATACGGGATCTTCCCCACCCTCTTTACTAACTTCCCCGGAGGCTTACCATGTTGCTTATCAAGATGTTACTTTGGCCCACCTTGTGAAGGCACGCTATCGGGATCGGTCGGACGACTTGAGTGTTGGCCGGTCTTGTAGCCGACAATTATAAGAAGGCCCTCGACTACGGTAATGAACAAGTCTCCCTTCGATTCGTGAGAGGGGAAACTTGGTGGGGTGTTTGGCCATGTCCCGGACCATCTTCGAGCGCGATCCGCTCAATATTGTTTTAAAATTTCAATGCACATGGCTGGAAGAAAGGTTGGACGATCTCGACCCTGGATATAGCCCGCGGGAGAATGCGATCCATGACCTGGAATTTTTTGCCGAGCATCACGAGGACAAGGTAGCCAAGCTCAAAGAGAAATGTGAGCTCCTCCTCTTTAAGTTGGCGGATCTCGATTCTCGGAGCGATCGGTGTAGGCGGAGCATCAACCGTATGGAGAGTCGGTTAAACTCCTTTGTGATGCTCATTAGGGCTCGGGCTTGGCTTTACGTTCCCACCCCGTTGATCTATTTGTAAAGCTTTCCGATGAATGAAATGAATGCAAGTTTTTACTCATTTCATCTTGGTCGTCATATTTTTTCGCAAGATAACCCCTTTTACTCTGCGAATAAGTAAATCTCACGCTCCCGATGGTCAATCCAATTGGGCCAGAGAGGCTCCCCCATTCGAAACAATCTCTCCGCAAAGATTAGTAGCGAGAAAACAAACGAATGCTCAAATGTGAACAACTCGTGAATCACGTATTAATATTATAACTCGATTATGAAAAATCGAGTGAATCAAGCATAATATTTCTTTTAGAGTCGAATTGATTGGATTGGTAAAGACACGACCATCCATCTCGGCCGAATCAAAGCACCACCAGGGAGCACCTTCTTTACTATATATGGACCACCATAGTTTGGAGCGAATTTCTCCTCGGGAGTGGGACTATTGGCAATAATTTTCTCAAGACCAGGTCATTGATCGAAAATATCGAGGCCGAACTTTTTTGTTGAATGATTTAGCAACTCTCTGCCGATGAGGATATGACCTTAAGTCTTTTTGGTCGATCGGATTCAATTGGCTTGCTCTCCGTTGGATCCATTCAATTTTGGACAGTCCTTGAGGACTGGTATACGTAAGGAAGGAATTTCCACTTCAACCGGTAGAACGGCCTCCATTCCATATACAAGAGAATACGGGGTTGCCCCGAGTAGATGTCGAATTTTGGTCCGATATGCCATAAGTGCGAATGGCAACCTCTCATGCCAATCGCGATAATTTTCGGCCGTCTTCGCTAAAATTTTCTTAATATTCTTATGTAGCGGCTTAAAGTTGCTCCATTCATTGGAGGGCGATATGGGGAAGAGTTCGGATGCTTGATCTTGAATTCCTTAAACAATTCGCCCATTAGTTTGTTGTTTAAGTTCGAGCCATTGAGGAATGATTAGCGGCTTCGATAACGAGAGATGAATCGAGCAATGATAGTTTAGCCTACGGATCAAATTTTGCGATATTTCTTGTAATCGCTAAATAGGATGCGGCCTCGATCCATTTGGAGAAATAGTCAATCGCCACCAAGATGAATCGATGCCCATTAGATGCTTTAGGGTTGATAGGACCCATAACATCAATGCCCCGCATAGAAAGGCGACTTATGGTTCGGATAAGCGTTGAACAATTTTTTCATTGGAGGGACGTTAATCTTGTCCATCCATGAATTTGCTATCATGTCATCGATGTAAACCTCAATCTCATTATGCATCATGTCATGGAAAAGGGCAACCATGGCTCGTTGGTAATCTTGGCTAAGCCGTTTCGAGACCGAACGGCATTACCCGGTAATGGAACATTCCCCATGGTGTGGTGAAAGTGGTTTTCAACTTGTCATTGACATTCATCGGGATCCGATTGTACCCGGGAGAAACCATCCATGAATGAAAACAATTCAAACCCCGCATGCCGTCAACAAGTACGGCGACATGCGGGGGGGGAAATCATCTTTAGGATTGGCCTTGTTCAAGTCTCGATAGTCGACACAAACCCGAATGCGGCCGTCTTTCTTCATGACGGGGACTATGTTAGCGATACAATCGGAATATTCCTTCGTAGTCTCAATGAATCCTACATCGAGAAGCTTTATGACCTCCTCTTTGATCTTTTCAACTAATTCCAGTGCGGCCCTCCTTGACTTTTGCAACGGCTTAGCCAAAGGATCGATCGGCAAACAATGTTCGACAATGGAACGGTCAAGACCGGCATATCATGCATAGGACCAAGCGAAAATGTCCCGGTAATCCTTTAGGAGCTTAATCAAGCGCTCGGACATCTCTTTGGAAAGGTTTGCCCCGATCTTAACTTCTTTAGAGTTTTCCGCATCGCCTAGGTTGATCGAGATAGCTTGTTCACCGGTCAAGGGCTTGATCTCCTCATGTCGTTCGAAATCTTGACGAACTTCCTCATAACTGGATCGAATTCATCAAGGTCGTATACTTGAATCCACTAGATTTCCCTCCTCATGTGTCCCCTGAAACATAAAGTAACAAAATCGGAAGAACAAACGGGGCTTAATCGCGGTGTGATTTTGAAGAACTTTATTTATTTATATATATTTTTATTTTTCAAAACCGTGGGACATGAATTCTTGAAGAAGCCCAACCCCGGGTTCTTACCATGATGACAAACTTGTTGGTCGTTGGTTATCGTCATCGGGTTGGTTTGGGATACTTCAACAAGATTCGAAAATAGCGTAATTTTATTGATATGAAATTACATCTTTTGGGAAAGGAAATCCAAGAGTGCAAGCAGAATAGAAATCCAAATGTAATTCAAAATATAAAGGAAACCGAAAATGTCCCACGTAGGGGATTGCATGAACATAAAGATGTTACCGAATCTAAACCCTCTAGTGGATCATCACATATGGCATTAATGGATGATTTGGAAGGTTTAGGCGTCGGATAAGGCTCCTCATCATGCGCTCCGTCTTCGGATAAAGCAAGAATGGTTACATCATCAAAACAACCGGCGATATCGAAGACCCCTTCATCCTCTTCGGACCCTATTAGCTCAATGCTGCATTCCTTGATCCTTCGGTATGTCGGGGAACACAATCCCCAAGTCATCTTCAAGTCGGGTCGGATTATCGTAGCCTCCGACTACTCCAAGTGATCGGAAAGTGATATATAGAGGTGGGGGTAAAGGATCGCATGCCTGCTATTGCGACCCATTACGCCTCTTTTATGCCCACGCCTTGACATCCTAGACCGGTTGTGTGAGATTGGCCTTTAGGTTCAATTGGGGTGCGAATCCCTTGGCCATGTCGACCTAAACCCATACCGGGCTTAAAGCCATTGCCCACCATTATCTTAGCTACCATAAGAGACGTGGTTGAGATTTCGGGAACAGGCAAAGGACTTTCCAAGTGATGCATGGATAGTGTGTACTATCTCAAAAGCGTGGTAGGAGTCTTCTTCATCATGAGCTGGCTCGATGTAAGGGATGGCCGTTTCATGGAAAATCTGGTGATCTTCCTCTCCATGGACAATCACCAACTCGTTCGACCACGAATTTAATTTTTCGATGAAGGCTCGATGGGACCGGCTCCGGCATTATGAATCCAAGGTCGGCCTAGGAGAAGGTTAAAGGCCGAAGGAATATCCAGTACTGGAAGAGAATGTCAAACAAAGAAGGCCCGATCTCGAATCTCCAAGTTGATGCGCCCAAGACATCCTTCTTCACGCCATCGAATGAGCGGACGGAAGTCTTGGCCGTCCGCAACCCGGCGAGTCAATTCCCAAACGATTTAATGTGGCTAATGGGCGGATATTTAATGCGACCCGTTGTCAATAAGTACCCGAGCTACATGAGTTTGCTTGTGTTTGATCGTTATATGCAAAGCTTTGTTATGACCCCGTCCTTCGAGCGGAATTTCATCATCGCGAATGCGACTGATCCTTTAAAAGGATCGTCCCTACAAAGTTCTCTAGTTTGTCCTGTTCAACATTCTCGGGTACGTGAATTTCACCGAGTATCTTCATTAAGGACTCTCGATGCTTCTCGGATGATCGAGAAGTTCAAGTAAGGACACCTGAGCCGGTGACTTCCGCACCTGGTCGACAACGCTATACTCACTCGCCTTGATTACAGCTAAGAATTCCTTAGCATCTTTCTCGATGACTTGCTTAGTAGGTTGGTCATCGTTATAAGCACGTCCCGATCTTGTTACCGGGGCAAGATCGTAGGACCAAGGAACCGCCTTGTCATTTGTCATACGGAAAAGGCTGGGGGCGAGGCAATGATGATTCCAAGTTCATCGTCCTCTCGCATCTTCCAAGGCGGGCATATCTGCCGGCTCCGGGTCATTCTTGATCAACTCGGCCACATGAGCATCTTCTCGCCCGAGACTCTTGAAAGGTCTCGGGTTGGGTCAATCTTGCAAGCTCCGATCCCGATCAATGACAATCTGGGATATAGTGGCCCTCCGTCCCGTTTGACTTGCCCAAACTATGAATCCGTTCTTCATGAGACCGGAAACTTTTTCCTTCAAGCTGATTGAGTGGTATCAATTCACCGGTCTTATAATATCCCGCCTCGATCGGAGCGTCGAGGACATCGGCTACTCCAACCTTAACAAGCACCAACATGTTTGATTCCTTGCCCGAATACAGCATTAACTTTACTTGAATGATCGGCAAAGGATTATTTTGGACATTCGGCTGTTTGTTGCCCTGGAACGAGAAGGCCTTAGAATCGAGTAGATCTTGGATCCGATGCTTCAATACGAAACAACCATCGGTGTCATGTCCAAGCTCCCCACAATGGTAATCACATTTCTTCGACGGATCATATCTCGGCGAGCTCGTATTACTAGGTCGCAGAGGCTCGGAGGTCGGTAGAAGCCTCTCTTACGTAGAACCGTGAGTACTTGTGACGGGGTTCCCTGGTAGAGGGTAAACCGCCGAGGGGACCGTAGATTCCCTCTTTGTCGTTGTGCGCCGAAATTAGCCTGGCTGATTAGAGAGTCCGTACGATCGCGCGTCGTGTCATGGATTTTTGGCCGTAGGTCATGTTGACTGTGGGACCGGTTCTTTGTCTTTCCTTATCGCAAACCTCTTGGTTGTCGTGGCGGCATCACCATACCAACCTTTCTTTATGCCGTTCTCGACTTCTTCAGCCATTGCGATGAGATGGCTGAATGACGTGGCCAACGGATCCCAAAACTCGAGTTCTCACAACTTGCGGCGGGGTGGAAACGAACAATTTCATGAGCTCCCTTTCGGGTGGGACCGGTTTCGGTTGAGATGCTACGTTCCTCCACCTAGTGGCATACTCGCTTGATCGTTTCTCCTTTCTTCATCTCAAGCTGCTCAAGATCCTCTCTGGTCGTGAGCACGTCCAAGTTAAAGCTAAAATGTTTGACGAAAGCATTAGCTGCCTTCTCCCAATCATCCATCCGATAGATCTCGTAGTCCGTATACCATCTCATGGCAGCTTCCTTTAGACTAGCCTGGAAAGTTTGAACCATTAGGGGGCCGTTGGTCGCATGCTTGTTCATTCTTGCCCGATACATCCGGGACGTGCTTGGACCGGGTTGGAAGTCCCATCATACTTCTCGAAATCGGGCATCTTGAACTTCTCCGGTACCGTGACCTTTGAAAAGACAGACAGTGTCAATGGGGTATCTTGTGCGTTCCTTCCACCTCACGGATTCGCTGCTCCATTTGGGCCAACAACTTGGCCATTTCATCGGACGGTCCCATAGTCACGGGGCTGGCTTGGGAGATGAGAATCGGTAATGGGGCGCTCGAGCTAGCGCCAGAATGACAACATCCTCTAGCGGCATGGTGTAACCAAGTATATGCTCGGGAGCCTTCTCGGGATTGCTTACGGGAAGGGCTCGGAGAGACGATGTTCGAGGTGTCGGACCGGTCGGATGCTTAGCGAAGCAACGGTAGCAGCCATCATACGTTCCATCATCCGGCTCATCATACCCTCAAACCTCTGGTTCATGGCCTCGAATTGCTCTCGTAGAGCTTCCCGGGACTGCGTTGTTGATTTCAGCCTTGTCCGCCATTTTCTTAGCCACCGACCGGGTAATGTGCGGAGGATCCGTGATAAATTACCTTCAAAAGTAACCAGCCAAAATAAGTACAATGAACAAGAATAGCGAGCCGGCCCATGGCATTCCTCTAGACTCAAACGAACAAAGTGATTATGACTAAAGGATTGAAACAGGTAATTTTCAGTTTGTCCGCTTTTATGAAAAAATCCGTATTAATTCGCACGTTGGTCAAAATACGTCCAAATTTTACGAGCTTATAGTTGAGAAGATGATGAACAACTTTTATGTTGGCCAATCGGACCAGAAATGAGCAGATCAAAACAGTTTAATGTGTCTTTACGAAAAAGCGCATTCAGAAAACTGTTATAACCGCAAGTAGTTGAGAAAAACGAAAGGCCATCTTAAATCATGAATTTAATTCTGAAATTTTGCAGGATATTAGTTGAAACATAGGTCTACAACTTTCATGTTTGGCACTTACTCAAAAATCGATCGTAGAATTTAGTAAAAATCGTACAACAGGGACAAGCCGATTAGAATTGAGAACAACCGATGAAATTGTAAAAACTACGTAAGCAAAGTGTGAAACAATACAGGTGAGATTCCTAAACAATCAACCTATGAAAGTAAATACATGACTCAATTCAAACGGTCTTTCTTTTTTTAGAGGTCACGTGATCTATAGACGAATGGGCCTTCAAGGCACGCCGTAATCGCGCATTCTCCTTCGCCAAAGCATCTCGCCTTTTCTTGGGCCTTCATCCCCTTCTCTTCGCTGGCTTTGAGTTGGGCTAGACGGGTATGCTTTGTATTGTCATGATCGGAATCTTCGGGAGTATCTCAGCGGGGATGGCATGAGATCGAATATACCGAGTTGTGGCAAAGTGACTCTTCATTTTTCCGGTGAGTTGCTCTATGGGCCAAATCGGTTTCGATTAGAACACTCGCCAAGCTTGGAATGACGTCTCGGTTCCGCTCCGTAGTTCTCGTCCTTCTCAAATTGAACTTGAAATTCGTTGGGCCCAAATGATGGCGGGATATCCTGCAGAACCCGAAATTGTCGTGTAACTCGAAGAGGTTGATAGCTGGTTGCTCCATAAATGCCCATCAAAGGCACGGGCTTCGATCGCCATGGCATAGTCGAGCCTCCGCCACTCGGAACCATACGGCTTGCCAAAGGAAAATCTTAGGATTTGGATTTTCGAATAAATGGACCCACTGCGTGTAGTGCAAGTTTTTAGTTCGATCTTGTATTTGTTTAAATCTTAAAATAGGGTTGTCGGTCATACCCATTTCAAATACGATCATGTTTTCCCGAATTGAGAAAGATGCGATAAAAACCAGATTTGTAAAAGCTCGATTGGGGCTCGAAAGGTCTTATATTTTTCTTTCTTGCTTTCTTTTTTGGAATGAGCGAAATGTGTTAATGAAATGACAGTTTCAGCAAGAATGGCATTTACAAAATTGACCCCACCACAAACTTGTTTTACCGTCCATGCTATCACGGGATCTATAGCATTCGACGGAATGGAAAAATGATAAGTCCGAAAAAGGTTAAGATAAAAATCTTAGATTTCATGAGGTCGGAGTTATTTTCAAAACATTCAACGAGGAAAGATAAAGGGCATGCCCGTGATATTACCCTTCAAGTACTTTTTCAATTTCTTTTTAGTCAAACCCAAAAATTCAGCAAGCACTACTACCGGATCTACTCGAATAGGTGGTTCAACCGTATCCAACTCAATTGATTTTCCGATGGCAATATCGTATTCTTCCAAGGTGGGTGTAAGCTCAAACTTACCTCCGAACACAAACGTGGTCGTCTCGGGGCACCAAAAATGAGCAAGTGCTTGCATGATCCCGCTTTGAATATCGATCTCAAGAATCGGCAACATGAACCCGATACGCTTGAGCACGCACTGCTGGCCATCCGGCTTCAACTTACCCCATAGCTTTTTGAGCTCTAGTTTCGGAGTAGGCACGAAACGGATATCATTGCGACCCATTCGTATATAGATCACGTGCCAATTAAATCAACCTAAACCATGGACCAGCCCAAAAAATGAAAATGAGATAATATGGCATAAGAGACAAGAAATTACCGCTCATAGGAAGAAAATGTCAATCACAAAGACATGCGCATGAATCGTGAATTCAGATTTTAGTTCTTTTAGCAAAATGAAATGAAAGACAAAACGACATGTCGCGGCCTCGCGCACGTTCATCGTGACTAGTTGCAGCCTCGCATACATAGTCATGACTAGTCGGGTCCTTTCATCTCGGCTTGGTTCGGTCGACAAGGGCAACTCTCATGCATCATAGCCTCACGTGCATGAGAACAACCCTTGAGCCATTTTTTGAAGAACTCGGGATTCAAGTGGGATAACCTTTAGCGAAGCCTTACCGCCAAGGTTAAAGAACCACATAAATACCATCCTGAAACTATCGGGTGACCCGGGTTCGGTCACAAGTCAAGGTGGTGTAGTGCAATTATATTAGGGGCATGCATGACATTTTAAAGGCAATCGGCACTCCGATAGTTCAAAATTAAAACTCTCATCACCAAGCTCGCAAAATGAGAGGTTAGCCCGGACTCCTCCCCTTATAACTCCCTTTTCCCGCAAAACCATTTAACACCTAGGGATTAAAATTCAACAAAAATTGCCAAACCAAGTGATTTTCTTTTTCATGAAATTATCTGGCCTAAGTCCTCTTTACCGGTCCCAGCGAGTCGCTAAGTGTCGCGACCTAAAAAATAAACAAGTTAAATTCCAGGCTAATGGATTATCGGGTTAATTAATTAACTAACCTAACTCGGACTCTCCCGAATCCATACCAAATCGCCACTTAAGGTTCGAATGATTAACATGCAATGTGATTTGAATTTGGAGTCGCCACTAATCATTTTCGGCAGGTTGACTAGAAACCCAAATAAAATAGCGGGAGAAAACTATCTTATTTCTGCGTACCGGAGATTAAGAGTCCGGGGGACTTGATTACGCTAAATTATTCTAACGCCCTTTCGGTACCATTTTCATGAAAAATATTTGATTTGGTAATTTACTCGAATTTTAAAGGTGCGGTTTTTTTATTCTTTTTTTTGTTTTTCTTCTTTTTTCTGAAAATGTGAAAACATTGAGTTTTATGCGATATACACCATGGACGATTTAGAAAGAAAGAAAACGCGGCCAATCACAAGTATTCACAAAAATAAATTAACATATAATAATACTAAACTTCGGAACACGTGGCACGTCTAAAATAAACAATCAAATATTCAAATCAAATGATTACATCTTTGTAGATCAAGATGGAGACGATTACCTTCTATTACACAAAATCTTACTCACGTACACGTTATAGTTTCTTTCAAGATCTCGAAGCTTGAAGAGCGTGGCTGTCGTCGAAAATGGCAAGCGATAACGTTGTTGGGTGGCGAGAGGCGAAGTATGTAACGGGACTCGTCGAAGATGATGCTCGACCAAAGCTCTTTTTCTCTCACTTTTCAATTTTCTTTTCTGGTTTCTTCTCAAGAACTATCTCAATTCTTTTCTCCTCAAAAACTCTCTCAATTCTCTCCTACTCCCCAAAAAAACTCCCCTTCTCTTCAAGAACTCTTCTTCTTTTATAGGCAAAGTTCTTCATCCTTCATTCTTCATCTTCATCTTCTCTTCTTCACCTTCATTTCTCCATCTTCCATCTTCATCTTCTTTTCTTCATCTTCATCTTCCCTTCTTCATCTTCATCTTCTCTTCTTCACCTTCATTTCTCCATCTTCCATTTTCATCTTCTCTTCTTCATCTTCATCTTCTCTTCTTCACCTTCATTTCTCCATCTTCCATTTTCATCTTCTCTTCTTCATCTTCATCTTCTTCTTCTTCACCTTCATTTCTCCATCTTCCATTTTCATCTTCTTTTCTTCACATTCTCTTCATTATCTTCTCTTCATCATCTTCCTTTCTCCATCTTCTCTTCATCCTCTTCTCTTGGTATCTCGCAATGCGAGTCCCCGAGGTTTTAGTATTTGCAATACGAGTCCTTGAAGTTCTAGTATTTGCAATACTGATCCCTAAAAAAAAATATTTCTTTCAAGCCCAAATATTCTTGGTACGTTTTCACCCCATGCCTAGTCCAGGCCTGTTGAATTAAGTTTGAATTATATGCCAATGCTATGTGGGATGATTTTTGTTTAGAACTAAAATTAGTTCTAATTTTTATGCAAGAAATAGATTAGTCAAAATTTTAGGTGTCAACAAGTATCCTGGTCAATGCTTGCAGTAGGTCATGAAAATCAATCCAACGTAAACCGTCCAAATCGAAAGTTAATTCGAGCTCCCCATGCTAACCGACCTAGATAGAATCCTAACTTCCTCTGGCACCTTTGTTTAGGCCATTTCGCACGTAAAGGCATGTACGAAGCAAGTCGGTTTCCCCCTTTCATACTCGTGTGAAAATTCAAATCGCATAAGAGAGGTCTCACAGATTTTGGGCCTGGAGGGAGTTCATTTTAGCTCACGGATGAACAAATAGAGAGAGAGAGAGAGAGCTAGAGAGAGAAGCTCTCGGGGTCGCCACCGACAAAGCTCCAGGCCGAAGCTTCGCAACTTTAGCCTAAGCAATTGGGAGTGAATCAAGGTTCTATACCACTTCGGGAAGTTCGCCCGAGCTCGAAGGAAGCGATTGCCACCGGTCTCACGGCTCAACTCCTCCAAAATCGATAAGCTCAAACTTTCTTCTCGCACTATGCTCGATTGGCATCTCATTTCTCCAAGCATAATCTTTGAAATCATTATGTGTGTTTTGTTCCCCGAGCTTCTTTGAACTTCATCACACCTTGTTTTCACATTGACCTTGCTCGAAAACCTTGAGTCGAATCTTTCGCTATAGCTTAAACTATCGCGATCCGGCTAGCAAAATTTGGCAATCTACGGATGTCGCGATCCTCCTTGAGGGTCCGTTGGGCGTTTTGGAATGCTCCTTCAAGGGTTAATGGGTCGCCCGTCATCCACCTCACAATGAGATGGATTTCGGACGTAGGCCCCTCCCAAGGCCCATTACCCAAATCGTGACACGAGAAAGGAATTAAAATCGGGTCGACCTTAGTGTGGTTGAATGACATGTGCTTAGTGTATATGCCATTGGAGTCTCCACCAATCTTTTTTGGAGGGTATAATCGGAAATCCTATTGAATGGTTGAGAGTAACCAAATGATTCTACGAAATCCGGAGAAATGAGTTCGGGAATTTTATTACGTCAAGAATGTCATGGACGCCCTTTCGGTCTTGGTTTGAGTGCATTTCTAACCTAAGAATTCATACAGATGCTCGGGAAGGGTGAGGTAGGCTCTAATGACCTACGGGTATCAAGCGAGATAGGGAAATTCTATCCTATCACTCACAATCGAAATTAAGTGCACAAATCAAGGAATCGATTACATGTGAGGATAAATCACATCAAACTAATCAATCAAGTCAACATGGCATACCTAATATAGCCCTATAGGCTTAGAGAATGACCAATTAAAACCCGGGGTGTTGGTTTGGAAGTTGTGATGGCTAAATGCCCAAAAGGGTAGATTGCTCATTTTGGAAAGTTTGGGAAATCAAAAATAAAAAATTAGGGTCAAACTAATTGAATGTGGCTATTTTTTTTTTTTTTGTGATTTTTCCTATTTTTCAAAAAAAATTTAGAATTTTTTACAAATTTTTTTCGATTTTTTTAATGATTTTTTCTATTTTTTCCTAATTTTTATTAAAATCGAACCAAATCAACCCGATTAACGGACCGATCAACCTAGTCCGGACCCGCGCCCCGGACCCGCGCGACTACCTAAACTGTGCCGTTCAACTTTTTTTTTTCTAATTTCTATTCTATTTATTAGAATTTAAAAATCTAATTACTAATCCTATGGTTCCCTCTTGAACCACGTGGCAAGCCATCGACCGTCGGATCGCTAGGAGCCTAAAACGACATCGTATCAGCCATTTTTAATTTTAGAAAAATCTAAAACTATTTTCAAAATTTTAAAATCCTAATTACCGATCGACGGTACGCTACTCTACCACTTGGCTTAACCTAGACCGTCCAATCGTTCACCGAGTAAAAATAACTAACTAACGAGATAAGCTCACGTGTGCGCCACGTATCGGGCCACGTGGCGCCACGTCTACGACACGTAGGACCGTTGACCATTGACCATGCCACGTCGCCTTCATCTTCAAACTCTAAACTATGACGGAATGAACGGCCGAGGTTTCTCCGGCCGGATCCAATAGTGAAACCTTGGCCAATCGACTCAAAACCACCACCATTTAACTTCGCCTAAGTTTCCTCTAGAGCATAGCAAAGAATCATGCAATATTATCAGTAGAATCAACATTATCGAAGCAAGAACCAATACGGCCATGGAAGTTCGAATCAAGCAACAAAGGGCAAATCGAAGCAATTCCTTCACATAGTGGCACCACAAGAGGTTTAGAAGACTTACATTAAGCTATTTGAAGGGCATTTTAGTCAATTGACACCCCCATGGGCTGCCAAAAATGTGAGAGAAATATTGGTCAATGGTGGTCAATGGCTCTTGGGATATTTATGAAGATAAGCCAATATCAATTTTTAGATAATTATCCATTATTGACCCTCTTGATCTACTATTCACATTGTTAACCAAGCCAATAATTGGAGACTAAACTCTCTCTCTCTCTTTTTGCTTCAGCTGATCACTTTCTCTCCCTCCCTTTCCACGTTTTCTTCTTCTTCATTCCTTCACGAGCAGATCGCTTAGCTCGACCAGCTCGCTGCTCTATCCCGATCGCTTCACCGATTCGGCCATAACTTCTTCGTCCGACGTCGTCTTGAGGTAAGACCATAGCCATTTGAAAGCTTATCATATTATATTTCTAAGGACATATTATAAGCTCCATTTGGCCCAATAGTTTTTCCTGTAGAGCTGTTTCTTTGAGTAAAGGTCGGGCGGGTCAATTTGGAAATCCGGTTTGAGGGAGAGCTCAATTTTGCTAGCTTAAAGAGCTCTTTTTTATTCACATTTTCGGTGACATACTATTAAGACTTAGTATAAGGGTTTGATGAACTGAGGATGGCAATTGGTTAGAATTGAAATAGGTTTTAGAGACTGATTTAAGGTGATTTCTAGAGGACAGATTCGACCGTTTACAAGCCCTAAAGGAATCGGGCTGATTAGAGGTCTTAGAGGCGTTGTTTTGACTTCAAATTTTCGGTGAGTATACTAGACATGTAGATTGAGGTTTTTCCAAGTTAATTTCATGATAAATTGAAGCTTGGGATTGATTTATGGACTGATTGAGATGGGGGTACAACAGAACCGAAACTACCCTGTTATGGGATTAAGGGAACCGAACCAATTAGGGGCTGTGGATGGTATCGTCTTGCCTTAAATTCATCGTTAAGACACCTTAGGATGTTAATTGATGTGTTGGCAAAGTATTGGCACAATGGATTTGAGAAATGAATGAGTTTCGATGCAATTTTCGTAGGTACATGCAAATTTCCCTATTGGTCGTGAGTGAGCTGAACCTGGAGGTTCATTTGGATTGAAAATTTGTCAACTTGACCTACGGGTAAGTGTTCCCTAAACCTTACTTGAACACTTGGACGCGACCGAAAGAATTGGATTGCGAAATTGATTGATTGGTAAATTGCGTGATTGAATTTGGGTGTAGAGCCCCGATATTATTGAGATTGGATGTAGAGCTCTTATATTATTGAGATTGGTTGTAGAGCCCTTATATGATCGAAATTGGTCTGTAGAGCCCTTATATGACCGAAATTGGCTATAGAGCCCTTATATAGTTGGAATTAGCTATTGAGCCCTTTGAGAAATACATCGCGGCTAGGAGCCCTTGGTGATGAAAGTATGTAGTACTACTATGATAATTTTTGAATTTATTAATGTATTCTCGTGCTAGTGCGATACTTTGGATCTCATGACGTACATGTGATGTATTGGACAATTATTCTTATTCTTGCTAATTTTATAGAAGCGTTTGATGTTTATTTGCCATGAGTGGCTTAGTTGGTGCATCCCTATTTGTGATTACATTGCATAGTCGGTGGGACCCGGTGGTATAGTTTAGGGTTAGGGTTCATTTAGCGAGATGTAAATCTCACCCCGTCGTGGGATCCATTTTTCAGACCCCAGGTTGTGAGTTATGTGGCCGATACGCTTAGGCGGTCGAAGGAGATGATTGCTAAGTTTGGCGAGTTTGCAACGAGAAAGGGTATAGTGTATGTTAGGAAGCGCATTACGGTTTGGGTCGACAAGGTAAGGAAAATTTGTAACCACACTTGTTTTGAAGTCTGGTTTCGCCGGGCCGGGAATAGTAGCACTATGGGTCCGTTGCGGCCTTCGATGTTCCGTTAGGAGTAGTCCCCGACTAGTGTCATCCTACTCGTCCCGAGATCGAGATTAAGGCGAGAGGCTTCGATGGTGGGTTCCCGAAATATCCCTAAGAAGACCTCGACAGTGAAGACAATAATGACGTGATCGAGATATCGGACTCGAGAGGATGATACCGAGGAGGGACGTGCGAGACTTTCTCCGAATAAGTTCCAGGCGAAGACGAAGTGGGACACGACGACGAGGCGAGCAGTTCTACCGAGTAGTTTAGGTTGCCTGGATGAAGATCATGAGGAGTACTCTTTTGGGATAGACTTTTGATGGAGTGTTGTTGTAGTCTTTTGACGTCGACCCTAGACCTTCGACATATCTTTAGGTGTGCTCCATTTATGGCCCCTTTTCTAACTTATGCGTGTAAACCTGATGTGAATATCGTATATATTCCTACTTGACTTGTCACTATCCCGTTCGTCCATGTATTTAATGTCGGGGTTGTGTTTCTTTCCTTTCGCTTGCGTGTTTCATCTCATGATGCGCCGTGTGTGTCGTATCCCGGGTTAGAGGCGATTTTGGTGGATATGTCGCGCCCTCAAAGGACCGCGGGCGTGACATCTCATGTTCCGCTTGGTATTAGAGCAAGGTGAGCTCGATCCAAGTTGATTGAGGATTGGAGTGATAAGGAGTAATGAAATTTGGATGGTGGGGTAGTGAAACCATAGGGAGAACTCGATAGAGTTAAGCATAAAATGCATGGCATATGAATTGGCATATGTGATAGGTATCTTGAATTGGCATGATTGTGGTGAATAGGTGATGATGACAAAGTATCGCACTAGCACATGAATTGATTATGAATCTTGGCTTGATGAGTGAATAATTATTTTGATTATACTAAGTTGCGAGATCCGATTGGACTTGAGGTACGACCGTGCATCCTTGATTAATGTGTTCCGGTGTGTGATCGAATGGTTGGATGCTATGATTGTAATTGCTAGTTGAGTAGTGTAGGATCACTAGACTTGAGTAGAGATCTACATCATCTCTAATTCCGTGACGAAATTCTAGTGAATCCGGTGCGGTAAGTGTGAATCAAGATGAATCGCGAGACACTGAAAGACCTAGGGGTAGAGCTTCTAGCTCGAGGCCGCCTAGGATGGAGGATCCTAGAATGGATGGAGTCCTGAGAGCCTTGGAACGAATTGGTGATTTATTAGACAGGCGGGCTCGGAATAGAGATGCCGCTATTGCCCAGGTTGTGGGAGCTACCATGGTTCTTTGTCGCAACGCAACGAATAACAACATTAGAGATAATGGGGTTAATAACAACAATGGTCGGGGCATTGGAGTTGGTAACACCCAAGTTAACGAGAATAACGACCGGGGCATTGAGATAGGCAATGCCCAAAATGAAGGGAATGCGGCTAGACATATGGGTTAGTTAGTTGAGCGGTTTATGAGACCGAAACCAACCCGAGTTTGATGGTCTTTGGAGATCCCGAGCTAAGCGTCAAGATGGATAGAAAAGTTAGAGAAAGCTTTTGAAGTGTTGAAATGCACATACGAGGAAATGGTACTTGTTGGTTGCGTATCAACTAGAAGGCACGACCAATGATTGGTGGAATGCTATGAAAGATGGGGTATTTCCTAGAGGCTTTGCTATGACTTGGGCTGCCTTCACTGCTGCGTTTAATGATAAGTACTTCTTATAAATGGTACGAGAAAGGAAACAAGTGGAATTCCAGCAATTGCGCCAAAATCGATTGACGGTCGATCAGTATGATGCTGAATTCACTAGACTGTCAAAGTACGCGCCGAGATCGATTGAGGACCCATTGGAGAAGGCGCGAAGATTCGAGAGATGGATTGAGGCCGAAACTTCGCAGTTAGATGGTAGCCATGAATTTGAGGACTTATAAGGAGATTTACGAGCGAGGCCAAATGATAGAGAGGGACATGAAAGAAAGAGCCGTCGCCACGGATTGCGATTTGCTCCTTCGAGAGACAATAGGTAATTTGATAAGAGACCGATGGCGGATATTGGGAAGCCACCATATCAATCGAACGGGAGCTATCGTCTTTGTGGTAGAAGGCATGGAAGTGGGCCATGTCCTAGTAGGACGGGTGTATGTTTTAAGTGTGGCCAATTGGGTCATCACATAAGGAATTGTCCGAGTCAAGTTTCGGGGAACCAAACTCAAGGACAAAGATCACAGACTGGACAGCCGGCTATAATTCAATAGAACGATAAGAATCGGCCGCCAGCTCAAGGAAGAGTTTATCTTTGTGGCACGTAGAGAGGTGGAGGAAGCGCCTAATGTGGTCACGGTATGGTCTATTTATGGGATCAAGTTGCATATGCTTTGTTTGATCCTGGAGCTTCACATTCCTTTATATCTACTCGGTTTGCTTATTTGGTAGATATGGAATTGAAACCGCTGAATGTGATATTGCATGTTACTACACCGTTAAAGGATGATGTGCTAGTCTCGCTAGGTTGTGGGACCGTAGGATAGTTATTGGCAGTAGCAAAGAAAGGATAGATTTGGTCGTCTTGCCTATGTATGATTTTGATATGATTATTGGGATGGATTGGTTGAGTAGACAAAAGGCTCTAGTTGATTGTAGTAACAGAGTGATTCGATTTAACCACGATGGTCGTCCTAACTATGAATTGGTAGGAAGTCATGGTGGAACCTCGATCCCTTTAATATCATCACTTGAAGTGGAGAAGTTAATCACGAAGGATGCCAAGTGTATTTGGATACGGTTGTAGACACGGCTGCTAGGGAACTCAAGTTGGAGGATACTGCATGAGTACGAGAATTTTTCGACGTTTTTCCTCGGGAATCACCGGGATTACCTCCGGAAAGGGAAATTGAATTCGTGATCGAGTTAACCCTTGGAACGGAGCCAATTTCTAAGGCGCCTTATAGGATGTCGTTGTTAGAATTGAAAGAATTGAAAGTTCATATCCAAGAGTTGCTAGATAAGGGATTCATTCGGCCCGAGTGCGTCGCCGTAGGGAGCGCCGATGTTATTCGTAAGGGAAAAAGATGGGTCCCTGCGTTTATGTATTAATTACGGACAACTAAATCACGTGACTATTAAAAATAAATATCCGTTACCAAGGACTAATGATCTGTTCGATCAATTGCAAGGATCCTCAATGTTTTCTAAAATAGATTTGAAAACTGGTTATCACCGATTGAGGATTAATAAAGAAGACATACCGAAGACGATTTTCGGAATGAGGTATGGACGGTTATGCCTTTCGGGTTAACTAATGCCCCGGCTGGATTTATGGATTTAATGCAGCGAGTGTTTAAGGAATTCGGGATCGGTTTGTCATTGTCTTCATCGATAATATCTTGATTTACTCAAGGAGTTGCGAGGAACATGAAGGACATCCGAGGATTATCCTACGGACTTTGAGGGAGCATTCGCTCTACGCCAAGTTTAGTAAATGCGAATTTTAGTTGAATAAAGTGACGTTCCTTGGTCATGTGATATCTCGGAGAAGGAATCTCCGTAGACCCTACAAAGATTGAGGCGGTGATAAATTGGCCTAGACCCACAACGATTACCGAAGTCCGAAGTTTTCTGGGATTGGCCGGTTATTATAGGCGATTTGTGGAAAAGTTTTCACCCATAGCTACTTCGTTGATGAGGCTAACTAGGAAAAATGTGAGGTTCGAGTGGACGGATAAGTGTGAAAGGAATTTCCAGGAACTTAAGCATCGTTTAACGACCGCACCGGTGTTAACGATCCCTTCGGACCTGGAGGTTATGAGATATATAGCGACGCTTTGCTAAAGGGATTAAGGTGTGTGTTGATGCAGCATGGAAAAGTCATCGCTTATGCCTCACGACAGTTGAGACCTCATGAGAAGAACTATCTTACACACGATTTGGAATTAGCTGCGATTGTTTTCTCCCCCGAAAATCTGGAGGCATTACTTGTGTGGCGAACGATTCCGGATTTACACGGATTATTAGAGTTTGAAGTACTTGTTTTCTCAAAAAGAGTTAAACATGAATCAATACCGATGGATGGAATTACTCAAGGATTATAATTGCAACATTCTCGTAACATCCGGGGAAAGCGAATAGAGTGGCGGATGCACTCGGTCGAAAGTCAAGCATAGCGTGCTTGTTGGTTAAGGGATGGTTTTTGCTCGAAGGAATAAGGGATTCCGAATTTGAATTGAAAGTTTGTCAACTTTCGAGTTTGATAGCAACATTAAGGATTGAACCCGAAATCCGAGAACAAATCAAGGCTTTGCAGTCTGAGATCCCGAGATTCGAGAAAATGCTTGAGATGGACATCACGAAAAGAAAACCCTAGTTTCAGTTGTTAAAAGATGGGATTTTGAAATTTCGCGGACGTTTATGTATACCTGCGACAAGGAACTTAAAGAAAGGATTTTATCTAAAGCCCATAGCAGCAATTACAGTATTTACCTTGGTAGCGTAAAAATGTATCAAAATTTACGTCAACATTCTTGGTGGAATGGAATGAAGGTGGATGTGGCTAAGTATGTCGCAAAGTGTTTGATGTGCCAACAAGTAAAGGCGCGGTATTACAAGCCTGGTGGATTACTCGGCCTTTGGAAATTCCGGAATGAAAATGGGAGCATGTAACAATAGACTCCGTGATGGGATTACCGAGGAGTCGAGGGGACATGACTCGATTTGGATAGTCGTAGACAGGCCGACCAAATCCGTACATTTCATTCCTGTGCGTAAGGATTTTGCAATAGATAAATATGCCGAATTATACATGCGTTATATTGTACGATTGCATGGAGTTCCGATCACGATAACATCGGATAGGGATCCTAAGTTTACGGCAAATTTCTGGAAGAGTGTTCGAGGATGTCATGGGAATAAAGTTGCAATTTAGTACGGCATACCATCCGGCCTGATGGACAATCCGAAAGGACAATACAAGCACTTGAAGATATCTCTTGAGCATGTGTTATTGATTTTAAAGGTGGATGGGAGGACCACTTGCATTTAGTGGAATTCACCTATAATAACAGCTACCGGCAGAGTATTCGAATGGCACCATTTGAGGCACTTTATGGCGGGCGTGCCGGACACCAATATGCTGAAATGAGGTTGGTGAAAAGAGTATAACGAGCCCCGAATTGGTGGAGCAATCACTTGAGGCTGTTAAGGTTATCCGAGAAAGACTTAAAACGGCCCAAAGTCGTTAGAAAAGCTATGTCGATAAAAGACGCAAGCCTTTAGAGTTCCAAGTGTGTGATCACGTCTTTCTCAAGGTGTCACCTATGCAAGGGCTATCTCGATTCGGTAAGAACGGGAAGTTAAGCCCAAGGTATGTAGGTCCGTTCGAGCTATTGGAAAGAATTGGGACATTGGCGTATCGCCTTGCTTTGCCGCCAAATTTGTCGCAAACTCATAATGTATTCCATGTGTCGATGTTGAGAAAGTACGAGCACGAGCCAACTCATGTTTTTCTCACAACCACATCTCCCACTTCAAAAATTCTAGGTTTGACTTTCCAGTTGAAAAACTTGACCACTTGTTTTCGATAACTTTGGCCATGCATGAGATAGCTTTCAAATGTTTTTCTTTAATCGGGTTCAGCTATTCGTGCTTCTACTTGGATCCATTCGGTCTTTGAGAGTTTAGTTTGAGATAAGATTCTTAAAGATGGAATCTCGGTTTCTACGAGTAGGACTGCTTCCATATCATATACCGGTAGAATAGAGTGTTGCCTCAATTGAAGTCCGGATTGAAGTACGATATGTCATTAGCGCATACGGTAATCTTTCATGCCAATCTCGATATTTCTTAGCTACATTGGACAAAATCTTCTTGATGTTTTTGTTCACCGCTTCCATAGGTCTATTCATTTGTGAGCGGTATAGGGATGAGTTAAGATGTCGATTTTGAAATGACTCAATAAATCATCAACCACCTTGCTTTGTTTAAGTTTGAACCATTGTGCGTGATGATCACTTGAGGGACTCCGTACTTGGAGTTGATATCTCTCTTGATGAATTTTTCCATGTTCTTAGCTGTGATGATAACATATAAGTTAGCTTCAATCCATTTGGTGAAGATGTCTTTTGCTACTAGGATGAAGTGATGTCCATTTGAGGCTTTCGAATTGATTGGACCAATCATATCAATGCCCCACATGGAGAATGGCTAAGCCTTAAACATCCGATGTAGCTCGTTTAAAGGCGCATTAATTCCGTCACAGTATACTTGGTGTTGGTGACAAGATTTCATATATTGGTTGTAGTCGGACTCCATCATCATCCAATAATATCCAAGTCTCAAGATCTTTTTAGCTATGAGATGACCATTCATATGTGGTCCACATTCTCCTTCATGAATCTCTTTCATAATCGGGTTGGCTTCCTCGACGTCTACGCATCTTAGCAAGACCAAATCAAAAGACCTCTTATAAAGAATTTGTCCATTTAGGAAGAATTTGGAAGATACCTTTGTGATGTACTTCTTATCATTTAGCGAACCTGTCTTGGGGAAATTCACCATTCGGGAGCTAGTTCTTGATATCGTGATACTAGGGTTCTCCATCGAATCATTCTTCCGTTACCATGGAGTAAGTTGGGTGATTTAGAATGTCCACTCTTAAAGGCCCTATATCAAGGCCTTCTTGCACTTGAAGCATGGATGATAGAGAGGCCCGAGCATCCGCAAAGTGATTTTGAGTTTTTGGCGGGTATTCAAAAGCTATTTCATCGAACTCCTTAGCTAATCTCTCCATGAATTTATGATATGCCATAAATTTGGAGTCTTTTGTCTTCCATTCTCCTTGTGTCTGCAGGATGATGAGTATCGAATCTCCATATACTTGTAATTTGCGCACCTTTATTGAAACAGCCGATTTGCAAACCAAAGATGCATGCTTCATATTCGAAATGCTATTGGTGCATGGAAATACCAACTTTGTAGAAATCGGGTAATGTTGACCCTTTGGGGATATTAAAATTGCCCCGAGTTCTTGATTCGGAAAGGTTTACGACACTATCAAAATACATGGTCCATTTATCTTCGGATACGCTCCGGATGCGATCCTCGGTTTCTTCTTCTTTAAAGCTTTGGTGCTCTTGAGGA
The DNA here is from genome assembly GCA_021437795.1 of Rhodamnia rubescens. Taxonomy (NCBI): domain Eukaryota; kingdom Viridiplantae; phylum Streptophyta; class Magnoliopsida; order Myrtales; family Myrtaceae; genus Rhodamnia; species Rhodamnia rubescens. Next base: position 523,971 of record JAILYA010000105.1, read on the forward strand.
TTTTCTACTAACAAGTCAGCGATGGCTCTTCCCTTTACCGACTTTTGGGGAGAACCATTAACATCAAATTCAAATATGAGTACTTTCCATTTAGCCATTCTTCCAACCAGAGCTGGCTTTCCAAGGAGATACTTAATTGGGTCATTTTCGGTGACCGGCTTGATATTATGATGGAGTGTATACTTGCCTTAATCTATGGAGCACCCAAACCAATGCGACGCAAGTCCTTTTGACTTTTGGGTAGCTAGCCTTAGATGCCATAAATTTCTTACTCAATGGTAGATTGCCCTTTCTTTTCCATCTTTATGACTTGTTTGTGCTAATAGCACACCGAATGACTCATCATGGACCGTCGGGAATAGCATCAAAGGGATACCTAGGATGGGAGGTATCAAGATTGGAAGTCACATAAGATATTCTTTAATCTTGTCTAATGCCTATTGACATTCAGAATGCCATTTTACTTTTGTGCCTTTCTTCAACAGTTTAAAAAATGGTTTAGCAATTTGACAATTGGAATATAAATCGGCTATGTAGTTCAGCCTTCTCAATAAACTCTTCACATCATTTACTATGGTAGGAGTACCGATTCCCTATATAGCTTTGATCTTTAAAAGATCAATTTTAATTCCCTAGCTACTCACCACAAATCCGAGTAATGCTCCAAATATGCATTTCGCGGGATTTAGCTTCGATTTGAACTTACGAAGCCATTCAAATAATTTCCTCAACACTTGGATATGATCTTCTCTACCTTTTGACTTAGCTATCATGTCATCCACCTATACTTCAATTTCTTTGCGCATCATATCATGAAAGAGGGTTACCATCGTCCTTTGATATGTGGCCCTAGCATTTCTCAATCCGAAAGGCATTATTTTATAACGAAGGTCCCCTATGGAGTTATAAATGCGATCTTAGCTTTATCCTCTTCTTTCAAGAAGATGCTGGTTATATACAAAGAACCCATCCATGGATGAGAATAATTCGAATCCGGCGGTGCTATCGATCGGGACATCAATGTGTGGTAATGGGAAGTCATCCTTTGGATTTGCCTTGTTCAAGTCTCGATAATCCACATGAGACCCTAACTCTCCCATATTTCTTCATCAAGGGGACGATGTTAGCAACTCATTTAGTGTATAAGATAACTTCGATAAACCCTACACTTATGAGCTTGATTACTTCTTCATTAATCTTTTTTAAAAGTTTGGGTTTTATCCTTCTCAATCTTTTTTAAACCTTACACTAAGGAGCTTGATTACTTCTTCTTCCATACCATATACCATTAGAGTAGCCACCAATCATTTTTTAAGGGTATGATCGGAAACCATATCGAATGGTCGGAAGTAACCAAACGATTCTGCGAAAATCAAAGAAATTGGTTCGGGGATTTTGTTACATCGAGAATGTCATCGATGCCCTTTTGGTACCGGCTTGAGTGTTTTATTAACCTAAGAATTCATACAGATGCTTAGGAAGGGTGAGGTAGGCTTTAACGACCTATGTGTATCATGCGGATCCGGAAATTCTATCCTATCACTCACAATCAAAAATTAAGTGAACAAATCAAGAAATCGATGGCATGTAAGGATAAATCACATTAAACCAATCAATCAAGTCAACATGGCATACCTAATATAGCCTTATAGGTTTAGAGAATGATTAATTAAAACCTGAGCGGTTGGTTTGGAAGATGCGATGGTCAAATGCTCGGAATGGTAGAATGGTCATTTTGAAAAGTTAAAAAAACCAAAAATCACAAATTGGGGTCAAACTAGTTGAATGTGGATATTTCCCATTTTCTTGTGATATTTGGAATTTTTTGAATTTTTCCTAATTTTTAAATTTTTTTCAAAATTTTTTACCATTTTTCGATTTTTTTACTATTTTTTCTATTTTTTTCCAAAATTTTTATTAAAATTGGATCGGGTCAACCCTATCAACGGACTTATCAACCCGGTCCAGGACCACGCCCGGACTCGCGACTACCTAAACGGTGTCGTTCAACGTTGTCCTTTTTTATTATTTTTCTAATTTCTATTCTATTTCTCATAATTTAAAAATCTAATTAATAATCCTACGGTTCCTATTGAACCATGTCACAAGCTACTAACCATCGGATCATTCGGAGCCTAAAATGACGCCGTATCAGCCATTTTTTAATTTTCGAAAAATCTAAAACTATTTTTAGAATTTTAAAGTCCGAATTACCAATCGGATAGCTACTACTCTACCACGTGTCCTAACCTAGACCGTCCGATCGCTTGCTAAATAAAACTAACAAACTAATGGACAAATTGACGTGTGCACCACGTGTCGGGCCATGTGGCGCCGGGGTTTGCGATACGTAGGACCGTTGACCCGTTAACCAAGCCACGTTAGCTTCGTCTTCAACCCCTAAACTACGATGGAATGAACGGCCGTGGTTTCTCCGGTGAGGGCCAACGGTGAAACCTTGGTCAATCGACTCGAAACCACCACCATTCAACTCACCTAACTTTCCTCTACAACATATCAAAGAATCATGCAATATTATTAACAGAATCAACATAATCGAAGCTAGAACCAATACAGCCATGGAAGTTCAAATCAAGCAACGGAGGGCAAACCGATGCAATTCCTTCACACAGTAGCACCACAAGAGGTTTAGGAAACTTACCTCGAGCTTTGATTGAGCTCGCAATGGCTAGAATGACCTGGCCGGTGTTCGACTTGACCGTGGACCGGTAAGAGGTTCGACTCAAGGTTTTTATGAAAAATCAAAGCGAGAAATGGAGTGTGATCATGTCGGTGATGCTCAAGGATGAAAACGCATACTCGAATTTTAAAGAACTATCAGCGAACAAGTGAGATGCCATGAATACAAAGTGATGAAGTCGAAGCTACAACTCACCTTTTTCGAAGATATCGGGTTGTGCGAGCTGGTCCGATCACTTCCTAAAGTTGCTACGAAGCTTCGGAAGTGGATTGGAGCCTCGATTTGATCCGGATTGCTAGAGGCTGAACTTGCACGGCTCGCGCTCGACGCCTTCGGCAATGGCATCACCAAGGGAGCTCGAGAGCTTCTCTCTCTACTGTTTCACTCTCTCTCTATTTTGTTTCCTCTGTAAGCACAAAATGAGCCTCCCTTTCTCAAAAACGCGTCGAACTGGTTATATGCCAATTGAATCAAATTTGCATGCATGCGAAGCTTCGCCGACCATCCTTCACACGTACCCACATGTACCAAATGGTCCGGACGGCGTCGGAGGAAGTTGGGATTCCGTCCAAGTCCGTTAACACGTCTAGCGATCGCAATTGGACATGCAATTTGGTTTGTTTGTGACAAGGTTGACTTTTAAGGCTACTGTGGCTTTGATTGACTACTCCACAAGGTGCTCTAGCAACCATCGACAAGTGATATTGATCTCGATCGATGTAGCTTGTCGTCTTGAACAAAACGCCACCTATAACACTCCCGATCATGGTCATTTAAGGCTTCAATTTTAATGTCAAAGTTCGGCCTGAAAATGTTCAAAATTGGCACAAAAATGGGGAAGGAGACAACATTATTCATCCGGGATCTTTGGGTCGAATCCGGTCCGATCCGATGAGACTGGCTGACTTAAAATACCAAAATTGACCCCTCAAACTTTGAATAATCTCAAATTAAACCATATAATCAATATCAGCATCATGAATTCTATTCAAAAATACCATTTTCCCAAAATTCTATGGCAAATTGAACCAAATCCCCAAATTTAGTCTAGGATCCAATTATGAAAAATTGCAATTTCAAGCCCTAAATGGCAAATCGGACAAAGCTACCCAAGCCAATCGATTTAGAATGGTGAAAAACATAGGGCGATGGTCTTGCCTTCGCATTTCAATTTCGAATTTTGATTAATTTGACTTTGAATAGGATCGAGGACCAAATTGAAAGAAACTTTGGTAATTTTGCCCGATTCATGCAATTCGCGTAATTAAGGAGGCAATTAAATAAAATTGAAGTGTTGGATATTGAAATTGAATGTCATGACTCTTAAAATGCAAAGATTGCAAAAGAAATGACTCGAAAAGTAATTTTTGGCTCGATTTGGGATTATGCTCAATGAATAGACATAGGGCCCTCCATCGTATTTTCAAAATCTTAAGAGTTCAAATTAAAAAGGGAATTAAAAGAAAAATATAGACTATTTTTGTATATTTTTTCTGACCTCAAAAGCTATATTCCTGAATTTTTGAAGTGTTTTTCTATTTTCAAAAAAATATTAAAAATTACAAAAAAATATGAAAATTTATCTTTGTTAAAAAATGGTTCCCTAGGCCTGGTCAAGGTCTCCAAAGTTTATTTTGCATTTTTTTTTGTACTTTTTATGAATGTTTTTTGAATTTTTGAAAATTAAATGAAAAAAGGATTGATAAAAAATCAAGTTTCAACGGGATCCGTAATGTAAGCTAAGTTAAAGGCTTCACAAATGATAGGCGCTTTGAGGCTTAAAATGAAATCAGTAATCAACTTCTTCGGGTTTACAAGTCAAGAATCTCGAAGATAAGATAAGATAGGATTGTGCTTACTTTGTTATGCAATAACTTCCCTGTGTGAACTCCTATATTGGCCCAAAACATCCGGTTCGAAGAGCGTTCGGGATGGCTTGTAACATTGGTTTAGGATAGACTTTGAAAAAGGCTATATTTTCAAAAAGGGGGTTATGAAGGTTGGTGATCACCTTCGCATCATTACCAACTACCCATTGGGGATTAATTTGTATCTTTAAACTTTGAAGGTCCCTTTTTAGGCTCATTTTCATTTGAGCTCTTCTAGAGATTTTTCCTTTCCCACAAACTTTTCATTTTCTCATCACATTTTTTCAATAGGCTTTGGCCTTGCTTTTACCAGGTGTTGACACCTAATTTTGCCAATCTCGTATTTTATTTTATTTTGTTGTATTTTATTTATTTTTTAGTTAAAATATTGTCTAATTGGTTAATTATGCTTTTTTATGTGGTTTATATATAGGTATATGTATTTTGTATTTTTATTGCCAAAATATAATAGAAAACAAATATATATATGTCTAAAAAATTTTCTAAAAAAGAAAAAGAGAAAATATGATAGGGCCGGCCCAACTCAAGGTCGCTCGGACGTGCTCGGCCCGCATTTTCTCTCCCATTCGTTGACACCTAATCTTGGCGCCTTGTGTTTTATGTTTATATAGAATATGTTCTTACTTTTTAAATATATATATATATATATGTATATATATACTTAAATTACAAAATAGGAAAGACAATGAAAAATATAAAATAAAAATGTACAAAAAATTATGAATGAATCGGGCCGGATAGTCCCAAGTCCATTCGAGCAGATTCGGCCCATTTTCTTTTTTCATGGGCCTACCTGCTTTTTTTTACTTCCAGGCCTTATTTTTTCTTACAGAATGAGCCCTGGCGAGTAGCCCACTCGCCTATCTTCTCCTCCTTTTTCAACAACCCATTTCTCTCATTTACTTTTCATCTGCCTTCAGCCCACCACACTTCTCTATTTCCACAAAACAACGTCATTCACTTTTTCATCGTACACTTCACGTGGCTAGTCACGCACCCATGTCTCCGTCAATCGGATTTCAATCTTGTCTGCAAAAAAAGAAACTTGGGGAAGGAGGCAAGAAGAGGATAAAAGAAGGAGAGGAGGGCAAGCCAATGGTTCAGTTCCAAAAAAGGAAAGAGGAGGAGAGAGCAACAGGGGGCGCATTGTAGTTTCAAGGGAAGAAGCCAAGAAAAGGAGCCCGTTGGTGGTCTTGCATGATCTCTTCCTCAGAGGTTCTACTTTCTCAGGTAAGCTTCTTTCCCGTTCAGGCCCTATTTTCCGTGGACCTTGGCCCGGGGACACAACGAAGCGAATGTTCCTTCCCTAGCTCACCCTCCGATCACTGTTCCCCAGGCGGAGTAGGAGTTCTCGTTTGGTTGTTTTTGTTCCAAGTTCGGTTCCTAGTTAGCAGTCTTTCTTTCGTTGAATTGTTTTCCCCCATCGTTGTGATACCTTGCCTGAACCAAAGCTGTGTGTGTTGTTTTGTTGGGAGGCTTGAAGGCGCAAGTTGGTTCCTCATGTGCCTGTGTTCCCATAGGGTCGGGTTTTGTCCCAGCACGTTTGTCATTTCTATGTTAGATGTGGATAGCTGTGGGAAGTAGTATCGTGGCCATTTGGTAGCAAGTGCTCCACATTTTCGCAGTATTTTGTTGAGGGCTAGAGGTCTGGTGATAACTGTGGTCTGCCATGGACGACCTTGGCAGCAGTCATCGATTCCCGGAGGCAACCCGAGCTCAGGCGCCAGTAGAAGGCAGGTGCAGAGATGACGCAATCTTGGGCAAAGGCAACGCGAATGTGAATAGATGGCGATGCATGTGCTAGCGGTGCGGAGCGTGAGCTCGGACCAGTGATAAGGCCAGCGTGAGCAAAAAGAGGTGTAGGTTCTGAATAGTGGCAGTCCGACGAGACAACTTGGACCCGGCAACCCGCGAATAGGTTTTGTGTGGGAAGCGTTATCGATAACGGTCTGGCGAGGAGTTGTTGAAGAGGGCTAACATTCGAAAATAGCCCCGGTTGTCGCCTGATCTGGACGATCCAGATGAAAACAGTTACACTTTTAAGCCAACCCGACGCCAACCGGAGCTCCGCCTGTTCCGGCTGAATACGAAGGCATCTTGGACTAGCAAACGCCTTCGGGGGTCTATCTTAGGTGCAGACTCCAGAAAGAAGGTGATGAACGGTGAGGCGAGCCAAACCGGTAAGAGATGAGCAAACTTCGCGTCACTAGTGAACAAATCCGGGTGAATAAGTACTGGTAGTTGCTGTTAGTGCCCGAAGGTGACATGGGCATTCAAGGGCGTCCGTATGTGGCAGAACCGGTCGGTGTCCAGGAGGTTCGTTGGAGCGTAACCTAGTGGCGGTGCAACGAGCGAGTCCCAAAGATGCGGTGCCGAGGTGAGTGAAGGCTGGTGGTGCAGAGAGTACACTGCCGTGTAGGATGGATCAGACGGGCTGGTGAGATGAAGGAGAAGAGATTGGGCTCAAATGGGCTGGTGTGGGAGAAAGAAGAAAGCAGGGCATGTTTTATTTCTTAGTTAGAGTTGGGCTCGTATTAAAAATGGAGAAGGTTTTAGGCGTGGGCGGAGCTAGGCCAGAAATAATTTTAAGCCCAATCCGGGTAGAATAAAGAAAATTGGGCTCGATTCTTTTATGCCGACCAGGCCCTATTTCGGTTCTCTCTTTGAGACCGGATTAGGCCCAAAGACGTGATCCAGATCTGGGTCCGAGAACTCGATCCGAACTCGGTTCCTTTTTACTAATAAAAAAATAATAAAAATTCCAAAAAAATAAGAAAATTTTAGAAAATTAGAAAAATGGTTCCCCTGATCTTTTCACCCCTCATGTGAAATTTTAAGACTTAGATTGGCATTGATTGAAGACCGATGTCCAGGTCCAGGTCGATACTACTTATAATTCGACCTTCGAGTCGAAGTTGTTTGTTTAAATATTGCCAACATAGATTTGGTCTGTATGTGCATATTCTAGTTTTTTTTTTTTTTGGCATATTTACCTAATTGAGTGTTTACAACACGATCTTTTGAAAAATTACCTATTAATTGCTTTTCCTATCGATAGGTTAAGGATAAATAGGTAATTGCCGAAATAATGAGAAAAATATTATGCATGATCATTTAGTATTTGGTTAAATACGATAAGTTTAAAATGATATGCAGAATGCGTGGTCACCTTATGGAACATCGGCGGTAAGGTACCGAAAGAGCGCTAATTATCTAGTTAACGTAAACAAGTCCCCAAACCTAGAAGCTCTAGTTGCATTGGAATCGAGATAACACTCTCGTGTCTCGATTGATTTTTAACCGACCCCAATAGGCTAGTGGCGACTCTTAATAGTATTTTAATTTGTTAATTAGTAAAAAAAAGCCAATGTCACGCCGGGTAGGACTTGGGAGAGTCCGCACCATTGACCTATGGTAATACCTCTAAACCCGCCGGACCCTCAGGGATAGGCTTAAGGCGGGTCACGATAACTTGGCGACTCCTTTGGAGAGGAAACTTAGGTTATAAACATGTGTAGACTTAGGCTACAATAACCGATTGATTGTTCCCTAACTTGATCCACATTTTACAACGATGCAAGGAAAATCGGGTTAATCCGCTAACCACGTATTAGATGTTTTTGCAAGGTTAGGAATTATAAGGGGTGGAGTGATTGTTGACCTATCTCGTTTTGCGGGGAGTTGTGGGATTGTATGTTCCTGGATGTATATTAAAGCGGTGTTTGATATACCCCGATATGCATGTCTCTCATATACTACATTTATTGCACATACATCCAACGGTCAAACCCGGACTACTATCCCAAGAAACCCCTAGGAGGTATCGAAAATAGATCGGGGCATACGCAAGTCCGCAAATGGTACAATCGTTTTCGATCCCGCTCATCATTTCGAAATATGTGCTCCGACCTGATTATCTTGTCGGCGTTTTTAGGGGCGATATATTATTTCGTTGTGGTGGGAGCCTTTAGCCTTTAGCCTACCTTGCCCTTTATGTGTCAAACCTCATTGTTAGCATGCGTTTGCTTATGCCATTAATAGGTACTATTCATCAACAACTGTGAATATAATTTCTACCTTGTTTCAATTTTTCCCGAGCTTTTTCGGTAATGATTTTGCCATGTTCATTGTTTCACTAAAACACTTGTATGTGACATAGACTCGATGGGAAAGCATGACATCACCTTCATCCCTGTTCTTGAAAGACTTTTGTTGGCATGGTAGGAGTGTATGGATCATCACAATCGGCGATATGTCAAAGAGCGGGTCGGCTACCTCATACATCTACTATGGGTTCATAGTCGGGCCCATGCCATCCAAGCCATGACACATTTTTGGAATCCAATCACATCCACATTCATCTTCAATGGTCATGAGCTAACTCCACCCTCGAAGAGTACTATTTCATCGATGGCGTCCACCTAGAGGAAAAATTCATTGAGCTACCTTTAGGCCATGATCCTACGAGCACCTTCGCCAGATTCCTCGATACACCCAAAGTCGATATCCCTAAAGTACTCAAAAGCAGCGTCGACCATTGTCCTCGACTTTTCTAGTCGGAAAGTTCTCGGAGCGCAAAGAATGATGACACCAAATCCGCCCGAGCATTTATTCTAGCTTTTTTTTGGTTTCATAGTTTTTCTTGTGTCCACAATCGCCATGAACCCTCTCGTGACCCATGTTGTGAGACAAGTTTGCATCAAGTGGGACTTTATCCATATAATCCTGGCTAAATCTTTCTTGTCTCTCAACGAGTTTAAGGCTAATATTAATGGGAAGAAAGTGTTTAATGCATCCGTGAGCTTTTTATATACTTAGTTCATCTCTCATATTCATGAAACATCCTTCCACATTACATATTGTAATCTTAAGCATCATACTCACCCATTTGAAAAGCTCATACACTTGAAGATGCAACCTCATACACGGTCATACAGCGGCTGGTTTTATTTTTTAAGAAGCTTAACCCCGGACCATATCCAATGAAAATTCGGGGGTTCCCAATTCCAAAGCATCTGTCTTCTGCCGCGCCAACACCGATCCCATATCCTTGTTGGGATTTATTGGTGCCACTACCTATTACCCATTGAGGACAATTAGACAATATGGGGCTCTTCGGGATATTCCACCGCCACCGATGCGGCAATTGTTCGGGTTCAACTTCTTGCATAAGCGAGATGGATAAGTAAGAAATTGCCCTTCGACGGTGGACATTCACAATATCGGGGGTGCTTGGAAAAGTTGTTATAAGCGGATCATTGTCTAAACTCCGGAACTAGAGGGCGAGATGGGACTCCATCAAGCATCGTTGGCGTACATTCATCGCCCCGAGGATTCTAATTGCCGAGTCGTTTTACCTTTCATCCCCCTAGAGGTCAATCATCATGGGTCTTAGCAAGAAGACAACCAATAAGCCAAGAAATAGGGATATGTCGCCGAAACTCCCATTTTGTGCTCAAGGGAGTGAGCATTTTGATTCCGATGGAACTGTTACCCATCGAGTTTATATCATATTTTAGTGCTTTCTGTGATGGTCTTTTGTAATCTGTTGTTAAAACTCTACTTAAGCTTATTATATGAAGCCTTTATTTCCTTACCTGACCTTGTTATTAATATAATTATTATGTGGTTTTCTGTTTGACCATGTATTCTTTTCTAAACGACCCGTGATAGAGTTTATTCTCTCGGTTTAGATTTCTTTGGAGAATTTACATATCCCGAGTTTGTTGTAAAATTTTATCTTTGTCAAAGGAAACCGCATACATTTCTGTTTGAAACAAGCGATGGATTTCCCGTTCTACCATGTAGATATTCTAGGCTTTATGCGTTCACCCATCTGCACTAAGTCCATAACGCACGCGTATGGAGGCATTCGCGATTGAGCCCGACAACTTGTTAGCCGAGCCGGAGGACACAATTATACTTAAGATGGCATCAACTTAGCTCGATGAAGGTCATGACCTAGAAGGCGATTCCCTATGTAATCTGGCGCTACTAGGACTAAGAGTTCCTAAAGCGCATATCTTGCGAGCGAAATAGTAGATACCTTGGGTCGGCCCTGCGGCGAATACGATTTTATGGTGAGATCCTCATCCCCACCTTGGTTTTTTCGAGGAGCCTTGCCTCGAGACACGAGCTTATTGGAATGAGCGGGGGATGAGTTTGAAGACTTGGAATCCACTAACAAAGCAATCGCGCTAATTGAAGCAAAATAGCTTGTTAGAATCGAAGAGACGGCTCCCGATGATGCGGTTGTCCCCGAAATAGTTTGAATGAGACATCCGTTGCTATGGTGGGGCTAGTTGCAATAGACTTATTTGTCGAGGAACATCTAAATGATTATCGGCTTGAAGACGAAAACTACATGGTTATTGATCTCACTTCCGAAGAGTTTATCCGTATGGGGGCTCATTTGAATGCCGGTTTGGATATCGTGGGAAGCAAGTTCTGCCCAATTATCGTTGATACACCATCGACGATTGTGAGCGAGGGCATGCTAGTTATTCCCGACACCAAGGAAGTCCCACGGGACTATGGGATCGAGACGGATGATTCAGTCACCCGGATAGGTCGTTCTTATGCACCTCCAAGGCATTCTCAAAAGAAATCTAGAGCTGAACAAGAAGCAAGTTATCACACCTTTGAATTGGTATCAACAATACATGTTCTTGAGAATCTTGTCACTCAACCCCGTTCTTGTCCGACCGTGCCCTCATGTCAAGCAAAGTATTGCTCCAATATGTCCGTGTCCCTGGAGAGGGTTTGGGATTTTATGGTCGGGGCATCATTGAGCCCATTCACGCAGAACCAAATAACGGTCTCTTTGGACTTAGATATTTAGGAAGTCGTAACCGATCCGACGACCCCACTGTCCGTCCTGTTTCGACTTAGGTGCCATAATGCAGCCAATCCCTACCTTCTCCCCTCTGGAGTAGTCGCTGCAACCAAGGGGGTCGTAAAGATAATACCTTTGCCTAGTGGTAGGTAAAAGTTCTAGTAGCCAGACCCATTGGAAATCCCTTCAAGCTATTTTTTTCTCGTCCGCCTAGAATGTTAGATGACAAAAGCCTCTCCAACTTAGAAGGGATAGCGTAGGCTGTTCCAAGAGCTTGATGCCGACACTGTCAACATACCTACCGATATTGATGCCTTCTTTGAAGATCAAACTCTCGAGGGTGAGCCGACCGATTCTCAAAAGATTATTCTCGAGGAGCTTTTTGCATGTGCTATCGCATCCAAGGAGGCAAAATTATCAGCTACTTCTCCCAACTCTCCACAATAGGATCGTGGGTTTATTTATTTTTTGTTATGTATATATGCTTTTGTTGCCCTGCTCCTTATCGGGGAACATGTTGGTCTTGTGCTAACTATTTTTTACATTACCCCTAAGTCTCAAGCCGTTGGCTTGGGGGAGTACATATTGTAATGTGGCCCCTAGTTAAATAAAACTGGCACATGTTTAGTTAGGACATGTGAAAGTACACTACTAGTCCCGTGACAATGCGAATATGATTATGAACCTAAGTGTGAACCTGAGCACTTGGACTTTCACATGCTTTATAGTTTTATCTTTTAAAAAAAAATATGGATAACCCAATGGTATGAGGGTATTTCCCGGAACTTACCCATTTGAAAAATGTTGTTATAGAATTATTTTTAAAAAAATTAAAAAAGCACTTCCCGCTCCCGCATATTGACATGTTAGTTGACGATCATGGGTTCGAGCTGTTTTCCTTCATGGACGATTTTTTCGGCTATGACCGATTCGGATGAAAAAAGAAGACGAAGCAAAACTTCCTCTATAACCCCATGGAGAACCTTTTACTATAGGGTTATGCTTTTCAGCTTGAAAAATGCGGGCGCCACGTATTAAAGAGCCATGGTGAACTTGTTCCATGATATGATGCCTAATGAAATCAAAGTATACGTCGATGACATGATAGCAAATTCGAGATCGGTGAGAACCATGTTGCGATTCTCCGCAAGCTATTCGAGCGCCTACATAAATACTAGTTACGTCTCAATCCCGCTTGCGTATTTGGGGCAAAGTCTAGGGAAATTATTGGGCTTTATGGTCGGTAGTAGGGGCATCGAGATTGATCCGTCGAAGGTGAAAGCTATATGCGAGCTGCGACCTCCATCTTCTATAAAAGAGGTTCGCAGTTTGCTAAGGAGATTGAATGATGTGGTAAGGTTCATATCCTAGTTGTTAGAGATCTGCTAAGCCATTTTTCAAGCTTCTCAAGAAAAATGAGAAAATTGTGTGGAATATCAAATGTCAAATCGCTTTCTTGAAGATTCGGTATTATCTAACCCATTCCCTAGTATTGGTTTTACCCGTTCCCGGTGTGCCTACGATCATTTATCCGAACATCCATAAGGAGTCCTTGGGAACTATATTGGTGCGAAAGGATCATCGGATGGGAAAGATTGTGCGATATACTATCTCGGTAAGAAATTTTCGGATTCGAAATCAACTATCCGGAAGATGAAAGGACTTGTGTTGCTCTGGTATGGGTGTTACACATATTACAATAGTACACCATTCACCATCGGATCATCTTGGTCACCGAATGTGATCCGATCAAGTATCTGCTGGAGAAGCCGGCGTTGTTCGGCAAGTTGGCCAAATGACGAATTCTTATTTCCGAGTTTGATGTGTAGACCATAATGCGGAAGTCGGTGAAGGGTCGAGCCATAGCAGACATGTTAGCGAGAGATTGCTGCGGGGGCTGCGGGTAGAGGATGAGATAGACCCTCTTGATGACTGCGTTTTACTAGTGACTATAGAAAAGTGGGTCATGTACTTCAACGGGGTTGTTAACTTGTCGGGATGCGGCGTGGGAATAGTCCTTATCTCCCTAGATGGCTAACACTATCCGGTAGCCGCTAAGTTATTGTTTATATGTACCAATAACATCGCTGAATACGAGGCTTGCATTCTCGGGCTACAAGCTGCAGTGGAGATGGAAATCCGGAGAATACGGGTTTATGGCAACTCTGCCCTCATTATCCTTGGGACGGAAGGCAAGTGAAAGACTCGTGACCCGAACTTGATCCTATATCATGAACTTTTGGAGGATATAATTAAGGAGTTTGATGAGAAAATGTTAAAGTATCTTCCGAGAGCCCGGAACTAGTTTGCGAGATACCTTGGCCACTCTCTCATTAATGTTCCAAGTGACGGCAAGTTCGGACATCGAGCCAGTAAGGATTGAAATATTGAAACGTTCACCCTACTCCATGCTAGTAGAAGAAGATGCAGATGGAAAGCCATGGTACCATGACATTAAGGTCTACTGCGGAGCGAGAGTTCCCTGAAGGGAGTGAAGCGGTGACAGGAAGTATCGATGACACTGTCTTCAAATTTCTTCCTCGGCGGCGATACGTTATACAAGAGGTCATATGATTCCGCCTCCCGAGGTGCGTCAACGCCAAGAAAGCCAATCGGTTGATGAGTGAGATCTATGAAGGTGAATGTGGCCCATATATGAACGGTCACCTGCTAAGTAAAAAGATTATGAGGTTGGGATATTATTGGCTCACCTTAGAAGCCGATTGTATTCAAGCACGTTCGTTCCTGCCATTAATGTCAAGTCTCGTGGAGATAGAATTGCTGCTCCTCCTATTGAGTTGCACCGAATGTCTAAGGCATAGCCTTTCTCAATGTGGGGCATAAGCGCCCATAGGGCCAATTAATCCTAAAGCTTCAAATGGAATCGCTTTATACTCATGGCTATTAACTACTTCTCACGGTGGATCAAAGCCGGTTCATACGCCAATGTCACGACCGGGTTTTTACGTCGAGATATCTTTGCTCGATATAGAGCACCGGAGGCTATAATCAGCGATAATGGCTCAACCTCAATAATAAGGTGGTTGATGAGGTTCTTGGTGAGTTTCGCGTTAGGCACTTGAATTCTTCGCCTTACCACCCGTAGATGAATGGTGAGTAGAAGCGGCGAACAAGAATATCAAGAAGATCCTATCCAAAAATGAGAGAATTATCGTGATTAGCATGAGAGGCTCCCCTATCACGATGGCATACCGGACATCGATCCATATTCAACCAAAGCAACTCATTTCTCTTTGGTATATGGTATGAAAGCGCTTGCCAGTAGAAATAAAGATTCTATCACAATTAAAGCTATCGAAGCAGAGTGGATTCGGTAGAGATATGAACCGTTGAATATGATCGATGAGAAAAGATTGCGGGCCATCTGTCATGGTCGGTGTTATCGAAGTGTGTGACAAAGTCGTTTAATTGTAAAATTCATCCCCGGCATTTTGAGATCGGTGACTTGGTCTTTGAAGAAGAGATTGACATTTATACCGCACCCCGAAGGCAAGCTCACACCAAACTATGAAGGACCATATGTAATCAAGAAAGTCCTCCCTGGTGGAGTTGATTTTTCTTTGAGATGGACGGCCTAGTCCGGTTGAGTCCTGTAAATGCTAATATGGTGAAGAAGTATTTCCCATGAATAAAATCAGCAACTTTGACGGCCGTTTCTGTGCGGATTTGAGTCACTCTAATTATAAACGTCACGCATATCATGCATACATTTATATCATATTTGTGTTGCAGATTTAGGTGTGATACTCAACGAATCCGAGATAGATGACTAGATTAACTCAATCTGGAGCACCTTAGGTGAAGGAAACCCGCAAATGACCGATACCCGAGGCTGCATGAAAAATCGTTCCCCACCTCGGCAAGATCGCTTAAGTAAAAGTGAAACCCCCACATAAGCCAACAACGCCGTAGCTTGGTGGTTGGGGATGAAGGTAGTCCGGATGCAATCGGGGTTCGAACCCCGAGGATGGCACCTTGATAAACCCCATTGTAAAAATAGGAGGGGCTCTCTTGTAAATAAAAATAAAAAAATTTGCACTCATTTTATTTTTTGCAATAATAAAAAAAAATTGCACGCATTTCATTGTTTTGCGAGAAAAGGAGAACACTTCACCCCGATGGAAAACTAGATGAGGCATTAAGGCGATTCCCTTCTCTATATTGAAGATAGAGCTTCGACAATAAAATTTTGCCGAACCGGATCATTTTTCCCCTAGCGGTAGGGTCGCGAAGAACCATGTTACCATTTGTGATACACTAGACTCTCTCGATAACTAGTTAAATGGGACAACTTGCAAAATCTCAAGATGCTCTGCTAGCATGAATCCTTAGAGGATTAGACATAAAAGGTCAATCGGCCGTTGTAGCTCGAGTAAGTATCCCTTTCCCGTAACTTCAGTAGGATGCATGGCTGTTCCAATGTTTCGTCCCGCACTAGGTCATAATAAATGTTCGATCCATAAAGCATTTTTTATAACATTTCATCCTTAGTACAATTGGAGTTCATGCTTCCACTCATTCCAAAAAATATCCATGTTCACTAAACTAGTGCATCCATTCATGCATATATGCATCTTGCATTGAAGTCACCCGCTGAGTTCATTTGGTCGGATGATTTTGCGGAATGAAACGGAGGTATTAAGTATGCCAAGCGAGGGTATTTAGGGTGAAAGATGAGCCCTGTCTAAACATGTCCCCGATACACCTTGATATTAAGTAGAGTGAGAGCAAGATTCGTGTCTTGGCATAGAGGATTCATTCGCAATGTGTATAAGGGTCGAAGTGACGAAAGACATTCCTTCTTTCCCTATACACACACAATATATTCCTTGCTAGCCACGTTGAGCTTGAGTAAAGAGAACATTCAAAATAACTCTGTCAAGAACTACCTCATACCGAGGCAAATGCAAGAGATTACAGACTGAAAATCAATGGAGAAAAATGCAATAAAGATTTAATTGCCTTTACTTCCATTAACCTTTGTGTGGTAACTTCGGGTAAATCTTCATGGAAGCTCAAAATATCCCTAAATAAAGAGGAGCATTTCTTTCACTACCTAAACACTAAAAACCTATTGCTAGCCAAGTTAAGCTTGAAATCATTCATGTCAAAACCCGAGTGGTGATCATCTTTCCACAATAGGGCAAGATGTGTGATTTACCGGAAAATTGATATCAATGTGAAATGTCTAGAGAGTCCAGAGAACTCATGACAACGATAAAGAAGAAAAAAAAGAAAATGAAAAACAAAGGGCTAAAAAAGCAAAGTGCCCGGTAAAAGCAAGGCTAGAGCCCATAGAAGAAAAAGCCAAATGTAGAAAAGCATTGAGCTTATCTCGAACAAAAACAAATGCATAAAATAGAGAAAAACTCTTTTCTTGCCAAGCAAAAACAGATGACCCATTGGACTCTCGAGGTAGGTTATGATCCCGAAGTCGGATGCTTTCCCCAAACGAAGTGAGATTAGTAAAGACACCAAGACGGTCACCAACTCGTAAACCCCCAAAAAAAGAAAATCGAGACCCTTATAAGTCTTCCCTGAACTAACATTACAATCCATCCGAAAACTCTTCGATTGGGGTGTTTCGAGTTGACATGAAGACTTTACAAAGAAACTATCGCTCAAAGGAGTGGAGCCAATCATTTCTTGTCTTATCTTCTAGGTTCTTGATTTGTAAACCCGGTGAAGATAGTAACTCTAAATGTTTCCCAGTGTAACCTCAAAGCGGGAAAAACCCCTTGTGTAAGCCCATGACCAAGCCAACATTATGGTCCCTAAAAGACCTTTCGGATTGATAAAAAAATGTATGCTTTGTGAATATGTCCGAAGCCTTAAACACGAAAAAAGTACGAGGTCTCAAGAGTGTTTGTTCTAAAATTCCCAAGTGAGCGATTGGGATCAATAGATATCCCCCAACGAGAGTATGTGAGAAGCTCCTTCAGATTAAGGATCTTAGCTTGGCATGCTCAATAAATCTTTTTTATGAAACAAAATTGTTGTCTTTCACGAACCAAGGTTTTCATCCAAAATCATTTTTCGGAAGTACAGTTCCCCTGTCAATTGATTTTCCCCATGGAGTATAATGGTCGACGATATCATCTAACCGAGTGAGAAGTTTTCGGTATCGCGTCGCAGCAAGTAGCCTCACTAGTGAATAGGTTTAGCTTCATCGCCCATGCATTTAACGCTACTTCCCCATATGTTTGAATTTGTTCCATAAGTCCCGAGTTGTGTAGGGAACTAGCGTGAGCAGTTTGATCATTTGCAACAAATTCCAGTTGTGAAGGAACATATAATAGATGTTCATTGGCGTTAGTATTTGTTTGAGCTGACTTTATTTGGACGGGTAAGGAGAGCTTTAGCGTCCCTAAACCAGTTCTACAATAAGCTTCCTTAGTCTAGTGAGCTTCACAGCCCAAAGTAGATATGACGCCAAGTGCTTATCAAGAGCCAAGTCACGCAAGTGTAAGTCGTGGTGGCAGAGTTTGTTAACGATATTTTCACTTCATTCAGCAAGTTCCGATCAACATGCAAGCGCTAAGGTCAAGAACTTATCCCGTGTAATCCAAAGAATGTATTCTAGAGGCCCAAGTGTAAGTTTAGTCCTGGAGCGGCGCTCTTTCTCCATTGGAATTACTATTTGTTGGAGCAAACCTCCTTTGGATAGGTAAGGTGAACTTTAGCTTCCTAAGGCCCGTTTCATAAATAGGTTTCCTCACTCTAGTAAGCGAGATACAATGCTAATTGGAGCCGTATCTTTTCAATAGCCTTTTAATGGGTCTAAGATCGTGAACTCGAGACTTTTTCAAAATTGTCTTTTCATGGGTTAAAGACCGTGAATTGAGACTTTTTCAAAATCGCCTTTTCATGGGTCTAAGGCCGTGAATTGAGTTTTTTTCAAAATCGTCTTTTCATGGGTATGAAATCGTGAATCGAGACTTTTTCAAAACCGTCTTTTCATGGGTCAAAGATAGTGAATTAAGACTTTTTCAAAATCGTCTTTCATGGGTCAAAGACAAAGTGACCGAGTCTTTTCAAATCTCCTTTTCATGGGTCAACATACCGTGAATTGTGACTTTTCCATAGCCTTTACATGGGTCTAAATAACGTGAACTATGTCGTTCCTCCGAGGGCCAAGCACGTATCGTTTATACCATCGTCCCAAAGGTGTGTTTGTTTGAGCTAGCCTTGCCTAAACAGTACGGAGAGGCGTGGAGTCCCGGAGCCGGTTCCCGAGCAAGTCCACTCAAGTCCGGTGAGCCTTAAAGCCCAAAGCAAACGCATCTCCAAGTGAAGGCCAAGCCCGTATTGTTTATACGGTCGTGCCATTTTACTCGAGGACCAAGCCTATGTGTTTACACGGTCGTCCCTAAAATTTTATTTGTCTATGATAACCTTGCATTCGTAGATATTGAGAGGTGTAGAGCCTTAGAGCCGGTTCTCCAAGTGAGTCTCCATAATTTTGGCCTTATAGTTGCTTTAACGATTTTTCCAAGTGTTGTCATGTTAGTTTTTTAACAAAATTAGGTATCCCTCCGTCTTGAAATGGAATGTCTTTGAGCTCCCATTCCAAAAGGGACATTGTTGACACCTAATTTTGCGATCCAAGTATTTTATTTTATTTTATTTTATTTTTTTGTTAACATATTGTCTAATTGGTTAATTATGCATTTTTATGTGTTTATATATATATATATATATATATAGGTATATGCGTTTTTCTTATTTTTATTGCCAAAATAGAAAAGAAAAAAAATATTTATATATATATGTCTAAAAAAATTTCTAAAAAAATAATAATAATCGATAGGGCCAGCTCAACTCGGGGCCGCTCGGACGTGCTCACCAAGCATTTTCTCTCCCCTTCGTTGACACCTAATCTTGGCGCCCGTGTTTTATTTTTATATAGAATATGGTCTTACTTTTTAAGTATATATATATATATATATACTTAAATTACAAAATAGAAAAGACAATGAAAAATATAAAATAAAAATATATAAAAAAAATGATGGATGAATCGGGCCGGATCGACCCGAATCCATTTGGGCAGATTCGGCCCATTTTCTTTTGCAATGGGCCTGCCTGCTTTCTTTTACTTCCAGGCCCAGCCTTATTTTTTCTTACCGCATGGGCCCTAGTTAGCAGCCCACTCACTTATCTTCTCTTCCTTTTTCAACAGCTCATTTCTCTCTTTTATTTTTATCTGCCTTCACCCACCACACTTCTCTATTTCCACAAAACAATGTCATTCACTTTTTCACCGCACACTTCACGTGGTTAGTCACCCACCCATGTCTCCATCAATCGGATTTCACTTTTGTCCGAAAAAAAGAAACTTGGGGAAGGATGCAAGAAGAGGATAAAAGAAGGAGAGGATGGCAGGCCGATGGTCCGGTTCCAAAAAAGGAAAGCGAATGAGAGAGCAACAGGGGGCACATTGTAGTTTCAAGGGTCTTAGAAGCCAAGAAAACGAGCACGTCGATAGTCTTGCACGATCACTTCCTCGGAGGTTTTGCTATCTCGGGTAAGCTTCTTTCCCGTTTAGACCCTATTTTCCGTAGACCTTGGCCAGGGGACACAACGAAATGAATGTCCTTGCCTGGCTCACCCTCCGATCACTGTTCCCGGGCCGAGTAGTAGTTCTCATTCGTACTGCTCGTTTCGTTTGGTTGTTTTTGTTCCAAGTTCGGTTCCTGGTTAGTAGTCTTTCTTTCGTTGAACTGCTTTCCCCCATCGTTGTGATACCCTGCCTGAACCAAAGCTGTGTGTGTTGTTTTGTTGGGAGGCTTGAGGGCACAAAAGTTGGTCCCTCATGTGCCTGTGTTCCTATAGGATCAGGTTTTATCCCAGTACATTTATCGTTTCTCGACGAGGTTATCTTTGGAGGGGTGGGCTTGGTCGTGTGCTCTATTTGGAGATGGCCTCACCTGGTCGGCTACTTCGTTATGACAGTTTCTATGTTAGATGTGGATGGCTATAGGAAGCAGTATCGTGGTCGTTTGGTAGCAAGTGCTCCACATGTTCGCAGTAGTTTGTTGAGGGCCAGAGGTCCGGTGATGACTGTAGTCTGCCATGGATGACCTTGGCGGTAGTCATCGATTCTAGGGTGCGACGCGAGCTCAGGCGCCAATAGAAGGCAGCTGCAGAGGTGACGCTTACTTGGGCAGAGGCAACGCAAATGTGAACAAATGGCGATGCATGCGCTAGTGGTGCGGCGCATGAGCTCAGAATAGTGACGAGGCCAGCGTGAGCAAAAGGAGGCGCAGGTTCTGAATAGTGGCAGTTCGACGAGATGACTTGAACCCGGCAACCCACGAATAGGTTTTGTGTGGGAAGTGTTATCAATAATAGTCTGGCGAGGAGTTGTTGAAGAGGGCTAACGTTCAAAAGTGGCCCCGGTTGTCGCCTAATCCAGACGATCTAGACGAAGACAGTTACACTTTTAAGCCAGCCCGACGCCAACCGGAGCTTCGCCCATTGTGGCTGAACGTGAAGGCATCTCGAACGAGCAGACGCCTTCGCAGGTCTATCTCAGGTACAAACGCTAGAAAGAAGGTGATCACCGGCAAGGGATGGGCAGACTCGGCATCTCTGGTGAACAGATTCGGGCAAACAAGTCCTGGTGGTTGCTGTTAGCTCCCGAAGGTGACATGGGCAGTCAAGGGTGTTGTTAGGCAGTAGAGCCGATCGGTGTCCAGGAGGTCTGTTGGAGCGTCACTTAGCGGCGGTGCAACGAGTGAGTCCCAAAGGTGCGAGGCCGGGATGAGCGAAGGCTGGTGGTGCAGAGAGTGCACTCCGTCATTAGGTGTCGCAGAGGAGGGGGCGATGCCACGAAGAAGATGATGAATAGCAGCAGCAAGCCATCCCTTTTTTTTTCTTTTGTTGGCTATCGTGTGGGTTGGATCAGACGGGCTGGTGAGATGAAGGAGAGGAGATTAGGCTCG
The DNA here is from genome assembly GCA_021437795.1 of Rhodamnia rubescens. NCBI lineage: Eukaryota > Viridiplantae > Streptophyta > Magnoliopsida > Myrtales > Myrtaceae > Rhodamnia > Rhodamnia rubescens. The sequence continues at coordinate 545,364 of JAILYA010000105.1, forward strand.
AGTGGTTGGTGTGGGAAATAGAAGAAAGCTAAGCCTGTTTTATTACTTAGTTAGAGTTAGGCCCTTATTAAAACTGGAGAAGGCTTTAGGCGTGGAGGGAGCAAGGCTAAAAGGAATTTTAAGCTCAATCCAAGTACAACAAAGAAAATTAGGCTTGATTCTTTTGTACCGATCGAGCCCAGTTCCGGTTCTCTCTCTCAGATCGGATCAGGCCCAAAGACCTAATCAAGATCCGGGACCGAGAACTCGATCCGGACCTGGTTCCTTTTACTAATAAAAAAATAGCAAAAAAATTTAATAAAATAAATAAAATTTCCAAAAAAATCCAAATTTTTTTTAGAAAATTAGAAAAATGATTCCCTTGATCTTTTTACCCCACATGTGAAATTTTAGGACTTAGATTAGTATTGATTGAAGACCGATGTCCAATCCGGTCTAATACTACTATAATTCGACCTTCGAGTCAAAGTTGCTTGTTTAAATATCGCCATCATAGATTTAGTATGCATGTGCTTATTCCAGTCCTTTTTTTTTGGTATATTTACTCGATTGAGTGTTTACAATACTACCTTTTGAAAAATTACCTATTAATCGTTTTTCCTATCCGCTAGGTTAAGGATAAATAGGTAATTACCCGAAATGGTAGAAAAATATTATGCATGATCATTTAGTATTTGGTTAGATACCCGATAAGTTTAAAGTGATATGCGAGAATGTGTGGTCACCTCATGAAACATCGATCGGTTAGGTACCGAAAGGGCGCTAATTATCTAGTTAGCGTAAACAAGTTCCCGAACCTAGAAGATCGATTGCACAAGAATCGAGATAACACTCCCATGTCTCGATTAATTTCTAGCCGATCCTAATAGGCTAGTGGCGACTCTTAGTAGTATTTTAATTTGCTAATTAGTAAAAGGAAATCCAATATCACGCGAGGTAAGACTTGGGAGAGTTCGCGCCATTGACCTATGGCAATACCTCTAAACCCGTCGGACTCTAAGAAGAAGCTTAAAGTGGGTCACAACACCGGACACTTTGCTTTTGTAAGCCCTTGGTTTTCTCATCATCATTTTGTCGCGACCCTCTCGAAACGCTCTCGAGGGTTAATGAGTCATTGTCGTCCAGTTGTTTATGGATTTCAAATACGGACCCCTTCCAAAGCCCATTACCCAAATTGTAACAGAGGAGAAAATAAAATCGAAGTCAACCTTTTAGTGTGGTCTAGTGACGTGATACGTGTGTATGCCTTAGAGTCGCCACCAATCATTTCTTGGAGAGTATGATTGAAAAATCCTATTGAATAGTCGGGAGTTACTATTCAATTCTACAAGAACCAGAGATGTGGGATCGGAGATTTAGTTACGCCAATTATCGTAATTGACGCCCTTTCGGTACCTAAGTTGAATGATTCTCTAACCTTGAAATTTCATGCAAGGTGAGTTGGGCTACGAATCCTAAATCTAGGAATTCATGCAGATAGGAGTGACTACCCTAGCAAACACAATCAATGAAATAAGTGCGCAAATCAAGAAATCTATAACATGTATAAAAATCACAACAAATCAGCATGGCATGCCTAGTATAGCCCTATTGGCTTAGGGAATGGACATTCAAAGCAAAGGAAGAGGTCATGAGTGATTTTGAAGTGATTTGCCCTTGAGGGAGGAAATCGTAATTTTGAGAAAATCGGGAGACAATTTGTTGAGAAGGATAAAATTGTCATTTTAAAAGAACCGGGAGCCCAAAGCAACAAAAATAGGATTGGCCAGTTGATTGTGGCCATTTCCTATTTTTTGACATGTTTCGAATTTTTCGAATTTTTGGAAGCAATTTACCCTAAAGGGATAAAATGGTCATTTTCAGAAAGAGTTGAGAGCGAAAACCCAAAAATAGGATTGGCCATTTGAAATGACCCGTATCCTAATATTTGGAATTTTATGAATTTTTTTTAGAATTTGGAAGCAATTTACCTTTAAGGTGTAAAATCGTCATTTTCAAAAAGAGTTTGAATGCGAAAACCTAAAAATAGGATTGACCAATTGAAATGGTGTTGTTCCTAATTTTTGGGATTTTTTTGAATTTTTTGGACTTTTTCTCAATTTTTTCAATTTTTTTTGAATTTTCTATGATTTTTCCATTTTTTTAATTGATTTTCCAAAAACATATTTTGAATTTTTTTTTAAACTAAAATAGAAAATACCTAGGCCAGGTCGCCCACTACCCAAGGGCAACCGGCCCGGACTATTCGGGCCAACTAAAACAACGCCGTTTTTGGATTGTTGGAAACTACCTCAAAACGACATAATTTTGGACTTTTGCCCCAAAAACGACATAGTTTTGGGGCTTTATGCAGCAATTTTCCCAAAAATTTTGAATTTTGAATGAAGGCTGAGATTGAGAAACATGGGCTGATTGGAGCCTTCCGATCAAGTTTTATTATTATTATTTGTTATTTTTGTTATAATAACCTCGCTAACATGGTCGCGACATTAGTGCAACGTAGATGTTGACCGGGTCAACTCACGTTGATTGGTCAATGCCTCATTGGGAAAGACGACCGGCGGACGACGGAGAGCTTTTCGGCGACGATCAATGGTGAGATCTTGTCCGATTTGGGCGATCTAGGTACCGTGGGAGTCGTCTCGAAGTTAGCTATCACGTATCCAAAAATTAGCTTGATCCAACGGTGGGAACTATCCTAAATGAGGCCAAACTTGTTCGGCTAGAATGCGTTTCGCGAGCGATGTGATCTCCATTTTTTGACGTTAAAGCCTTAAACAAACACACTAATCCACCTCCAAAGAGATCTAAGAAGCTTACCTACTATCTGCGCCTGGTCGGGGATGTCGTGATCGAGTATAGAGCTCGGAGTATGGTTGGATGGGAGGAATGACTCAAGGTAATTATGCAACCAAATTGGAAAACGAAGATAGAGTTGTGATTAGAGAGAGTGCGGGAATGGTTTGAACCAAAATTTCGAAGAACGACACTCTATATCACGAGTTACTATGGGAGCTAAACTTGAAGCTCGAGAGCGACGGTTACCTTTTTCAGTTCAAAATGATAAGCGAGGTGATTTGGCTCATTTGCTAGATCGAGGCGAAACTCCGTAGACCGACAAGCAAGGTCTTTTTTGGCCTAAAACACTTTGACGAAGCTTGAAAAGCTTCGGCTCTTCAAGGTCCTTCAATGGCAATTGCAAGCTTCGGAGGGTCTTGTTTTTCCTCTCTTTTTCTCTATGTCGCTCCTCGTCATCTCTCCTCTCCGAATCTATTTGTTCAAAAATGCTCCCCAAGTACACTTGAGTGCACTCAAATGCCCCTCTCTCCTTTCTTTCCACCGAAAGGAGTCAAATGGCTCTCTTGGATGCTTCCCCTTTTCGGTCCGTCATAATCACTCTTTGTCCACTTCTCAATTTAAGCTTATTCTTGCACTACCAGTCAATTAAATATACATGCGATGCATGTTAAAAGTAAATATACGAGATGATTCTTGTTTAGGACTAATATTAGTTATAATTTTTATGCAGAAATAACTAACAAAGGTTAGTCAAAATTTAGGTGTCAACAATATCTTCCCTCTTTAAGTGGAAGCTCGTAGAGGTTTCATTCAAAGAAAAAATTGGACCTTAAATTTTGACAATGCAAATGATGAATGATCTTTTGCAGGATTTGAATCCCCTTTTTTGTTGTTTTTTATATAATGAAATGATGCGTGAAATACATACAATAAAATTAACATGTGCGTGACCACCGGTGGATTGATCCTTCGGGCGGTATCTACGGTTGAGTTGACTCTTCAAGCCGCATCTACCGTTGAGTTGACTCTTAATGCGGTATCTACCATTGAGTTGATCCTTCGGGTGATTTCTACCATTGAGTTGACCCTTCAAGTAGTATCTACCATAGGTTTGATCCTTCTAGCGGTGTTTATCATTGAGTTGACCCTTCAAGTGGTATTTGCGGTTGAGTTGACCCTTCGGGCGATATCTACCATTGAGTTGATCATTCGAAGCGATTTCTACCATGAGTTGACCCTTCATGCGATATCTACCATAAGTTTGACCCTTTGGAAGGTATCTACCATTGGTTTGAACCTTCAAGCGATCTCTACCATCGAATTGACTCTTCAAAGGTCTCTACCGTCGAATTGACATGACCCTAAGACTTAAAATAAGAATCATATCAAAAAATTTAATGAATGCATCAAGATGTTGGTGGTTATCCTAAACATCTTGCAACTTGCAAAGGTGATAAAAAATTTCTTGTGGGGAAAATTTTGAATCCAACGATTCGAAATTGCCAAAAGAGTTTGGTTAAAACATCCATTGGAGTGCACCCATCTAAGAGGACTTCTTATAATTTCACAAAAATGGTTTTTAAATCCTATCTATTGGGGGATATATCAATGAGGTACTCGGACGAATCTAACAAAACCTATCATCTTGGGCTTTGGGGCTATTCGGAGTGCATACATTCCGATAAAAAAGTTCTTTTGAGTGTTGACACTCGATTTTTAATCAATTTTCCTTAGTTTTATTTTTCGAAAAATTCTCCAAAATTCATATAAAAAAATTCAAAAAATTAAAAAAAAAAAAAACAAGTTTGCTAGCCTTGGCCAAGCATAATGAACCAATTTTGAACAAAAATTAATTTTTCAAATTTTTCACATTTTTTAATATTTTCGGAAAATAGAAAAATACTAGAAAATTCATACAAAATACTTTTCGAGTTCACAAAAATACAGAAAAATGTCCCATATTTTATTTTAATTGGTTTTTCATATTGACCTCAAGAAAAATAAAAAATTGAATCCAATTTTGGGTGTTTCTTCATAACACTAAAGATTGAATTCGCATAAAAAAATACAAATTGAGTCTTTTTATTTGCAATTTTCGCACATTTAGAGTCTAGACATTCAATTGCAGTCCTTCCAAGCTCCAATTTGGTCAATTACAGCCTCAATTACGCGGATGGCACGGATTGGACAAAAATCCCCAAAATCTTTATAATTTAATCCCTAGAATTTCTAATTTTTGAAATTACTTTTAATCCAGGGGCTTTCACAATAAAATTGGACCACCTCCCAAGGTTTACATATGCTCTGAATCGATTGGCAGGGGTAATTGGATCCAATTTGGTCATTTGGGCACTCAATTGAACTTTTCCCCAATTTGCAATTTTACGAAAATTTGGGGTTTTTATAGAAATTGATAGAAAATTTTGGGCAAAATTACATTTCTAGATGGTATCTAAGTCCCTGAATTCAATTTTGAGGTTTAATTGTAAACATTCCCCGTGAATTTCGACTAATTTCGAAAATTCCACGTCCGAACCTGTTCGCATCGGTCGACCCTCGACCACCGTGGCGGTCGAACCGGTCTAAAACAATGTCATCTTCTTCCCCAAGCTCACGCCGTTCCGCAGGTTTGGGAGCTGAGATTCAACGATCAAATTGAGGACCAATTCGATACTAATTGAATCAACTAAGGTGGGGGTTTTGTTCCTCGGTGCAAGGACGCATCGATTGCCACCAACGATAGGGCCAATGGTCGCCGGAGGAGCTCCAGCGAGCCGATCAAAGTCACGGCGGCACGTAAAGTCAACATTTCCAAGTCCGAGTACAATTCGTGCTCGTTTGTGATCGACGGAGGGCCAACGGACATAGACGAAATCCTAACCGATTCCGTCGCCGTCCGGTGACCCAGTGGCACGTGCCAAGGAACGAGGGAGGCTCGGCGAGCTCTCGCCCGTACGCGCCAAATTTCAAAACCGAGTATAAAAGGGTGGGAAGCTTCGCGAAGAGAGAGGAGGCTCATTCGTGCTCGCTAGAGAAACAAAATAGAGAGAGAAAGAGAGAAAAAGTGAGAGAGAGCTCGTTCTCCCGCCCGTTTGGTCGAGAACTTGAGTTCGAACCGTGAGTAGTTCGTCCGCTCAATCCGGATCGAATCGCAGCTCGTGATCAAGTCCGAAGCTTTGTACAAGCTCCAAGAAGCGATCGCACCAGCTCAATTGGTCCGCAATCTTCAAAACCGGTGAGTCGATCTCTCAAACTCTACTCGCACGTTAATGGCATCGCACTATTGCGGCATGATTGTTGCAATTAATGTGTGCGTTTCGATCCTTGAATATTGCTGACCATATCCGCATCTTTGTTTTGCTTCGATTTTGCATAAAAACCTCCAATCGAGTCTACGAAATTCAACCTCCATTACCGGTCACTGTCGAAGCCTGTCTGCAGCAATCCTAGGCCAAACCGGGTCAATCGAACCTGCGGGTAAGGTTTCTAAACTTCATTCGAGTGATTCCTATGATTGAATTGACTGTTGTGCTTTGAATCGCGCAATTGAGTTCTGCGACTTCGATGCTATGCGTAGTTCGTAGCTCGCGATTCCATCGATGAAATTGCTCATTTCGAGATATGTTGATCTAGAAGTTAAGGCGAGTCGATTGGAGGTAGTTTCACGTGATTTCATGAAGGTTTCACCGTTAGATCTAGTCGGAGTTCTGTCGGCCGTTGGTTGCGTCGTCGCCGCGAGGAAGAAGACGAAGCTAAGGTGGCGGGTCAATAGGTCAAAGTCCGAGGTGGCGAGCCGTGAGTGGTCCGGCTCGAGTTTGAGTCGGCTTGGCCGTTGGCACGAGTAATCCGAGTTGGATTAGATCCGACGGCCGTGATAAATAGGCTAGTTTGATTTCGGGCCGTTAAATCATATTTTTTGTAATTTTTGATAATTCGTTTATTAAATCGAAAATAAAAAATGAAAACGGTGTCGTTTTGGTTAATGAGCGAGCGACGTCGTTTAGGGTATAGAGCAGATCCGACGTCGTTTCGTGCGCAGAGCGGGTGCAATCGAGTGTGGCGAGGCGCACGTAGGCGCAAGTGAGCGAACGGTCGAGATCATTTCTAGGATTAATCATGGCCGTCCGTTTATTTTACGTATTTTCGGATATTAGGAAAATAATTTTAAAAAATCAAAAAAATATAAAAAAAGAAACGGTGTCGTTTTAGTGTCGAGCGGGTCCGAATCGGGTTAGGGTCGGATTGACCGGGCGTTGATCGGGTTGACCCCGGTCCAAAAAATTAATAAGAAATTAGTAAAAATTTCTAAAAAAATCCAAAAAATTGTAAAAATTCATAGAAAATTATTTAAAAATTCCCGGATTTTCCCAAAAAATTTATAAAAATACTTAGGTCGATTCGGGACTCTTATAGTTTGGATCAATAATCTTCGAAGCTTCAAGGGTCAATTTACACTAATCCGAAAAATTCCCAATTTTTTAGAAAATAAATAAAAATTCCAAAAAATAAGAAAAAATTAGAAAATTTCTGAAAAATCACAAAAAATGGGAAATGGCCACATTTATCTGGCCCGACCCCAATTTTGTGATTTTTGGGTCCCGAACCCCTAAAAATGACCGTTCTACCCTTTTGGGCCTTCGCCCCAAATTTTCTTGAACCACCCCGTAATTCAAAATTGATATTTCTTTGGGCCGATAGGGCCATATTAGACGTGTCTACTTAATTGTTTGTTTGATTCAACTGCGTTTATTTTGATTGCGCATTAAATTTCTCATTGTCATTAGGGTAGTAAATTCCGTCCGCATGATACCTTAGATCGGTAGGTAAATTCCAAAATTTCATCTCGCATAAATTCTTAGGTTAAAAAATCAACTTAGGGCCTAAACCTCGTATCCAAATGAACGGGTTTCATCGTTCGATAGGGTTCCGATCATATCCTCCAATAATTATCTTAGGTCGATTCGATAAAAAAAAAAAATCACTCAAATGGGTCTTGGAGAACGCGCCTAAGATCCCGTCACCGGGTCCAAGAGGGCGCGGCTCGTTAACCCCCCCGCTCCGAAAGAAAAAAATAGCTCAGGTGAGACGAAATCATTAAGAGGACTTAAGCCAAAAAATAGGTGATGTTTTTTAACTATGCTAATCAATTTTGTGCAGATATGGTGTTTTAAGTTGTGTGTTTATTTACGCCCATATTGAAGCGGTGTTTTGATATAAAACGTTTCGCATGTCTTGCATATTTTGAGGATCACGACACTCGCACACACAAGCGCCTAAACCCGAGCCGCGAATCACCCTCTTTAGGTCGCCATAGATAGGGATTGGTATGCGAAACTCCCTGTGTTTGATTACACTTGGGTTGTCCATATTTAATCCCGCCCGCTATGCGAGATTGATGATCCTACCCACTTGTTGCTTGATTGTGCTTGTGGGCGGCTCATCGATTCGTATAGCGAGGAGCCTTTTTAGGTCCATACCCAAGACTTTTTTTGATTTTCTTTAGAGTTAAACCTCACTTGTCTCATGCGCATGTGAATTAAAGGTTGGTACACCTAAAACCAAAAAATAAAAAAATAGTAACATCGGTTAGTAAGGCTTTTTACCCTCTTTATTTTTGTAAATTTAATTCATGCATAACATGCATTTTCACGAGCATATCATGAAAATTGTAAGATCGTTTAAGTGATTGGGGTTGAAGGTCAATTTTCCTTTTTAGAATTGATGGCGCATCAACGTCATACCGATATCCCCAATACACTCGCATGGGAGCAAAGGACTATCTCGACGCAAGGTCCGAGTGCCCGCCACCTTTCAAGGTTTTGGATTTGTCCATGGAAGGGAACTTAATGGACGTAACCGCATCCGTAGTGAAAGCTGTGATTATACGCGTTGTGCACGCCATTTAGAGCTCAAGCGAGAAAAAGAGAGGATCCAAAAATTATATGCGAAGTTAATAAGACGACCTTGCACAATCAAAACGACCCCGGGTCATTCACCGATCAAGAAGAAGGAAATCATCGTCATATCCTCCGATGATGATGAAGATGTTGATCCTTCCGGGTTGATTGAGATATCATCCGACGAGGACACCGCTTCAACTACCTAGTTTTAGTTCGACTTTGGGGCATTTCCTAGGTTTATTATATTCCTTGAAGCCGATTGTGTATTTTCATCCACACGTATTGGTCGAACATCTTTAGATGCTTTTTGGGCTTAATTGTATTAGACTTGCGAATTATGTGGGTTTTTGAATTTAAAGTTGTAATAGTGACTCTCTACCCCGATTGCACTTAAACGATCATAATCGATTACATGCCATCTTTGGGTGAGATTTGGTCCATAACTACCCCGTTTGATTTATTTGGGTCAAATGGGAGTAGTTGACCCTCATGTTACCAAAAGATGACATGGAATTTGATTAGTGCATTTGCATCACTTTTCATGCATATTCATTTTAAGCCGTGGTAATTAACTTTAGGATCGTCATTTTACATTTTTTAGATCATGGGGAATGGAGACATCAAAGTCATCCCTGGTACCTCGCAAAGAACTCTCTCTATGGTGGGATCGCCTCAACCTAGTCAACAAAGCATATGTTGAAGGACGATTAGGTCGGCTGGTGGACTTGATTAAAGTGGAGTATCAACCGGCTCTTATTCAAGTTTTGGCTAAAGCATGGGATATGCACACAATGACGTTCAACTTCCAAGGTCTTGAGTTGACTCCTACGCTCGAAGAATATTCCGCTATCATTGGGGTCAAGTTCGATGACCATATAGCTCAACCACCCTTGGACATGGATCCTACTCGTTCCCTATCAAGCTTTCTTCATCTTAAAACCTTTGAAATAGAGAAAGTTTATAAGTCCAACTCTGGTAGATTCACCTTCTCTTTCCTTTTCGACAATTATTCTTCCTTATCCGCCGAAACCGGTCATAAATCGGGAAAAGTGTTCGTTCTAACTTTCTTTGCATTCATTCTATTCCCTACCTCTAGGACTACTTTTGACCCTTCCATAGTCCATATAGCCAGACAAGCATGTTGCCGTTGGAATTATTTATACATGATTCTAGCCGAAACTTTTCTCTCTCTAAACCGTTACAAAACTTCCAAAAAAATTCATTTTTCAAGCATCCAATGGGTTACTCTACATCTCGGTTCACTTCTCACGTAAAAACTTTCCAACTCCGGGTAGGGTGTTATGAGATCAATGAACATGTTCATCCCCTTAAATCCTTCCTCAAGTGTCAATCCCTCGTACCTAAACATTCGTTTAAGAAATGGATTGAGCTATTGAATGATTTGAAACCCGAGCATATCCGATGGCGCCCGACTTGGCCTAAGATCTTGGAAGCTCGCATTATTGGTGCCGATGATAACCATATTCCTTTATTGGGATGTACTTGGTGCGGTGAAATATTATCCCATCCGCGTGGTGAGACAATTTGGAGTTACGCAACAAGTGCCACCGAGATGTTTGTCCCGGGATCTTCTCGTTCGATATGGCGCAAGGGAAGCTCACCAAGGAGGCAAAGAAGTCTGTATCGGGCTCGAATCAAGCTCATTCTCTATGCTTTAAAGAACTCCCCATTGCAACAAGTTGAATGGCCCGATTACTTGGATGATGAGATGAACATTCATAGGACCTCCAAGGAGTATATTCAGAAATTCAAGGAGTATCGCAGATCATTGGTTGAGCCGTATGTACACGAGTGCGTATCTCCTCGCATCGAAGAAGTGGAGTCCTACGAACCCGAGTACATGGTACCGTATGTCCCGAGAGTAGAGCCGTACATTCCCGAAGACCCGGAGCTCTGGATGTCGGAAGAGGATGAAGACCCATACTTGTGGGATTTCGATGGGATAGAGGAGCGGGAAGAATGCAAGCGTCCTCGGCTTAGATAGATCCATTCCCCATTTAGTTTGACATATTTGTTATTTTTTTAGACACTTTTGAATAATTTGGTCTCGTAGTAAACGAATAATATTCCTTTTTTGAGCATTTCATGCATACACATAGAAAGTACAATTACCACGGATCGGCCCTTTCAAATTTTCAAATATTCCTGGTACTAATTTAATGTCATGAAAAATAGGTGATTCATAAACACGAGGACTCGTAACAAGACGCGCCAACTAAGAATGGAGCAAGAAGAGCTCACACCGTGTGTGGGTAACTTGGAGAATCGAGATGAATATGATAACCGCGATGATGGTAGAGATGAAGGCGATGATTATCGCTAGTCATGGGAGATACCCTCGCGATCCAAACTCCCAAGTTCCTCCGAGCTCGCCGGATGGTACATGTGCTAACCCAGCTCTTCTATCAGAATCCTTCTCCAAATCCGGAGAGACCGCCTAAAGAGCCTCCAGGTTGTGATTAACTTGGAAAAGAAAGAAAAATAGGTTCGAAAATGGAGGAAGAAATTAAAAGACTCGCCAAGATCGAGGAGTACCTGGCAAGTCGGGGATATGAGCTCTCAAGGTTTGATAAAGTAACACCCTTTGAGAAAATCGAGGTTTCTGCTGATTACAAGGAACCGGACTTCGTGAGAAAGTATAACGGGACCTGGATGTCCCAAGGCGCATCTAAAGTACTATCTACGCCGCATGTCTCAATTTTCGGACAATATTCCGTTGTTAGTTAACACCTTCCAAGAAAGCCTATCTAGGGCAGCCTTGGCATGGTTTATTGAGTTGGAGTCTAAAAGGCTCGCCGATTGGGACAAGCTAGCCGATGAGTTCCTTCGGCAGCACGAGTTTAACACTCTAACAACCCTCACTAGGGAAGATCTTCCGAGGACCGTAAAAGGCAAGAATGAGGCCGTTCGCGCCTACGCCCAAAGGTGGAGAGCTTTGGCCGTGCAAGTGAAACCACTTGTCCCCGAAGAAGAAGCGATAGACCTCTTCCTCAAGGCATTGCCCTTTGAGTATTTCGATAAGTTGAACACATCTCGGGTGTCGGACGTTCGCGCACTTGATCAAGGTGGCGAACGCCATGAATGGGCGTTACGGGAGAAGAAAATACCCGAGTCACCTTTCGACGCCAATACCCCTTGAGAAGGGATAATATGGAGCAAAGCGGCGATGTGGCGTTTGTCCCTAATCCACCTAAACCCAAAAATTTCTCACCTTCTACCCATACCCAAGGGACTTCTTCCTGGACCGCTCCTAAGCCACCGGAACTAAGAAGAAGAAACCAACCTGTCTTCACCCCGCTACCTCGACCGTTATCCAAATTGCTACCCATGTTGCTAGAAAACCGATTAGTCAAAAAGAGCCACCTAGAGCTAATCCACCAAGGTTCCTCGGGTTTGATGAGACTCGGACTTGTGTGTACCATATGGGAGAAAGGGGGCACAATGTGGACAACCTGTCTCGCTCTCAAGTATAAGGTGCAAGCCTTGATTGATGGTAAAGTCCCCGGAGTTCGATAAGACCGAACCGAACGTGCAACAAAACCCTCTACACGAACATCGCGAGGTGAACGCGATATTTGACGGTGAAGATAAAAAGACCCTAGAGTTCATAATGGATGTAGATCGAATGCGAGACATCCTAACCCTGGCCGCACAATACCCCGAAGGAGAAGATATTTCCCGAGAACAAAAGGAGGCATGTTTAGAACGGCTAATCAATATGGGTGTCATCGGAAGAATGGAAGACGTCGCTTTTAAAGGGACTTGTGTGACCAGTAGACATTGTGGCGGAAGAGCTCATACTAAGAGCCACGAGAGGAAAGACTTGGAAAGTTCCCTCGGGATACTTGATGAACATCCGGGATGTTGAAGAAGTTGAAGAGTTTGACGAATATGAAGTCCGTCTAGAAAAAGCCCGCCGAAGCGATAGAAAATTCATGCAAATGGCTCTAGAAAGAGGCGAGACATTTGATAATCTCGGAGAAGATAATGGTGGTTATAACTTCAAAGTTCTACTAAATTAAAGTACTAACTAATAGTCTATCCCGAACACTAGAATCTCACGGTCAAGTCTCTATTGGAACTACCATGACATATTAGATATAAAAAAATCCCAACTTTGTTCATCTACTTTAAGATATCGATCGTCACCCAACTAACCTCTTGCGATCAACAATCCACATAGGTTAACAAAAACATGCCTCTCCATTCTAAATGCTTTGTATACTCCATCGGAATGTCCATGCATAATTTCCACGATCCATTGTGCTCCCGACAAAGCACTATCCCTAATAGGTTCTCTCGTGCGCATAACAATGTGCAGCTTACCAAGACACAACCATGTCATAAGTATATGATAATAGTCATCATCAAAGTCTTCCCAACTTGGTTCATTTCCTCCAACTGAAGCTACCGCACTAACTCCCTCCATATTTCTTATAAAAAGAAAGGCATCAACAGACGACACCACGGGCTATTGTAAGGTGAAAAGAGAGAAAGAAATGAAAGACTTTATCTCGTTGACAAGTAAAGAAATCTAAATAATAGTCAACATATAACTACACAATTCAATATCAATGAGGAAACCAGTCACAAAATAACCATAGTTGCGTAAAAAAAAAGCTAAGCTAGAATGTCTCAAATACATAGGTCTTTTAATCTTCTAAATCCACGTAGAAATCCATAACATATGACAACATCTACTTAAATTAAATCAAGCACATAACGTCGCCATTCGGGTTCCGTCAAGATGGAACCCTCTCTCCAAACAGACATTCGTGGAACCATGATTCGAGCTTTTGCATAAAGAGTCATTCCATGTCGGGCATGCTTTTCGGGATGGCAATAAAGGCTCCCATGGAGTAGGGGCCTACAGTGCTATAGGGTTTGTGAGGTGACAGATGTATGCGATGATTGAGCCATTCTAAATTGGAGAGATTCCAAAATGGCTTTGCATGCGTGGTCAAATTCGTATGAATTGCTCTTTCTCCTCCTCTTCAAATTTGGAGTCCTATTCAACTTGTGCTTCTCAAGAACCCAGGGTAGCCCTCGGTTCATCATCCGACCCTTGCCCGAGTTTGGTGTTCATTATGTAACCCATCTTCCGACAGAGATTCTTGCACCCTTACTTCCTCCGGTATACCTAATGGGACACTACCAAGCAAATTCATCCTCAGCACCATCCTCCGATGACATCCGATCCCGTACATTTACCGATGCAAACTCTCCAAGTAGCATATGTATCCCCAAACACCACACAAAGCTAGGGATACAAAGGAAACCCTTCCTTTTCGAATGTAACCCATTCGGTATGTTCTGCGCCATTTTCAACAAGACATGTATCAACAAGTTCCAATAAACATACATATGAAGCTAGAACAAAAATCCCAAAAGTCGCCTATATCTTCACATGAGTCTCCCACGGAGTTTCATCATCCACAACAACCCCGTTGTTTATATTGCCCCATCCAAATCCGGTTTGGTTAAGGAGTTTCTTGAAAGCGCCATACGCCTTCTTTAGTTTGAATGCCATGTTCTTGAACTTGTTCACGAATATTGACACCTTGTCTCGCTTATTGAATTCGCACCGAATGTTATTCCACCCTACTTTGTTGAAGGTAGAGGTAGTTCGATTCCCCTTCTTAACCTTGTCTACCATCAAGCTTACCAATAATTGCGTCAATGGCTCGGTCCACTTAGCAATGACCGTTTCTTTTTGGGATGCCATTTAATGTAAAGCGATGGAGTATAACATGAGCCAAATCATTAAAATGAATTAAAACATTCGTTCAACCCATAGAGAACTTGCTTATGCGCATTTCATAATAATTAATCTGCCAAAACAGTAATTTTGAAGCGTAAAAGTTGCGCATATCACTACCTTTGTTGACCAAATGGAATCCTTCCGGAGGTTATCGCTTATATGATCCTATTCCTGTTCAAGAATCGGATAGAACGTAAAAAAGAAATGTTACGTGCATAGAAAGCATGAAGCGAGAAGTTTCATTGCAAAAAGAGATGTCTACATACATGCCATCCGATGCTCATTAAATCCCTACATACATGAATTAAACCACATTAAGCATTATCAAACGATCCAAGTTTAAAGTAGTTGAGCGATTCGTCCATATACACATAAGCCTAGTGACACTCGCACTAAAAATAAACAGGAAAGAAGGATCTACAACAACCAATCAAACTAATAGCTAGCTTCTCGGCCTATTGTGTGACTCGGGTTGATAAATGGTACATGTCCTAAAACTTACAATACATAGGAGTTGGTTAAGATAGATCTATGAAGTGATTCTTCTATATGTTCATCGCTTTAGGTGATAATATTTTGCATTGTGCACGTACTATTTGACTTGGTTCTCCATTGACGCTTACACAACTTAGCCGATCAATTAAGGTTTGCTATCTCATTCTAATGAGAAATAATTAGTTCATGCCGGGAAACCTAGCGCAGTATACATACTATTATGTTCAAGAAATGGAGCATATCGATGGCTCTTCCTATAACTGGCAAAGGAACATTTAGTATATGGCAAATTTAGCGGATAATGGGAACAATATAGAATTGCTATCTCATTACAAGGTGAAAACTACACACCACGCGCGCGCGCACACACACACACACACACACACATATATATATATATATATATATATATATATATTTGGGGGGGTGTAACGGCTCTTTTAGGAAACTTAAGCAACTAACCGACAAAGGTGCCCTTTAAAATGCGGTGACATTTCCCGAGATGAAACAATTTCCTTAAAATGTAGTGACATTTCCCGAGATCAAAATTTCAACGAAATCAATATACTTCTCATAGAGACTATGATCAACACCCTAGTAAATGCTTCCAGCCCCAATAGGAGCCGCATGTCGGTGTGAGTGTTGTAGGTTAGCCAATTGTTTCCTTCCACGCTTTCTTTCGTCCGATTCTGTGTGATTCGAAATTTGCTACATAGTCTTCTTCTAATTATGCAAGAGCTTCAGTTAAGCCCTTTGTTACCAAATTCTCCCATTTTTACCTATAGTATTAGAGATAAGGAGTTGTAGAACGACAGCTTGAGTGTTAATGTGGTCTTTTGGGACTGCCGAGTCTTATTTCATTAGAGTTCTCGAGATAACTCTTTTGGAATATTTTTCTTTCGTAAAACACAATTAGTCGAGTTCTCTCTTGGGACATATTCAAGTGTGAAAGATGAATGGGAGCTATCAACTTGCATAATCAATTGAACAAAGACTCCACAAAGACCTGGAGGGAAAAAACCAACATACCCACACTTCGAAAACAACGTCCCAACCAACAAGAAAAAGCACAGCGATCCTGCAGATTCGGGATGAGCTAAACAAGCTATACCATACGAAAGAGGGGGAGAGAGACAAACCGGAATTCCACAAGCAAGCACGAAATTGGAAGCAAACAATACAAATAAGCGCACATTAGTAGCAGAGAAATCACAAGAGTAGGATTTGATGAAGATGAAGACGCACCAAGCACTCCTCCACTTCAAAGCTTCAAATTTTACACGTCCTCGAAGACAGGGAGACAAAACCCATCAAGATTTCTCTCCCAAATATCCGAAAGATCTCAAAGTTACGGCGGCTCCGACCTATGATTGATACACCGGAACCGAAATGAGGCGATGCTTAGAATCAAAAAAAGCAATGACAAAGGACGAACGTGCAATCGCCGAGGTGAGAGGAAAGCAAAGCCGAATAGAGAGAGAAAATCCTAACCTCGCAGATCCGACTTCCTTCGACACAAAAGATGAATCGCAGCTAAGAAGCGGTCATCGGACGTGCGAATCGGGAGACGGAGATGGATACGTGGTTGAGAGTGACCGAGAACATTGTGGAGCGTCGATCCGGAGAGAAACGTTCGGCGTTGAAGAGGGAGCGAACTCGAGTGTTCACAAAAGAGAATAAAGCTCAAAATCGATCGACAAAGAAGAGGAGTTCACGATAGAAGCCATTTTGAACCGAGAGAAGTGAAAATTTTTTGCTTCTCGGATGAGACTCAAAATCCGATCGAGGCAAGATTTTTCACTACAAAATTGAAAACCACAACCGGAAGTCAATTTTTTTATCAAACGGCTTTCTACTTCGATCAAGCTTTTATCAAACGCATTTCTCTGCCGGATGGGCTTCTGGTAGAGAAATGAAAATTTTGAAGTGTTTTCATGCGGGCCCTAAGCTTTTCTCCTTGGGTCATATCCAAAGGTAACCAAATGCTAATATTTGCCGCTCAAAAATGTCCAAAAAGTTCTAAACCTATTGTATAGCCATTAATTCAATAATGAACTTTTCAATCCGGCCCATGTAGTTCTAAAACTTTTGACGATTTTTCAATATAGATCAATCTATCAATTTACGCCAAAAATGCGACGTAGACATTGGTAGTCTTATATGGCACATCGGCGATTTAACATGTTCGACTTCACTCAAAACGACGTCTTTTTTTTTCTTTTCGTTTTTTTTTTCATTCAACTTCCTAGATTTCCAATCATAGATCCAGGTGATGGTGTCGCCATCCTCCTTGGCCACATGCAAGGAGGTTGCGGCTGTCACTTGTGACCGGCGAGGGTGGCCAATTTATCATTGAGGCCTCGTGACCTCCCCCAACAGGTAATTTGGGAAGATGAAGGAAAAAAAGAAAAGAACTAGAAAATCTAACTATTTTTCCAAAGGGTTAATACCACGGAAAATCCCAAACTAGAACGTTCGTGACAAATTTACTCCAAATTATTTTTTTGACCACCGAAAATCTCAAATGCTTGTGACAAATTTACCCCAAACTAGTCGATAAATTTACCCTCCGTTAGTTTTCGTTAAATATAATAGTCAAATTGCTAAGTTTGATAACATGTGACAGGTTCACGGATGTACCAATTTAAAATTTTTACCCTCTAATTCTCACGGGTTTATTAAATTGAAATTTTTCGTGGTATTAATCCAATTTAACGGAGGGTAAATTTATTACGGGTGTATCGGTTTTGAATTTTTCTTAGTCAAAAATTATTTTAAGGTAAATTTGTCACAAAAGTACCAGTTTAGGGTGTTTGGTGGTTAAAAAAATAGTTTGTGATAAATTTATCACGAGATGTACTAGTTCGGGATTTTTCATAATAAAAAAAATAATTTTGATAAATTTGTTACAAGTGTACCAATTTGAAATTTTTTAAGGTATTACCCCTTTTCCAAAAAACGACATCATTTTTAGCCCCATCTAACAAGTCGAATTGCTAACAACCGGGACCGTAGGCGGCGGCGGATCTGCCATATCGGATATTTCCAATCGAAATTGGCCGGATATGACTGATGAGAAAATCTTCAAAAAATTTCAAACTACATTGATCAAAATGAAATATTTATTATTGAATTAACAGCCATATAATATGTTTATGACAATAGGTCATACCCAAAGGCAACGGAGATCTTGTTTTCCTCTTCAATGACCACAAATCAATTTCGTTGCTTAGGCCTAAGCCTAACCTATAGGTTCAAATTTCTCCAAACTTTGACTAAATCACTTGGCGACAAAGTACAAATTTTATCCCTTAAGTTTGACTCAACACGACGAAAGTCAATTTTGGGTGCGTTTGGGAAGAGCTTTCCCGAGGGGCTTTGGGTGTTCAAAGCCCCTTGGCCCGAAGTTTTGGTGTTTGGGAAGTTTTTTGAAAACACCTTTAGGCCAAATATCAACATTCAAAAAGCCAAAGCCCAAGGCAGCCTTCAAGCTACCTTGGCCTTTTGGCATTCTCGGCATCTTGCTGAGAATAGTTAAATGATTTGTTTATTTTGCCCTTTTTATCCTCAAATATCTCTATAATTCCAAGTTTGCCCCTTCCAATATAGAAACCCTAGATTTGCCTTTTTTTTGTTTTACCATATCCAAAGTCGTCGTCCTCCTCCTCTCTTCTTTATCTCGCTTAGGTATACTCTCACTCCATCGCTCGCTCGTTTTGTCTCCAAATTCGTCCGATCCTCCGGATTTCACTGCATTTCTCGGTGAGTTTCGTCATGGATTCTTTGAATGATTCTTCATCATACTTCGTTTTCTACGGCATTTTGGAGAATTGAGTAGATCTGGTAGTAGCTCTCAAGTTCTAGTTTGTTCCCCTGGTTCTCTCTCGTTTTCTTTGTCCTGTTTGGGCTGCTTGATGATGGACTTGTGGTTGGTCACATAAACGTGCCAACGAAGGGGTATCGTGTCAAATGGGTCAAAGCAATTTTCCGGGAATACCCGAAACGAATAACATACGAACCTTTGAAATCGTGAAAGGTTTAAGTTCTTGGAGTTTGGAATGAGAGGTTCCAAGAAATCCCACGTAAAGTGAAAGAGGAAGAGAAGACTTTTGTGGACTTTAGTCTGCTCCATGGACAAACTAGTAGTGGAGGTTTACTTCGAGGCGAGTCACCTTTCACTTTCGTTGTATGCCTTTGTTTTTGGCAATTTAGCAATCAGCCCAAAAAATTTCGCTTTGTGAAAAAATAGGTGTTCTGTTGGTGGTCTAGAGGTGTTACGTGTGTGTCTACGGTGATTATTCCAAGGCCGACTTGAAATTGCCGAGCGAGCGCCGACCAAAGTCGATCACTCGAAGGCGTGGGTGGGTGCAAATGGTGGTGTGGTTGAGGCATTACCTCAAGCGGCGAGTAGAGGATGTGACAGGTGAGGTTCTTCTTGGTGATGGTTATGGCGAGAGCCTAGTTCATGAGCAAGGCCGGTTTCCTAGTGTTGATAGGTTGGAGGGTAGTCATTGGGTGCCCGATTGGGTGGGAAAGGATCTCGGCTCTCACCCAAACCGTGCAAGTAGATCTTTGGTTGGACGATGCGGCTAGAATCGATGGATGGCGATGAGGACCTCACGGTCGCGGAAATGGCAGCTCCTTCTGGGAGAGGCCTGCAAGGCCGATATGGTGGTGTCATTTCTTGGCGGAGTCATCCCATTTGTGCAAACGTGGCTCAATAATGCTTAGTGGTTGCATCGCCGTCAATTTGGCTACGAGGGATGAAGGTCGACTCATAAGCGAGCGGATGAAACATCTACTTTATGAGGTGAATTTGTTATGTGGGTCTAGCTTTGGGTGTTTATCGCTACTCTTGGTAGAAGCGGGGTTGTGAGGTTTGCTTCTGTTTGTCGGTTAGATATATCATTATAAATCTGCATTTCCTTGTTCTTTTGTGCTTACATATCTTTGTTTAGGAGCAAATTCGAAGGACCAAATGGAATTTTTGTTAGGGTCACAACAAGGTCCCATGGAGATGACTTCTTCATCTATTACAACGCCATAGATATAAGCCTTCCCGCCTTTCATCTTATGTTCACTTTGGAGCAATTTACCGGTTATAGGACTCACATCTTGTTTAATGAGATTGCAGCTCCTTGCTTCTATACTTGTTAACATTTGTTTCGCACCTTTGCTCCTTTCTTTTGGTGCCGACAATAGAAAGTAGCTTTTTTTTTTTCTTTGAGTTTTAGATTTCAATTTAAAGTTAGCGGTTCATTTACGATTTGTTCAAGTTGATAATGGGAAAGAAAGCGAAGAAGAAGCCTCTATGGATTTTTTTTTGTTCTTGCATCCCTTGCCTCTAAGCATGTATTTCTTCATGGCAAAGTGACCCTTGGTAAAAATCTGTCTAATTTATTTGCATCTCTCAAATGTTTGTCTTCATTTTAATATAAGATGGCAAGTTCATCAAAGGAAAAGGCATATTGGGGCCCGGAAGATGTAGAAACTTTTTGTAAGTTGTGCATTGAACAAATTGAAATAGGCAATCGTCCCGCAAGCAACAAAAGAGATGGATGGATGGACAGTCATAATTAACAAGTTTGAGGAGCTAAGGGGCAAAAAGTTTGACAAAAATCAAATGAAGAGTAAGTGGGACAATCTTAAGGAAGAATACAAAAGATGGAGGAAATTGCTTCTCAATGAAACGGGATTAGGATGGGATGCAAGGAAGAAGACCATAGATGCAAATGATGAATGGTGGGAGAGGAAAATTAAGGTGTTTATCTCTTCTTCCTCTTTTTACTTTTTTGTAAGTTCATCTTTTATGATACAACTTACAAAAATGTTCCACTATAACAAGAGGATCATAAGTTTAAGGCTTTTCGATCAAAGGGCATACATCCGGATCTTGAAGTGTTATTGGATAGAATGTTCGGGGGAACAGGTTGCCAATGGAAGTGTCACATGGAATCCTACACAAGGTTTAATCAATAATGATGAGATTGAGGCCCCACAAGCTGATATGGGTGATGGTCTTTGGATCTACTAATGATAATTTAGAGGATAATGCGGTGAAGATATTGCTCAACCAAGTCCAAGTAAGAGTAATAAAAGAGCAGCGCAAGATAGCAATTTGGAGGAAAGAAAGGAAAAAAGTTATTTGGACCTGCTAAGTTAGCATCACAAATTGATAGACTTTGCTCGGCTATTGAAAGTAGGAGCGAGTATATCATCTCTTGCAAGGGAGTTTGATCCTTACAAGGAAATTATGCAAACATTGAAAGCCATACACGAGATTAAGCAAGATCGAAAGTTGTACTTTTTGCACTTTCACACTTTCTTTGAAAAGAAGGACAATCGACGGATCTTCATGAACTTGGATGGAGATGAAGAAAAAGTTGAGTAGCTCAAGTTCAAGTTGGAAGAGCACAATAGTCGTCATTAGGATGTTAACTACTTGTTTGAACTCTTTCATATGCTATTTTATTGTAATGTGAGACCTATTTTCGTTGGTATGATTTGTACTCGATTTGCACTATGTATGAACTATATTCCAATTTATGTTCTAATGTTAGACCTGTTTTTACTTGGTATTCTTTTAGTTTAGTGGATTTTACATATATATGATGGATGATTTTTATTTATGGATGATTTCGATTATCTATCTATTTTCGACTATAACTCTATATTTTGTCACTTTGAACAGTTATTATGGATGATTCTCCCGAAGGGGAAAATCATGACGAATAGGAAGAAGAATATTGGCAAATTGTGGGAGTTGCTCAGCCGCAGATGGCTTATCGGGCAATGTACGGTTATAAAGAACCCTGTATGACATCTTCATATACAGGAAATAAATGGTTAGAAGAGTTGATGGGCGAAGATGCTAATCCGATAAGATGCTATCAAATGTTTAGAATGGATAGGATTGTGTTTAATAGTTTAATGCATAATTTAGTAACGGGCTATGGTCTTCAAGGATCTAGGAATATCGATGTAACGAAATGCTTGGAATATTTCTTCTCATTTTAGGACATGGTGTAGGTAATAGGTTGGTACAAGAGCGCTTTCGGCGCTCGGGAAACCATAAGCGGGTATTTTAGCTTAGCATTAGATAAAGTATGTCCAATGGGAAAAGATTTGATCCAACTATTTGATCGGCAATTTAGGGAAGTTCCGGAGAAGATAAGGAATAATCGACGATTCTATCCTTATTTTAAGGTATATTTCACTTACAAAATATAAATGTATAACTAAACATACATTTCGATTATACAATAAGATTTTCATTTTCATGTCGGGATTGTATTGGGGCTATTGATGGCACACATATTCCAAGCAATGGTACGTACGCATGATCGATTCGTTTTATTGGTCGAAAAGGAACACCAACTCAAAATGTATTAGCAAGTGTGTAATTTTAACATGGAATTTATTTATGCTTGAATTTGGTTGGGAAGGGCAAGCTCATGATGCTCGTATCTTCTGTCAAGCTATTGGGAGACATGATGTACAATTTCCTCATCCTCCTCTAGGTTCGTGAAGTAATGATTTTTGTAGAGTAATATGTATACATATGTCTATGTTGATTGAATTTACATTATATTTGTATAGGTAAATATTATTTAGTAGATCTTTGGATATCCAAATCGAACAAGTTATTTGGCGCCATACAAAGAAGTTAGATATCATTTGGCGGAATTTCAGCAAGATCCCACACCTACAGGTTATCGGGAGGTATTCAACCGTGCTCATTCCTCGTTGCGATCGGAAATTGAGCGAGCTTTTGGTGTGTTAAAAAAGAAGTGGAAGATTCTAAAGCAAATGCCAAGTTACCCGTTTGAAAAACAAGTGAAAATCGTAATAGCAAAGCAATGACTTTGCACAATTATATACGGAGAAACGGCGTCAATGATACACATTTTGCAAGAGCTGATTTGGATCTTGATTATAGATATTCGAGTTAATCTTAATGATGTAAATGAGAGTACTAGTGCTTCAAATGATAGTTTATCTTCGACATGGAACTTTTACGTGATCGAATAGCCATGAATTTAGTAAATTTGTAAGGATGCTTGTAATTTTCAATAATAACGTAAATTTTGTATCGGTGCATACGTTATTATAATGAAAGTACTATCTTTTTAATTGCGAAAGAAGTCCACTTCGATATGATTTTTTTATTTATAAATTTGTTGGTACGTCTCTATCATATTATTCTCAATGCAAACATATAAATGCGGCCATCATTGTTTTCTTTTTTTCCATTTTTAATAAATTAAAAAAATATAAATAGTTTACATTAAATGACTTTCCAAATGTATATTTACCAAACAACATTTTCCCAAAAGCCTTTCTCAAGGCACTTTTCAATTACAATTTACCAAACAGTTTTGCATTTCACCAAACCCCTTCGTACTAAAGGCATTTGCATTTTCCCAAAGACTTTCCCCAAAAGTCTTTCCAAACGGACCCTTTGTCGCCTTAGGGTCTTTTTTTTTTCTGTTTTTTCGCCTCCCATAGTTCAATTTAAGGCAAAAGTTGATTTTGTCCTTTCAAGGTTTTTCTTGAAGTGAATGCACAGTTCATATCTTAACAAGTTTCATGAAATCATAGACATTCAATACAATATCATCTGCAAGCCAATTACAAGGTATGTATTCTATAATACTATATCACCTATCCTAATGCTAATATATAGCAATCCTTTTTACACAAATTTATTAGAACTCATGCAAGAATGCTGAACAAATGCAAATCTGTAAGGTAAATCTTGAGTCATCTCGGGTCTAAGTTTCTCTCTTCCAAGATTACATTCGAGGAGATGCATGCACTCTTACGACAGTAATTGCTGGTGTAAATCTCCCTTGAGGACATAGAATCATCACGGTTGCTTACCTCGATCGCATTGTCAAAGGACCACATGCTGTCGAGGGACTGTGCAGATTTATGACGCTCGTCCCTCGAGTAAAAGAAGCTTCTTCATGACATCCGCAAGACCAACATGTACACACTTTACTAGACCGCCAACACCGTAACCGACGGGAGTGGTAAAACCACAAGGCTTTTCACATCTTTGCCATGAAGACCTGCTCATACTGAAAGCATTATAGTCAACTGCAGCAACAATCTGGAAATTTCGAAGTGTTATTAATAATTTCAAACACCAGAATTGCCAAAATAAGATTCTGATCTAAAGTTTTTGCTTCATTGAATCCAGTTTAGGGATGCACCTGTAAATGCATGTCTTGCCATGGAACAAGGCGTGCCTCCATGTATCTGCATACTATAGCACCAGGAAAGATGACGAATTATTTACCAGCCTTCCATATCCTAATCCTAGTCCACTCCCGTCAACTGTCGTGATTTGAAAAAGGGTATGAGCTTAGATAGGAGGTTTGATGGAAATACACAGAATGCTGACCGGTGATTTTGTTTAAAGAGTTAAATCTTTATATTTGAGATCATCATCAACTAAACCAATTGATAGTCTTCAGCAAGAAAACATGCAAATTACGGTTGGAAAATGGTTAGTAGTTAATAGGAAAATGAATGGCTTACCACTTTGATCCTGACATCACTGCTGGAAGCGCAGGAATTTTGACAGCTAGAAATCAACAGATGACAAGTCAGAGGGGCGAAAAAAATGAGAAGTCATTAATGAGAAACAAAAGAGTGTTGTATCTAATGGGCAGCACACTTTTATTGCACAATGAAGTTTGAAACTGGTCAAGTCAACAGCCACGGAGCAGGTATATTGTCATTCAGATCACAAGAAGCTGATCCCAGAAAACTTGTCGAATGTGGCATCAGAAGGCAAACTCGGTAGGAGGCATCCGGACACTATCCAGGAAGAGTTTGAGCATGGTGAGATTAAGTTCAATGTGTCAAATAAAGCACAACTAGGCAGAATCAAGCAAAACGTGACAAAGCTTTTCCACGAACTACCAAGGCACACGTACATTTAATATGAAACTCAACCCTCAGATGTCCCACAATTGTCGGGCTTGTCATTAGTAAGAAACATAATTCCTGGATCCGAACACCGGCCCTGGTCGCTATGTGGAAGAAAAGATAGTGATGAACAGATAAAGTGGAAATGAACATATTATCTACATTTGCCACTCTTGTTGCCGATCCCCGAGACCATTCGACAAAAAGAGCAAACGTTAGTATTGTGTTCGAGTAACGAAATAGATGCATGCTGGGATAATGAAAAGACGGGAGAAGCAAAGTCAACCTTGAACAGAGAAGTCCTCAAGAGTAACATGACACAGGCTATAAACATTCCTAGAGATATTCAGTTTCCATAATTTCACTCCCATCGATGTAGCGCAATCCACTGCTTGCAGGTTGGTCACAAAGCTCTGCTTTTATAAGTGGAAGACGTAGCTTTCCATCGCACTGCAGCATGCTGTCTGGTTGCTTATGCTGTTGGCACAGCTTTTCGCAACATGT
Source organism: Rhodamnia rubescens (assembly GCA_021437795.1). Classification (NCBI taxonomy): domain Eukaryota; kingdom Viridiplantae; phylum Streptophyta; class Magnoliopsida; order Myrtales; family Myrtaceae; genus Rhodamnia; species Rhodamnia rubescens. The sequence continues at coordinate 570,783 of JAILYA010000105.1, forward strand.
TTCATGCCGGGAAAAACCAGAGGACAAACTGAAAGAAGAAAAGCATGATCAGGAGTAGAAAGATAGTGAAGTCGGTGGAGTTCTACTCAAAAGTACACTAATCAAGAAAAAAAGCCTCTCTGCTCAAAATCCCACCAAGGCCATCAATGCATCAATCATGACATTTTCTTCTGTTATCAGTGTCGCAAATGACATGGTGGTGTTGCAAAACTTCATGGGCCTACAAGCACGTTTTTACGGAAGTGTCCATGTGCACAGACACTCAAACTAATGTACAAGCACGTTTTCACTTTTCACACAAGTATACACTTGAACATGAGCTATGCAGGCAACTCGAACTTGCATTTGTTAACTTTGCAACTTGATAGCCTCTGAGAAATTTCTTCGCATGAGATGCATCGAGTTTGCTTGCCAACCACCTGAGAACAATGTTTCTGCAATCATCGATCCAGGCTGAATGATCCATCACAATATGCTGCTCATTCAGACTTAAGAGATCATCAGAAGCTTTCAACACAATCTTAGTAGCAGCCTCTACTATAGCATTTTGACAGACTTGTTCACAGCATTCTTTCACGGGATCGACCTTCTTGCAAGTGGCAAGAAGCTTTGAAGATTCTACTGTGTTCTCAAATGTGAGAACATCTTTCACCAGGCAAGAAGCTTCGGTTAGATTCGGTGCACGAATCGTGCACATCTGATTCAGGTTAGTTCCAGCACCCTGGCTTGCCAAAATCTGGTCCACATCAGAGAGGCAATGTTTGGCCAGGGTTCCATTCAAAGCGAGAAGATTAGTGGTTTTACTGGATTGTCCGATGAGAATTGTAGGCGTGGCCTCATATTGGGGACAGCATATCACGTGCTTTACATAAGGTGCGAAAACGGCCCAGCAATCAATGGAGGTCATACTCATCAAGTTTTCAGCTGCAGTGAAGTTTAATGTACAGAGTCCTGCAACAGGAGCAGAACACAAGGTAGCATTCAGGACAACAAAGGCAAAGCTCAGATGAATTCGAGAAACAAAATATGGGCAAAATATGTACTAGATAATTTGGGCACAGTAGTGTTGGTAAAGGGAGCTAATGGTGAAGGTGCGAGAAGAGGAAGGAGGGGCTAAGGAGGCCCAGTAGGGGATATTCTCAGGAAAAATAGCATCCATTTTCTTGTCTGCTAAAGTGTGGTCATCCATCTGCTACAACTACATTTATGCAGAACTGCAGAAAATTTAACAATAATATAAACTGAATAGAAACACCATCAAGTATCTTCATAAACATTCACAGCACTTAAAATAGATAGGAAAGAAGAAAATTCAAAATTATGGTTGACCTACGATAGATATGACCAGCAGTGGTGACTTTTAGTTTAGCGAATGCGACTGAAGTGAGCAAAAGGCTCTGGATTAGCTTTTGGAGCTAATTTAGCCACTTCAGGAACACCAAACACATTCCAAAACCTTAGTGTTTCATCCCCTGCAGCCGATGCTACAGTGCAACCATCCGGACTCTGACAGGAAAGAGACAATGTTACTACTTGAGGATCTAAATCTTATCAGAAAGTAGTGAAAGCAGAAATGCAATTCCTAGAACCATAAAGTAGAATTTCCAAAAGGTACCTGGGCCATGAAAAGCACTCTAGAAGTATGACCAGTTAGCTCCGCAATCTTTACCATTGAAGGGTACTTCCAAAGAGTGAGCTGATTTTCAGTGAATCCATGAGAGCTAAGCAACTCTCTCTCATTCTTGCTCCATAGCAGAGCACAGACCTGGGAACCGGTATCCAGAGTTTTTAAGCACGCGCCAGTGTGGGTGTTCCAAAACTTTATGGTCCGATCACCTCCACCTCCACCTGAAGCCAGCAAATTCCCTTGGAAGGGACACCAGGCAAGGGCCTTAACAGCGGCAGTGTGCTCTTCGAGCCGGTGAAGCCACTGGGTGGGTGAGTTGGAAGATGCCATGGACCTGTCCCAAATGTGGAGGATGTTATCGTTCCCTCCACTAGCTAATTGCCTTCCTGATGCTGACCATTTCAACCCACAAACCTCCAGGGTGTGACCCCTGTAGTTCTCAACAATGGGAGATCTCTTTCTCACATCATTATTCACAATCAGTCCATCCATTCCTCCTGTTGTAAGGATGTGATTGTCCCATGCCAGAGACCCAACCCGAGTTCTGTGGCCACCTGTCAAAGTCCTTAGCTGCAATGAAAAATTCAACCAAATTAGGACCACAACTTATCAGGCAGGTTTCATGAGATGATTATACATACAAAATTTCATGGTGAGAAAACCACTGACCAGTCTATTATTAATAGAATCCAGTATATGTACTTGAGAATTATTCAAGCCCACGGCAATGTGGCGACCATCTGGGGCCCAGCTGACACTGGTAACTGGGCCGTTTTCATCCTCGATGGTGACAAGTTCAGAGGTCGAGCCATCTGAAGCATTCCAGAGATAAACTGTATTCCCCAGGGCAATTGAAAGTATATTGCTGCTTCCCCAGTCCAACAAGTTCAGGTAGTAGTCGTCCACAAGGTCGGGAGCATCCAATGTCCTCTCTGAGGTCTGTTAGTAAGATGAACGATATTATGCTTAAGGGCCACCTCATGAGAAACAGATAACAAAGATAATGAAATAAAAATAAAATAAAATAAAAAGCAAAAAAGTATTCTTACCTGAGGAATATATCGGCGGGGTTTTGTTGGCTTGGCAGGCTGAGGAGAAGTGAATTGATGCGGGATCAACTCTACGGGGGTTGGGGGTTTGTTCTTGAAAGCAAGGATTCGAGTCCGGTTCATGTTAAGTGCTTCAGCCAGTTGCTTCCGGTAGGCCTCTCTTGGCGGGGAACTCACCGCTGCATTCTCCTTCTCCTTCCCCTTCCTCCCTTCGGTAAGCATGTAGTGTGCATAATCAAAATCCATGGCCGATCGATTAGGTATAAATCTGTCCAGCTGGTGTCACGATGAACAGACAAAACTTTGTCAACGATTCCTGATCTAATATGTATAGACTAGTAATGAAAAGATTAGGGCTCATTCCTAAAATTGATTACTCCAACGCCCACCCAATACGTAAACAAAAAATTCACATAAAGATAGAATGTTTCTTGTCCTTACGTTTTCTCGAGAATTCCTCCGATGCAGAAACTGCTCTTGAAGCGGGCAACGAGATTGCGGCTTCATATTCGATGAAGAGTTGGCAGATCCTGCATCCATACAAACACAAACACCAAACAAGGAAGCGCAAGAAAGGCGATATGCAGAAAATTAAACGAAAAAACGAAACCCAAAATCTGTTATTCGAATTACGTAATGGGGGCGAAGGGAAAGTTCTTGCAAATGGAGTGAAAGATGAAGACCTCACAAGAAAAAAAATCCTGCAACACAAACAAGGGGATTTAACACAACAATCAGATCTTTAAGTATATGTACGCAGATGTGAATTGCTTTGCAAGAGCCCTAGAAACTTTGAAAACTAGGGTTTTTCCTAGAGAGTTTCCCGCAGCCTGCGATTCACTATTCAAGCGCCCGCAGGCTGCGATTCACAATTCAAGCGATTCCCAAATCAAGCGCCCGCAGCCTGCGATTCACAATAGAGAGAGATGGTTTTGGTTGAAGACGGAGATTAGGGTTTCGAGATAGATGATTTTGTGAATTGTGGGGCAGATGAAAAGGGGCTTTTGTACGAATTGATTAGGGTTCTTTCGATCCTCGTCCAAAACTCTAAAGGCCGACGGGTACATCGTTAAAAGAGCCGTTGCATAGTTCAAATGACGAAACTACCCTCCCTTCATAATAACGTGTTTGTCCCTGGTTTTAATCTTATTAACCCTCTGCAAGTAATCGAACGAAAAATCAATCGTCTATTAAATAGAGTTGCTCTTTTAATTTTTCTTTTTGGCTTAAGTACCGCAAAGATAGTTGAAAGTCAATCAATTGATTGTTTATGGATAAAATTTTGAGCGAATTATCATGATAAATCTATCAATTTTTTGAAAAAATTTCTTTTTATTTCGACTTTATATCACACGTTTCGTCCAAATATAATCTTTGATAGTCTTTTTTTTTTTTTTCAAGAAGTGCTTGCTTCCAATCAAGACAAATAGTTTTTCTAGAAATAAAAAATCGTGTTCTCCACTACCTTAATAAGGAGGAGGATGTTGTATAACTCAAAGAAAGAATTCTAGTTCAAGCACAATTCTATTAACCCATGCTCTATCGATCTGTGAAAGACATTATAAAATTGGACTACGAAGTCACATGGTAAATCAATTTATGCAAATATTGAATCGAATGTAATCTTTCAATCTTTGCGTACCAAGATGTGCAAAGATACTTGCTTCGGACAAATCGATATGAACGATCAAAACGTCGTCGTCGGAGAGATACGAGATGTCCCAAAATTATTCACTTGCAAATTGACCGACTTTCCAATCCAACATAAATCTGTTTACTGTCCTTGAAGAGATAAAAGAAAATGTAATAAATACTGAAGCAAATACGATGTGAAGAAAGCGAAAGACGACATCGTTTTTTTTGGAATTGGGCATCTATCAGCTATTATCATCGTAGCTTGAAGTTTCAAGCGTTGGTAACTTTGCTCATGATATTAGATGTTTCCAAATACTGGGAAAGATATCTACAAACATCTGAATAGCGCAACCATTACCAGAAAAAAAAAAAAAACGGCTAAGATTTTCGTCGCTTTAGGTCCAAATTTTGTTGCCTTTGGCATAGCCAACTAAAATCTTTTGTGGTGAGCCGAGCGAACTCATTTTTTGTCGCCATAAATTGAAGAAAAGGAAAAGAATTCATCGGCTTAGATAACAAAGTCGGCACCAAAGGGATGGGAAAATTGTCACCTTCGGTAAAATTTTTAATCATGTTAGGTTTAATTTTCAGACTATGCAACGAAAATGAAAATTTGACTCTAAGACAACGAATAAGCTCGACAAAAATCTGTAATCTCCCTATATCAAATATGAATGAGCTCGGCAAATTTCATTACTTCAAATATTGCAAGTATTTAAATATAATAAAGGAAGGTTTGTTAGCTTGACGGTATGATAAGATTGTCAATTATTTATGACCACACGATATCCCAATGAATGAGTGCTTTATGTAAAACACACGGTGATAATGTATAAGTCTACGATTGAGGTTATACATTTCTTGTGATCTTGTCAAAAAAGCATTTTCCTATGACAAAAGCACTCCTGCCGTACAACATAATAATTACAAGATAGAAGATCAAAAATTGAAAGGAATTAAATCGATCGAAAGTCTCCTCGGCCTACTCAATCCAATGTAGATGCTCGGACTCGTTTTCTTTTTTGGCCCAATGGACGGGAAAACTCCCGCCATATTCTTTTGGAATGGGCGGCATATACTTAGGTTTACTTTCTTAGACTCGATCAAAGGCGACCAAATACTAACTACTAAGTTTTTCGCCTTAGGTCATACCCAAAGCCGACCAAATACTAATTTTGTCGGGAAAAATTGTCCAAAAAAATTATAGATTTATTGTATGGTTGTCAATTTAGTCATAAACTTTCTAATGTGATCAGTATAGTCTTAAACTTTTTGGCAATTTTGCAAGATAATCCATTTGGCCAATTTAGGCCGAAAATCGCCGACGAGAACCAAATGTTATTCTACGTAGCATGACCGGCGATTTGACATGTTCAAATTCCCTCAAAAAGACGTGGTCTTGAGAATTTTTTAAATTCTTTTATGATTATTTCTTTTCTTTTCCCTTCAACTTTTCAAAATTCCTCTAGGCAATCTTGTCGGCCCCGGCAAGGGCCTACGCACCCTAGCCGGCCCGGATCCGGATGAGGGCATGGCGGTTGTCGCCGACCACGAGGTAAGGGCGTCGCAAGCCTCCCCCAGGCACTAGCCTATGAGCGATAAGGGTCGCCGGCCATCGCTAAGGCCTCGGCAACCTCGCTAGCTTGAAATCCAACAAGATGAAAGAAAAGAAAATAATAATTATTTTCAAAACAATGTCATTTTGAGCCCATCGAACAAGTTAGATCGCCGATCATATCACATAGGACGGTTAGAGTATTTGGACAGCCACGATAGAGATGTTTAGCCTAAATTAGAAAATATTCAAAAGGTTTTAAGACTACATTGATCAAATTGAGAAATTTAGGATTGACTTGGTGCCCGTACAATATATTTAAAAAATTTTGGATAATTTTCCCAATATGGTTGCCTTATGTCATACCCAAAGGTAACGGAAAACTGTTTTTTTCGCTTGGGCCTAAATTAAGACAACACGACCATGATTTTTTCGCTTTAGGTCCAACCCAAAGTGATCACTTTCAAGGAGATGCTTGTTCTTTACGATGGTTATTGTCGGCATAAATCTCCCTTTAGGACATAAAATCTTTACGGTTGTTACCTCCATCGCATTGTCAAACGACCGGATGCCGTCGAGGGAGCACGCAGATTTGTGATCCATGTTCCTCGAGTAAAAGAAGCTTCTTGACAACGTCCGCAACATCGTAAGAACTGACAGGAGTGGCCAAAGCACAAGGCTTTTCACATCTTTGCCATGAAGACCTGCTCATAAAGAAAGCGTCATAGTCAAGTGCAGCAACTATCCGGAAATTTTGTAGTGTTCCTGATTTCAAACACCAGAATTGCCAAAATCAGATTCTGATCTAAAGTTTTTGCTTTATTGCATCCAGTTCAGGGATGCCATTGTTGTACTGTAAATGCATGTTTTGCCATGCAACAAGGCCTGCCTCCATGTATTCAAATACAAGCTTGAACATCTTAATTAGCTAAATTTGGTCCCTCCAAATGCATTTGCTACTAGTTAATTGGAAAAAGATTGGCTTACCACTTTGAACTGACATTGCTGCTGGAAGCGCAGGAATTTTGATAGCTAGAATTACACAGATGACAAGTCAGAGAGGCGAAAAAAACAAAGTCATTAGCGATGAACGAAAGAGTGTTGCATCTCATTAGCAAAGTGCTTTTTTATTCCACAATGAAGTTTGAAACTGGTCCGTCAATGGCCACAGAGCAGGAATGTTGTCATTCAGATCACAGAAGAAACTGACCCCATAAAACTTGTCGAATATGGCATCCGAAGGCAAACTCGGTAGGAGGCATCTGGAAACTATCCAGGAAGAGTCCGCGCATGATGAGTTTAAGTTCAATGTGTCAAATAAAGCACAATTAGGCAGGCAGAATCAAGCAAAGCATGATAAAGCTTCTACATCAATTACTAAGGCACACATATAATTAATATGAAACTCAACCCTCGGATGTCCCACAATTCTCAGGCTCGCCATAAGCGAGGGGCATAGTTTCTAGATCCGAATACCGGCCCTAATAGCTATGTGAAAGAAAAGATAGTGATGAACATATAATGTGGAAATGCAATATGCATATTACCTTCATTTCCTACTGTAATTGCCGATCCCCGAGACCATTCGACAAAAAGAGCAAATGTTCGATTGTCTTCGAGTAACGAGACAGAAGCATGCTGGGATAATGAAGAGACAGGAGAGGCAAAGTCAACCTTGAACAGAGGATGTCCTTGAGAGCGATACGACCCAGGCCATAAACATTCCTAGATATATTCAGTTTCCGTTTATTTACTCCCATCAACGTGGCGCAATCCTCTGCTTGCAGGTTGGTCACAAAGCTTTGCTTTTGTAAGTGGGAGACGTAGCTTTCCATTGCACTGCAGCATGCTGTCGGTTGCTTATGCTATTGGCACAGCTTTTCGCAACATGTTTCATGTCGGGAAAAACCGGAGGACAAACTGAGAGAAGAAAAGCATGATGAGGAGTTGAAAAATAGTGAAGTCAGAGCATGATTAGCTCAAACTCACATTTGTTAACTTTGCATCTCGATAGCCCTCTGAGAACTTTCTTCGCCTGAGATGTATCGAGTTTGCTTGCCAACCAACTTAGAACGATGTTTCTACAATCATCGATCCTGGTTGACTGATCCATCACAATATGCTGCTCGTTTGGACTTAAGAGATCATCAGAAGCTTGCAAAGCAATTTTAGTAGCAACCTCTAGTATAGCATTTTGACAGACTTGTTAGCAGCATTCTTTCACGGGATCAGCCTTCTTGCAAGTGGCAAGAAGCTTTGAAGGCCGCTCTTTTTAAATCTGTTTTTTTTAATTTAATTTATTTTTATTTTTCTTTTTTTAAAATACTGTTTGTTCTCAAATGTGAAAACATCTTTCTTCGGTTAGATTCTGTGTGAATCGTGCATATCTGATTCAGGTTAGTTGGGAAAAGTGTCAAAAAAAGTCTTAAACCTATTGCATTAGTATCAATTAAGTCTTAAACCTTTTTTTGTGCCAATTTAGTCATAAACCTTTTGTATTTGTAACAATTAAGTCTTAAGCCTTTTATTGGTGCCAATTCAGTCTTAAAACTTTTGTATTAGTGCCAATTTAGTCCTAAATCTTTTGTATTTATGTCAATTGAGTCAATTTCGCCAATTATGGCCGAAAATAGGCGACGTGGACGTCGATTGTCCTACGTGGCATGGCTGGCGCTGATGCGAATATTTTTTTAAATATTTTTTTATATTTTAAATAATTTTTTAAAAATATTTTCTACAATAACCAAAAAATGCTTAAAATTTATTTAAAATATTATAATATTATGAAAAAATGTCCAAGTCAACGCTAGCCATGCCACGTAGGACAATCAACATTCACGTCAGCGATTTTCGACCAAAATTAGCGGGATTAAAGCAATTGCCATAAATAAAAAATATTTAGGACTAAATTGGCACAAATGCAAAAAGGTTTAGGACTGAATTGGCGAAAAAAAAGGTTTAGGACTTAATTAGCACTAATGCAATAGATTTAGGACTTTTTTGAACACTTCTTCCCGGGCTTGCCAAAATCACTCCAAATCATAGAGGCAATGTTTGGCCAGGCTTCCGTTCAAAGTGAGAAGATTAGTGGTTTTACTTGGATTCTCCAATGAGAATTGCAAGTGTGGCCTCGTATTGGGGGCGCAGCATAACACGTGCGCTACATATGGTGTGAAAATAGCCCAGCAATCATTGGAGGTCATGCTCATCAAGTTTTCAGCTTCTATGAAGTTTAATGTACACAGTCTAGCGATCAGAGCACAACACAAGGTAGCATTCACGGTGTCAATGGGTAGGGTAGGGTAGGGTTTCCATGCTACCCTAACCTACCCGACCCTTAGGAGAGGTATTTGTTACTCGCCCGGCCCTAACTTGAACCGAAAATGAAGTATACAAAAAGAGAGGGTCGGGTCTGTCTTTTTTTCTCCCTCAAAATGGAGCTAGAGATAATCACAGCCTACAAAGGGTCGAGCAATAAATTTGGTAAATAATAGGAGAGCTTTTTAAGAAAATTTAGTAATTTAAAAAAACAAACCTTAGTAACTAATTCAAATAAGAGTTAGTAATGTAAAATTAATTAGTGACTTAATCGTACATAAAAAGTTGAGAATTAAGGGAGATAATACGAGCTTGATTACACTTCAAAATATAAAATCACATTAAAATTTGCCACAATAAATCAGTACAATGAATCATAAAAATCTCAAAAACATGTGCCTTTAGCTCTAACATGTGCATTCGGCTCTAATAGGGACAAGATAATGCCCTAAGAAAGAAGAAACAAGCACTTGGTCCAGGCCTTCCTATCAAAACACCCCACACAACTATCGGTCGACTTGGGCATCTCGCATGATCAAAGTCTTCAGCTTTTTTCTTTTTCTTTTTGGCCGATTTTCTCTAATCTTTATGCATAGACCACTAGGTTGAAACAATTACGGGAAGAAGGTCAAATAAGACGGTTTCTTCAATTCTTCAAGAAGAAGGCCAAAACTCATCTCTCTTCACCTTTGAGATGCTTTCCAAGACTCAAACCGGTGATACATTGCCCCTTCATAGTCACTCTCTATCTCCCGGATCTATGGTGAAGGATGTTACTCTTGGGCAATGCCGAAGCATATGGTTACATCACTCAAATTATTTCACTTGTACATGTAGCAATTCAAAGAATATATAAAGGCAAACAATCCTGAAAATGAACTCCACTCCTCAAATGATTCGGGGAAACATAGAGCACTTCACACAAATTTGATTCTTTGAGAGAGGAGAGAGTCTACTAGATGGCTCTATGAGCAATTGGAGGGCCATTAGAAGGCTTAATCTTGAGATCTGTGTGAATTTGTTTTTGAAAGCGGAAATAGAGAGCCGGCCAAGAAAGAGATCTTGAGAGTTCATCCTCCACCTCCTTTTGACTTCATCCATTCATAAGATCTGTAGTCCCTGTTGATTTAAATCATCAAGTTAGAGTTTGTTTCGAAAGAGTACTAAATCGCAATTTCTTATCATGTTGTTATTGATGGAAGGGCATCAAAATCTCAACTTGATGAATGGATGGGCTATGAATAAATTTGCGCCTACCTAGTTGAGAACTTCCATCATCAAGAGAATTCAATACCGAGTTTAGCTCCATCACCGTAGTTGGCAACTCTACATCAAATTTACATTGAAAATGAAAACTAACGTATGCTTGAAATATAGGAAAGTACAAATATTTTACAAAAACGACTCAAAGATTACGAGTTCTTCTAAGTCCTCTTCAATCGTAAGTGGAAGTGGCACAAATCGTAACCAATCTTGAGCACATATAAGGGCCTCCACCATGCTTGGGGTCAAGGAGCTACGAAACACATCAAGCACACGACCTCCTGTACTAAAGGCGCCTCGAAGCTATGGTCAAGACGGGCATAGCTAAAATATCTCGAGCAATGGAAGGGATAATAGTATATCTTGAAGAATTTACTTTCCACCAATTTAAGATAGCAAAGTCGTGGCAATATCGTTCACATCTTTCCTCCAAATACTTGTCTAACTCAAATTTTTCTTCCAAATATTGATGTCCGGTATGACTAAGATGCGTTTCGGTCATAATATCAGCACCAACCATAGGGGACTTTGACATGCTTATCATCCGTGTGCTCTTTTGCCTTAAGTTGCTTTGGGGGCATATACCAATGCGGTATTGCTCGAACAATGATGTCGGAGATGCTTATTACTTTATCTTGTAAAATTTCTACTTGTTCCCTTTCATAAACATGATTAATCATCCACGTCACATAGTTCCACTTATGTCGTGGGTCAAATATGCAAGCAATAAACAAAGTAAGGTTGATGTTGTCCACATTGCCAAAATATTTACTAAATTTGGTCTTCATATTCTTAGCCATTTTCTACAAACTTTGATCATCATTCCCGCAATATCCGTCAATCATTATAAAAATCCCAAACACATCATTTGCCATGTCATTACTAGTGACATAAGAAGAACCCGAAACTTTCAAAGTCGTATCAAAGAACAACCTCAAGAAAGGAAGAATGAGATGGGCATACTCCCAATCCTCATTAGTGGGCAACTCTTTCACCTTGGAAAGCTCTTGAGCAAATTTGATATCTTGAAATTACATTGACCTAAAAGCTTTTTGAAACTTCAAAGTTGATTCCAACATCAAATATGTTGAGTTCCAACGAGTCTCCACATCCAAACAAACGAAACTCTTGGACTCAATATTTTATATCTCAATACAACCCTTAAACCGTTTCAACCTTGCGGGAGAAAACCTCACATAACGCATAGCCGACCGTATTCTAACAATGGAATCGAGTTATGTTTTTCAACCCCTCTCGTATAATTAAGCTCAATATATGAGCACAACACCTCACGTGGAGTAACTTACCTCTTAATACCGAGATTGTTCCAAAAGTCAAATCTCTTTTTCAAATATTGAATTCCTAAATCATTTGAACTCGCATTATCAACCGTGATAGAAAAAACTCTTTGAATCCCCCAATCAATTAAGCATTTCTCAATTGCTTTTCCTATCATCTCGCTAAAATGACTTGGAATTTGCCAAAAATTTATAATTTTCTTCTCGTAACTTCCAATCGGCGTCCACAAAATGAGTAGTGAGACACATATAACTCATATTTTGACAAGAAATCCATGTGTCGGTTGTTAGACATACTCTAGGAGATGTCTTGAAAAAATAACTCTTCAATTTACTTCTTTCCTCCATGTATAAATCATAACAATCGTGCCTCAATGTGTTGCGTGTGGAGATTAAGAAGTTTGGCTGGATTTTATTCACAAATCGTCGAAATCCCTCATGCTCTACGAACTTGAAAGGCAATTCAGCAAGAATAAACTTGGTAGCTAATTCTTTTCTATCAGCATCTTGGTCAAATTTCCATTGACTAGATGAACTACCAACCCCAATAGGTTAACTTGATGCACCGCTTTGCCTTTTCTCCACATTTACATATGGGTATTTCTTATATCTAGCTAAATGATGATTCATCGAACTAGTCCAGTGACCACTAACACAATCAATACGAACCCCACAATAGTTACATTCAGCCTTTGCTTCATTAGGAACCCGTGTAAAATGTTCCCACACTACGAATCTCGTCAAACTAGAAGAATTCATTTCAAACATACTTCTATCTATGACACTTAGAACCCGCAAATTTTTATTACAATCAAAAATGTAATCTCAACAACTATCTCGAGATTTCAACGTTTAGGCATGTAAAAGTAAGGTGCAATTTAATATATATCATAATCCGAGAGTAGTAAAAAGTATGAACATGCACCAAATCATCATCAATCATTCACAACATGCAAAATCAACATTGTAGCAACAATTTATCATCATCTAGCAGAAATCAAGGTCAACATTGCCTCCGATTCACCTCATGCTTCAACAAAATTTCGTCATCCAATCCACTAGCTTAGGAATGAAATTGCAATAGATTGATGAACATAACTTTTATCGATAAACTCTTATTCAGATTCACCACTGATCTTGCCAAAAGTTCCCCAATGTCCTTGAAGGGATCTTCCGAGCTGCAACTGAGATGAATATAAGTTTCTTCTTCTTAAGACATCATGCTAACATATTTAACAAAAATACCGGCCTTATCTCAATCTTAGCTTTTATAAGAAAATATGTCAATTTGGAAAGAAGCCATAACTCCAAAGATTGAAATTAATACAACTTTTTGAAACTTTTTAAAGGAAAGAAAGGGGAAAATATAGTCACTTGAAAGAAAGGATCTCGCAATGCTTGAGTGCCATCGGCCTCTTGTCGGGATCCCATGAACAAAGTGACTACGCCATTAGCATCCAGCCTCTTCTATTATTGCTCTTCCTTGAGTGTCATCAGCTACCTAATTTCATAGAACATCCCCATTGTAAAAAACCAACATGCTTGTTCTATAAATCCAAATTCCATAGAAGCCAAAAGATGGGGTTACTAAGAATTTTCTCTTGATAATAGCTCAAATAAGTTGCCCAATGCACAACTCTTTAATCTAGAATTTCTCAAGACTAGCAAGGAATACCCGGATTTCAAGGGGTCTTTTATCCTAAGCCAAAGATCAGCTCGGGACATACGACCTATCAAAACGAAGCTAATTCACATTCTCTACAAATGTCTAGGTTCAACTTTTTGAGATTCCGAGCTTATAATCTCGTGAAAATTATTTTTTCAAAACATGTCCTTTCTGGAAATTTATAGGACAACAAACATTCATCAAATCCGGAAAGCATATGGGCATATTCCGAAATACTAATCACCATCCACTCCAAAAAGAGACTTCAACAAGCAATGTTACACACCTATAAACATTTATGAAGACCGATGACATCACGTCCACGAATCATAGTTAATCGGTTGCTTGCAAATATACAAGCATTTCTTGACACGAGTTTTCCAAAGAAAAGCAAAGAGAATGTTCATGTGCTTCTCGGATCGGTGAGAACATGAAACTAATCATAGAAAACGTGAGAACAGGGACGATTGTACTCTTCCCAAAACTACCAACAAATCGACCAAAGACATAAGAACAAGACGAGAAAACATCGTTTAACCTGGGTGCACACTTGCATGATCTGAATCAAGATCCTCCTTGAATGTGTCAATGTCCCTAGACGACTTCTCCCACGAGCTCACGGTCGAACTTGCGCGTCTCCTTGTTGAACGCAACGCATTCACGGAACACGAGACAACTCATCGGGTCAAAAGATGTTAAAAATAGATAGGTACATAACTAGACCACGACTAGGAGAGGCTTACGAAGGAATTAGTACTTACAGATGCTGCGAATTCAAGAATTTGACGGAAGGACGATCGAGTCGATTTTCTAGCAAGCAATCGGCTCATCGTCGTCGGAGCCGAGAGCGCATGGACGAGAGGGGAGACAAGGAGGTAGGCATGGAAGGCAAGGAGAGATCTTCAGATTGAGGGGCGTCGTATTAGGTTATGGTTGACGGGGCATCGGCCCATAGGTTAGGGAAATGGGCTAAGGCCAAGGCAGAGTTATAACCCTACCCTACCCTACCCTACCCTATCCAAAATCACTAAAATACCCTCCTGTCACCAAACCTATTCTTTACCCTACCATCAAATACCCCAAAAACAAGGTCGGGTAGGATCGGGTAGGGTTGGGTTGAGTTGGGTCGGGCATAATTGATAGCCTTAGCATTTAGGACATCAAAGGCAAAGCTCGGATGAATTCAAGAAACAAATATGGGCAAAATATGTACACGATAATTTGGGCACACAAGTGTTGCTAAAGGGAGCTAATGTGTGGTCATCCAATTGCTCCAACTACATTTATGCGTAACTGGAGAAAAGTTTAACAATAGCTCGAACTAAATAGAAACACCATCAAGTATCTTGAGAAACATTCACCCCTCAAAATAGATAGGAAAGAGCAAAATTCAAACCATCATTTGCTAAATTATAAAGAACTTCACAAACTTCGAGGACTAAACATAGTGAGCATATGCGGAACCAAGTAGTCAACGATGCAAGCTTTCTTGATCATTATTAGGCTGCAGAGTTCCCTCTTTAATGCTAAAATTCTTCTTATGCTTCGTTAATTCTAAAGTACTCAATGGATTTTCTTTGATGATTCTGATAATTCTAGTTTGGATTATTTCTCATAGGCAATTTCGATTTTCAATATCACCATGCTACAAAGACAAGGTTGAATCCAAAAACAAGTGACGCTTAAGATGCAATCTGTTGGGATCACAACCGAAGGATATCATAAGAGGGGACACAAAGTGCCGACTTATGGATACCTAGGCGGACTCATTTTGCTAAAACACGAAGCCCTTGACATACTAGTCTATTAGATATACCGTTTCCAGGTTTATATTTGATTTAAGTGTTTAAAAATTCATCTTTCTACGAGTCAATATTAATTAAAAATATCCGTTTCAGGAAGTTGAAAAAGTTTATCAGTTTTACATTGACTCAGTTTTTTGACATTGGACTTTCGTAAGCAATTACACATTCTTGGTGCACTTAACACCATCAATGCATCAACCATTAATATTTCAACCACTTGGACATACTTGAAGTGACGGTATTGGTTGCAACCATAAAGCATACATTGTTGCATCAAATGTGCTGACTTATAATTCACCATTCAAATCTAATAGTTCTTACGACCTATGTTGTACCGACATGACACGGAACACGAAACATGATACGACACGATACTGCCGATATGTGATTTCTCAAAAAATAGAGAATTTCGACACCTTGAGACACGTTGTATATTAAATGTATATTTTTGTATACACATGATAAATTGTCATTTTTATGATTTCACAAATAAATAAATAATAAAAATATCTCTAGAATGAATTTATATAATAATTCACTTAGAAATTGAGTTTTGGCTTATGCATAGATTACATTACTTTATTGCTTTGCATTACATGTTAAATTTTAAGAAGCCTAGCTTATGTTATCTCTCCTCTCACCGTCGGCTAGGGGTGAGCAAAAAGACAACCCGAACCGGGATCGATGGTCCGGTTCTCGATTTTAGAGAGATTCGGTCCGGTTCCTAGATTCCAGGGCCCCAAGACTGGGATCGGACTGGTTCCTTTTTTAAAAAAAAAATTAGAAGTAAACCTAATGTTTACTTGTTTTGGTTTAGGATTTGCTTTGCTTTTTGAGCTTCCAATGTTCTTGTCCAATGCATTGTCCATAATGCGTCCATCCCCATCAAATATCGTGAAATGTTATTGAATTGTTGTTGAGATTTTAATGTTATAGATGCATAATTTTTTCACGAATACAAGTTTCTTGAAATCGCCGAGAATCGGACCGGACCGATCGTTCTGTTCTGTTTCGGGTGGCTGGTCCGATCCGCGGTTTCGAAAAATGAGAACCGAGACCACTAGTCCGGTTTTCGGTATTTTATGGGAACTAGGACTGAATCGGGAACCGCTCACACCCCTACCGTCGCCTTGTTCTGCCTCCTACTCCACCTTTGCCTTCTCCATTCCTTCACCCACCAACCACAAACACAAGTCGAAATCAAAATTTCTCTAGTTACTCGTCCTCAAAATCTCCAATTCTATGAGCTTGATATGGAAAAAAAAATAAAAAACAATCAAAGCGGAATGCGAGAGGAAAAAAAAAGAGCACGGAGCCATTTTTGGCATTGGGGATTTGGAAAAAGTCGCAATAGGTAAGAATGAAGCGAGACCCACTATTCAAACACCTAAAACAAAATGAAAGAATGGGAAAAAGTCAAAAGGGGGAAGAAATAAAGATAAGAGATGAGGACTTTGAAATCGCAAATGAAGAACAGAGTTTCATCGCGCGGCTTTACACCAAATCATCCGGTCGAGAGAGAGAGAGCGAGTGTGTAGGCGATGTTCAATAGTTACCGTCAATGCTCTTGGCGAGTTTGATGACCTTGTTCGCGTGACCCTCGCAATGCATGTCTATCTTCGGGACCGTTGTGAAGCCATTCTCGCTATCCTTTTTCTCATTCCCGCCCTCTTCTTTGCTCTTCTTTCTCCCTATTCGTTTAGCTCCATATCTCACATTGGTCAAGAAATAGAGAAAGAGATGAGAGCTACTTATAAAAGGGGCCTCCAACCGTGTGTTGGAGCGTATTCGACCGTGTCATGGTATCGTTTGATGACCGTGTCATAGTACCGTTTGATGTTCGATTGGATACGTGCGACCGTGTGTCGGAGCGTATTCAACCATATCATGGTACCGTGTCCTAGCGTGTCGGACACTTACACATGTCTAGAAATGCCTAATTCATAAACACTATCCCGAGCTTTCAATATAATTTTAATGTCCTCACGAGTACATTGCTCAATTAATTCTAACCTAAACAACATTGAGCAAGTCTTTATACGATCCTATAGATCAAATGACCAATGAACATAAACTCTAAGCTCAAAATAACAACCCTAAGAATTTCACAAACAGTTGACACATATGATCGAATGCCAACCAACCCCATATAAATTCTTGAGGTGTAAATCATGACCCAACTAAGAATTCAAAGATGATGCAAAACATAAAATAGAGCCCAAAGACACAACAAAGCGAGAATAGGAGGATCACTCACAATGAAACAACAAGAAAGCCTCAAAAAACACAATCTTGAAACTAGGAGACATCCTTCCTCTCCTACCCTTTACTCCATTTGAATTCCCCTTTCTCGCTCCTCAAAAAGAAGTTGCGGCCTCGGTCACAAGAAAGTGCAAAGGAATAGAAAGGAAAACAAAAGGTACGAGTGT
This sequence comes from Rhodamnia rubescens, assembly GCA_021437795.1. Taxonomy (NCBI): domain Eukaryota; kingdom Viridiplantae; phylum Streptophyta; class Magnoliopsida; order Myrtales; family Myrtaceae; genus Rhodamnia; species Rhodamnia rubescens. Next base: position 588,428 of record JAILYA010000105.1, read on the forward strand.
AAAGCGGTCTTTGTCACGAAACATCAATCTTAGCCGAATTCGGGAGGATTGGTATGGTAGGTGTGTAAAGGTAAATAGAGAGAAGAAAGAGAAAGGTTCATGGAAGAGAAAAAGAGCAATCTTCGTAGCTAAGCTTGACTAAGGGGAGAAATTGAATGGCGAAAATTATGAAAGTTTGGAATAGGATCCAAGTATGTGCTAGAAGAGCAAGAAGCACATAAGCTCTTAACCTAGTTATGGAAGAACATGAAGATGAGAACAATGCACAATATAGAAGGGAAAGAGGCATTTGCTACATTCAACAAGATGAACTCTATTGCTCGTATTATATTCTTTGAGTAGCATGAAAAAAATAATTTTATGCATGAGTTCGAGGCATTTATGATAATTCCAAAGTCAAGTGGGAGGCATTAAAAACAATTAAGTTTGGTTAGACATCGATCACCAACTTGAGACGAATCACTATAAGGTTTGACACTTATATGATGCCTCATGGGCGGGAATATAAAATAGCTTTTATGCCGTGTGTCAAGCATGATAATTGAACCTGTAAGATACATGTCATATTTTGAAGACTAATGAATAGCAATTGCAATCGGTAATATGTTCTTTACCATATAGGTTTGTGCTTATAAATATACACTTGATTCACAATAAAAGTTAATGACTTTTGAGGATGCTATGCGCCATCTTGAATAAGGGTGGATTGCCTTATGAAGGATAAATTAGAGATTGACATTTGTCATGTTGGTTCTAACTCAAATGGAGCTTCGTGCTCCAAGCATAAGCGTCAAGGTGGATTCGAGAAGTGAAAGGGTAAAGGAACAGATTTTTTAGGATAGAAATCAAAGTTTAACCGACATTAGAAAGGAAAACGTCCTTTCAAAAAAAAAAAACATATCAAATGTGAAATGTTTTAACTATGGCGGGAAGGGTCATCTTGCTTGCGATTAGAGCGAGCCAAATAAAGCAAAAACCCGTTGTACACTTAAGAGTATACATATGTCTCAATTCATTTTTTGGAATCGAATCTCATCCTTTGTACATTATAGACTTAGAGACTACGGACCATGTAGCGATGGAAAGAAATACCTTAGTGGAATTTCAATAAGTTCCACATGGAGCAAAGTGAATAATTATGGAAAACAATTCCTGAGTGGAAGTTAAAGGGATTGGCCCTGTCAATTGAATATGCGCGGTGGTCGCATCCTGCTCCTACATGATGTATCATATGCTTGAAAAACTTGACGAAATTTAGTTTCCACGTTAGTTTTTGGTTAAACTTGATTTCAATCCAAACTTTCATAATGATGGTGATAACTTGTCGTTGAGAATAAATTATTATGATTCGGATTGTTTCATTCGTGCTAATTGTTAAGTACAATAATGTGAATGTAAGTTATTTCCTATTTTCATCTTTTGTGATGATATGAATATGTGGCATGTTAAGTCGTGTCATTTTGGCCAATAGCAAATATTTAGGTAAGCCAAGTAGGGCTTATTGGGCAATATTTAATATATCGATTTCCTATTTGTGAGCATGTCTAGTGGAAAAAATAAAGAGGAAACCATTTGGAAAAAGGAACAAGAGCTGAGTTTCATTTGCGGTTGATCCATTCGGACATATGTGATTTAATGAATGTGAAAGCAAGGCATGGGGCTATTTATTTCATCACATTTATAAATGATTACGCTCGATTCGGACATGTCATTTTTTTATTTCTCATAAATCGAGGCATGAGTTGCTTTGAGAAAAAAATTTCTTTGAGCTTTCAAAAAAAAAATCCGATCGAGGTTGACAAATTCTGTCTAATCGTTCGGATGTTTATGCGATGAAAATGGAATAGAAAGACAATAGTCTATTCCAATGACTCCTCAATAGAATGAAGTTGCAAAAAGAGGAAACATGTCCCAATGAAAATGGTTATATCTATGATAGCACAAACAAAATTGCCTATCACCTTTTAGGGTGAAGTTTTAATGATTCTTGTCTAAATACTTAATCGTATGCCTTCTAAATCGGTTACTTCTACTCCATATGAGTTGTGGATAGGTCGATAATAAGATTTGAGTTTTCTTAGATCTTGAGAATTTGCTACCTATACTCTTAAGTTCTCCTACATGTATGGAAAATTGGGCCCTAGAGGTAAAAAGAGTATCTTCATGAGATACCGAGAGCACTCAAAAGGGTACGTGTTATAGGTGAGCAAGAAGGTGAAAGCGTAATCGAATATGAATCACGAGATGTCACATTCTTAGTGAATGAATTTTCAAATAAGAGCGAGATAAGTGAAAAATTATTCTCTGTTTGAAATCTTGGATAGTGATAATGATTTTACTAGAGCATCCCATCCAAGTGGGAGCAATGTGAGAAGTGGGGAATTTGTTTCGAACTAGTCTCAATTGCAATCACTTGATGTGAAAAGATGTCGTCATTGTCTAATCCGAGTGGGAGTGTAATGGAGAATGATGTACTAAGTGTACGATCTCCAATTTGGCGAATAAGTAGCAAAAGCTTTCTCCATCGACTCGTCGACGTTTAAACATTGAAGGTAAAGCTTTTATGGTCGCTCCATAAGAAGAGAATGAGCCAAGGAATGTAAATGAGGCTCGACTTGCCCTAATGAGGAAAATTGGATATAAACAATGGAAAAAGATATGGAGGCAATATGATCAAATCAAGTTTAGAAACTGATTGATCTTCCGCATGGACACAAAGCCATTGGGAACAAGTATGTTCTCAAAATAAAGCCTAAAGTTGATGGCTCGATTGAGATATATAATGCTGCCTTTTCTTTGAAATAGTATAATTAATTCACCTCATTGGCAAGTGATTAGTATGGATCTTAAATTATGTCAAATGGATGTAAAGACTGCTATTCTCAATGGAGAATTAGTAAAAGAAATCTATGTGAAACAATCTATTGGGTTTGTTACTGAAGGCCAAGAAAAAAACGTATATCGACTTTTGAGATCGATATATGGCCTCAAGCGATCTTCAAGATAATGATATATATTTTTTCGTAATGCCATAGTGGCATATAATTTTGTAATGACTAATGAGGATCATTGTGTATATATCAAAAGATCCAAAGATTAATGTGTGATCTTATCATTATATGTTGATGATATACTAATTGTTGGGAGCAATATGGAGTTTTTTAATACAATCAAGAATTGGTTATGTTCCGATTTTGAGATAAAAGATATGGGTGAATCTGCATACATTCTTGAAATTAAGGTTTCAAGATATTGTTCAAAGAGATTGTGATCTTTTTCACAAGAGACTTGTATAAATAAAGTCCTTGAATGATTTCATATGCAAGATTGTACACCCAAAAACACTCCTATTGCAAGAGGTGAAGGTTTGAGCCGTAAAATGTGTTACGAGACTCCACAAGTAAATGAAGAAATGGAAAATGTTCCAGGATGCTAGTCTTGTTGGAAACTTAATGTACGCTATGATGTGTACAAGACCTGTATTTGTTATATAGTTGGAATGGTAAGTGTGCCAATCCAATTCAAGTCAAGCACATTAAATTGCCGTCAAGAGAATCCCGAGGTATCCGAAAAGTACTTGCTTGTTTTGTTGAGTTATCAAGGTAGAGATCCGCACCTTGAAGGCTATACCGATGTTGAATGAGTAAGGGGTTTAGATAAGAGGAAATCTACCTATGGGATTGTGTTCTTACTTAGCAATGATGCCATATCATAGAGTAGTAAGAAGCAAACATATATAGTCTTATCCACGATTGAAATTGATCTCGTGGTGTTATCCGCAAACAATACAACAAAATGTTTGGCTTAAGAGATGCTTGAATCGGTGAGGTGTTGCTAAGGATGCTGCAGGTTCAATTATTTGTTAATTGTGATAGCTAAGCAACAATACCTTGCACTAAGGATTCATTATAAGACCAAACATAAAGTCACGAAATGTAATTTTGTGAAAAACATGGTTGTATGAAAAGATGTGAACATACAAGTACATATATACGCATAGAATAATAGCGGGTCCTATAACGAAGTGAATTCCTGGAGATGTTTCCCTAAGTCATGTGTTGACAAAGGAATTAGTTCCATACATTGAAATCTCCGAAAGTGCGTAGAAGTTAAAGTAGTGGATATTTATATTTCCCAAAGTTCACAATTAATGATACTTGTTATCATTATTGATGCCTATGAGCTTGTATGACATTTATGCATATTGATGCTTAGTGCATTATGTTGAGAATGTATGTCGGACGGATGAGATATTAGCCTACTCACATGTGTAATCGCTTTTATTTATTGCGTGATGAATAGAGATGAGACAATTTCAAGCTTATTATCTAGGTGATAATAGAGAGCTCAAGCTTGAAATTTTGATGTCGCCTTAATAGAAGTGTTAAGATGAGGTCGTAATGTTTATTATGTCCGAAAGTGAAATAGCCCACATATTTCACTTTATCTCGTCTTTAATGCTAGATGCGAGTTCCGAATGATTCTTTTAAAGAGAGTAGATTTGTGAACTCAAGCTAGACATTGAGTATGTCCGAGTTATTATCCATACGGTATTAAGTTAAAAGACATATGCTCCATGGGAAAGGAGAGAATACGTAATACGCACTTCATATTACGTATGCATGAAACGACTAGGAAGAGTTTGGCAAGAGTTTTGATCTCAATTCTATAGCCGTGTGAGACTCTTGAGGGTAAAAGTTCCTCAATTTTAGTCCCCTCACGATTTTTACTTATTCTCAAGATTTCTTTTCGGTGTTCGCTATCTTAGAGTGTTCACTAATGGTCATGAGATTGATTCGATCTAATGGGATATTTCTAGAAAAGTAAGTTTGGATTGAGATTAAGAGGCTCAAGGGAAAAGGAAGATCAATTCGTTTTGATGTCACATTCAATCTTTGTATTCACGGAGTCGACCAATTATGACTACTTGAGTTTAATCATGATTGTGAATACAATGTATTGTATTTGAGTACTCAAAGAGATCTAGAGAGATATGATGTAAATGTGACTCGATTGATTTAGAGTCGCATACTAGATCTACTATGAATTAATATGTCCATTTTGAGCTGCTATATACTCCCAACGGATGTATGGCAACGAGCTCACGCAAGATGTCTTGGTCGCCAGATTATTTGTCAATATGAACTTTGTAAAAGAGAGAGAGAGAGTTATGTTTAACCCTTCGTGGGTGAGTGGGAATAGTTGACCCTCCGTGGGCACGTGGGATTTGTTTGCCCTTCATGGGTCGAGTGGGAGATGTTGGAAAGCGATGGTATATGGGAAAGACCATGGTCCGCCCATGTATGCAACCACACCCCACGTCAATTATTGAAAAGGCATCATTGAAACGACGCCTTTATTATACATATGTCCCCATCCCTGTCAATTTTTAATATATATTTGAGGAACAATAAGAACAAGAGAAGACAATGATATGATGACGCTCTCTTGATCCTTGTCACGAATGCGAAATCCGATCGATTCTCTTGATACATTGTGGACATTTAATCCGTAAAAATCCGAGGTATATCCGTTCGTGATGTATTTCTCCGATCGTTGATTCAAGATGATTCTAGGGCTTGTTGATTTAGAGTAATTCCGCTGCGTATGTAATCGGGATCCGTTCCCTTCACCATCAAATGCAAAGTCCAAGCCCTATGCAACTTAAACTTCCAAGGACACTCGATCAACAATTCCTAGTTCGTTAAGCAACATCGAAATGCTAAAACGAGCTTCTTGTTTCGAACCCACCATAGACTCCAAACTTTGGTGCTTCATTCCAAACGCCAATCACATGATTCAAGATGTTAAAAAATGTCTCATCAAGCACTCCGAAACATTTTGCTCACTCCGAAGTCGGACAAACTAAAAATTATTGTGATATTACCAAAAGACCTTGTCGGCATTGATTTGTGCGCCTCTTTCTTGAAGCAATGCATATGATTTCCTTCAAACTGAAAATAGCTTTGTATACATACACAGATAAGCGGATAAGTCCAATGCATCGCTTCAAACGGAATATAGCTTTGCATACATACATAGATAAGTGAATGGGTCTAATCTTTTGTTGTCCAGTAGAGTTTCATCCATTCTCAAGGCATTTACTTTACAAAATAAACGCCCTAGTCCAGGTAGCATGTGGAACATATGTAGTCATTAGTTATTTTGTTTGCAATGGAAAAGCTACTTACTTTCGAAATACTTGTTCACTTGTTTATTTTGGTTCGTGTCAGCATGACGTGTTCTTGGTATCCGACAATGCATTGAAGTTCAATCGATCCAAGACCGTCTATTATAGACAGGTATAACCATCACTTCTTGTTGATTCTTGCCAATTATGTTTATCATGGTGAAAATCTGGCTATCTTCCTTTCTAACTGAGGATGTGTGCTCTTCAGGCTCGTGCTATAAGAGAGGTAGCTGAAAACCTATTTCATGCTCTCGGAACAGATCCGACAAACTTTGAAAAGCTATTTCGTTTCGGCCTATGGACTGAGGCTGAAGCCGGACTTCTGAATTCTACAGACCAGATGATATCAAGCAGTACGAGATGCTTGATTGTTCTTTTATTTATTGTTGAAAGGGATTTTGTGAATGCATGTTGGAGTGTGTGTGGACTATCCTGAGGCTACTTTCTTTTGCTGGACCTTTACCAAATTATGTATGTATCGCATCTCCGAGGGTTGCAAACATAGTTGAATGTTCATTGAATATTCTGAGTCATATTTGGTCGGAATATTCACTCATTGTTTTCGTGGTTTGATGCTTCGTTATGCAGGGACAAAAGGTAAAAGAAATGAAGCATCCGCGTACCAATGCCATCAAAATTATCAACGCCCTGCCGAGGAAAAGTTACTTGCATCAGATGTTCCCAAGAACAGAAAAACTCTAATGGAAGTAAGCGAACTGAATCGTGTGGTTCTATCTACATATTTAGGTAGATCAGAAAAGACTAATTGTTAAGATTTTGGTCTGGAAAAGAGTTGAACCTGATAAGCTAATTAAGAATGTAGTTGTTAACATAGTTTTGTACCCTATCAGGTGGACCTCTACTATTAGGTTCACCTTTGTTGGTTTTGATAGTATGTGAATTTTTCACTGTGACTTAAGTTGCGCTCGTTATTATTTGGTGTTCTGCAGGCAAAAGAAGAGTTGGGGCCAATGGTGAAATCCATGACTATGAGGGATTTATGTCAAAACTCGCCCCAAGGCTCTGTTCCACAAAAAAAGTTGCAGCTGCAAGATCGGTTCACCAAGGCTCTGTTCACCAAACTGCATTTCCTGCATTAACCGATTTTTCTTACAGGAACCCTGCAAGACCTCCTCATCTCAATTCACATGCTCAATCAGGTCGTTTCTATGGAGGGAATGTACTACCGAGTGGAGGTATGAATCGAAGTGAAGATCCGAGGTCTATAATTCCTGAAGCTAGAATTCCACAACCGAAGGACCAGGCATCGTCTCTGCATTACGCACGGCATGGGAGTGTCTCTGATGTGCAGGATGCTGGAACTCATGATCCTAAAGGGAAGAAAATTATGGAACAACCATCTCCGTCTCCGTCTCGCAACATTCCTAGATGGTTCCTTGGCTAATTTGGTTTCGTGAAAGTTTGAGGACGACCTTTTGACTCATTGTACTCTTTTATGTCTTGAGTTATGGTTGGAGTCATGTGGATTTGATAAGAACACATTGAACCTAGTTTCTTTGTCCGTTAGCCCTTAGGCATGGTTTCAGAAAACTGCTTGCTTTTACATAATGAACTCCATGTTTGTTTGGTACGTCTAAAAATACCCCCTTTTGGGTTTTAAACTAGGAATTGCATTTGAAATGGGTGAAATTGTTAGTGATAATCAAGAACAATGCTTCATGCAAAGCCCAAGTTGCTCGGGGACAAAACTAAGAAAGTAGTCCACTTCCAATTCCTTAGACTGCTCCAGGAATTATTGTTTTTGATCATCTACCATATATTTGCTAGAGATAACTGGCCATCTTTACAAGCAATATGAGAAATTCTCAGACATGCAAAGCAAGTTTTAGTTGTACAAAACAACAAAATCTTGAGCACAAGAGTTTATCCTATGAAAACAAGGATTTCTGTTATCATGGTTGCTTATATATGGCATGGTCTTCTCTCCAAAATGTCTTCGACTCCCATTTTGATGTGTGAATACTGAGAAGGAAAAGGGAACCTTAAGCTTTTGACTTGACATTTGTCTTTATAAGCCACAGGCTTTCTCTGTTGTTTATGGTCGATTTGCATAAGTATAGCCCGTACGTATCGAATATTGCCATCTTGAAATTTTGGAAATAAAATCTAGACCTGCTATTATGAGACTTTTTGTGAAAAATAAATCTCCCTAAAAATGCAATTCCCTAAATAAATCTCTCGTGACATCCCGAAATTTCTCACATTAGGAATAATTAGAATATGAAGGATATATCTATTGACTTATTCCTTAAGACACTTAGAAGCTTATGGAGAAAGCTAAATCATTTCTTAGCAAGGAAGGGATCTTAAACATTCTTGAAGAAACTAATCCTTTTGACTTACCAAAGAAGCTATCTCGTAACTTCTCAAGAAAGCCATCCCGCAACTTCTCGAGGAAGCTATTTCGGAACATTTTGAGGAAGCCATTACTTTACTTATTTAATAAGTTCTTCCTAGAAATTTCGTAGTAGAAAATATGATAGAAAATAATTGCATGAAAACACGTTAGAATAGCAATCAACATTAGGTACCGAAAGGGCGTCGGTAGCAATATTGGTGTAACCAAGTCTCCAAACCCAAAATCTTTAGTTCCGCGAGAATCGGACGAATTCTCCCAACCACTTAATAAGGTAATAATCGGTCTACCTTCCAATAAAAACTAGTGGCGACTTATTTTGCATATATACCTTTGCACACGCCGCCCGACTACACTAAAAGGTCAACATGAATATTCTCCCTTCGCGATTCGGTATGGGTCTAAGAGGACCCGATGAACCCGTCTTTCGAAAAGGGGTTCAACAATCCGTTAACCGAGTACCGATAAGCTAACATCCTCGAGACGGTACGGGTCCAACATAGTCGAGCCCCCGGCCGGTGGTCGGCGATTCCCATGACCCCTAGCGAGGGCTAGGAAATCTAGGTGTTAGGACTAACTATATAACCTGGAGGGGAGTGAATAGGTTGTTTGAAACTTTTTCGAGATATTGCGAAAAACCAAAGGTGAGTTGAAAAAGATCGGTTGAGCAAATATTTTCCCAAACAATAAGCGAAAGGATACAACTAGGGATATGAGCAAGAAGAGATTGGCATACCAAATATATAGTGGTCCGACTTACACCAAGTCTACGTCCACTCCACACAACTAATAGCCATAACTCGGGCTGAAATGTACTAGTACTATGCATCACAAGTTACAAACAATAAGTGAGCTGATCTTTCACAGAATAGATCACGCTATCAAAATACAGCCTCACCACTCTCAAAAGTATACTTATCTATGCACGATTATAGGCAACAAGAGATCACAAGATCTTTCACACAAGTGTCTTTTCAACTAGAACATACGTCTAGAGCACTTAGTAGGATATACAATCGGTTTAGTGATCTCTCTTCTTGCTCTTTGTCTACCCGACCTCCTCCTTATATAAACCTTCACAAAATAGCCGTTGGAATACCTTTGGAGGAGCAAAAGAGCCATTGGAGATCAAAAGGGACAGATTTGCGGTGCATTGGGATCGCTTTCGCATCATCGGACGAGTATTTCCTAAAATAGGCGCCGACCCGCTATTCCTCACAAATAGCTCTGCAAATCCTCTAACATGCCGTAGAGCTGTTCCCGAGAAAGCATAAATCCTCCCGTTGGCCATTTCCAACACGTGCGAGCGACTTCAGCATATCTTTGCAAAAAATCGACATGTTGGCATTTTATGCTTCTCATTTCACCTAATCTTTCAAGTACCAATATCAAACATTCGGTGACCGGATCTTTTGAGAGTCTCGGCTGTTTCCATGATAAATGCTCCGATCTTCACACGATTTTTACCCGATGGCCATTTGGTGATTCTTTGCCTTATGCAATAAACATCTCCACATCAAAAGTAAATAAAGTACCAAAGGATAATTTGAAAATCATCAAAATATTTTATGAGATGTTTCTCCAACAATCTCTCCCTTTTTTATGATGACAAAACTATCCAACGTAGATATAGCGTGAGCCAGATTTTATAAGGTGCAATAAGTAAAGATCTACATAGCTAATGTTTCGTATTGAAGGCGCATTTGTAGATAATGTTTTCTCCGAAAAAGATTTGGAACTTAATCTAAAGAAAAGAATGACTAAGCTAATCTTCCGATTTGAAAAGATGTTGATCAAGCTAAGTAGTCGCAATTTCAAGATATTTTTCAAAAATAAACAATTCAAGTATGAGCATCTTGAAAAACTTAAACCCTTAGACATTTTTGCCTTAGCTCCTCTATTTCCAGGCTTTTCAAGTTTTCGAATTTGCACCCTCTATTTCACGGGCTCAAGGCTTTTTCCTTGATTTTCGCTGTAGCTCCCCCTATTTCATAGATTCCTCCTGTTTTCAAATAATTTAGCACTTCATATTTTCACATTAGGATATAACTCTCCCTCTTTTTGTCATCAGCAAAAAGAAAGATAGTATGAAGATATAATGCACGGGATGTGAATAACTTCATTCTATTTCAACAAGACAGTGAGTGCATACATCTAGGACAACTAAAAAGAACATCACAGAGCATGTCCAAAAACACAAGGGCATCTAGAAACAAGCAAAAAAAAAACATTCCCAAACAAGCGGGTGAGGTCATTTTGGACTTGTGCGCTTGCATTTTACGGGATGGCGGAAACAAGGTTGGTTTAGGAAGAGTATGAAAGGGGTTATAGCAATCCAAATTGATAATGGTCCTCTCCAACTTGACCGGATATTTCACAATATTGCTCATGGACTTCTTCAACTCCCCGATATCGGCATGAACAACCTGCAAAGACATCCGAAGACACGAAGCGTAAGGTCCCGCTGTAGTAGAAACTCTTTCAAGGCGCGGAGGACGAGAGGCCTTCGTGGTAGCTACTACCTTACCTTTTCGCTTGGTCCTAGTGATTGGTTGCTCAAAGATACCGTTCCTTCAATAATTCTTCATCTTGTTTATCATCGCCATGCCCAATCTTCACAACTTCATCCCTTGTATTCATCCATCCTTCATGAGTGGATCTTAACATAATTTTCTCAAGGGTCTTCTTCCCGATCACTAGCCGGGAGAAACGATCTTTAGCCATCCGAGAGAACTCAATCCCTTTCCATTTGAAAATGCGCCGGATGAGTGACCCATACGGTGGACCTCTTGTTTTCCTCTTCACTGTCCGATACATGTGCAAGAAAGCTAGGTACGGGATAGAGATTTCAAAATCGGTGAGCGGTGGCCTACGCACCTTTGCTTCAAAACTAGAGACATCATTTGATGAGGATGATTTCGCACGGAGGATGAGAGTGAGGATTTTTTGGAGAAAATTGATTTTCGGGGCAAAACATTGGTGGCACAATTTCTCGAAAATCTCATGTGAAGTTCGGGGTTTCTAATAAAAAAGCGTAAGCCTCATTAGTAGGGATCTCCAACTTCTTATAAGGACAAATCAATCTTTTGGAGATACTCGGCTAGCTCCTCGATAGTCATAGTGTAATTTTTCTTGTTGAAAGAGAACACAAGGGAATGAACATTTGGAAAGTGCGAGTTTGAATAAAACACGTATGTCAAGTTTGAGTAGGAGTGATCCTCCATTGTGCATAGTTCTAGAAGCTTGTGTTTCTCTAAAACCTCGGTCAGAAAAATTCCATGTGAATCGAGATAGTCAAAATCAACCACTCGAGGAAAAACTAGTGATCTTTGAGAAAAGGTTTTCCAAGCATTCTCATGCTCTTTGCTGAAAAATAGTGGGTCAGCACAATCGGGGTCAAGATCAAAGCACTTGTGCGCTCAAAGTTTTGGAAAACTCCATCATCATCATCCTCACATCGTTTTTCATTCGTACCATCATCAGTTTTAGGAACATCCTAACTAACCTCATTTTTTTCCTCTGGCAAGTCCTGGGTTATGGAAGATCGGGAGCGAGACATGCTCACTTCCGGGTGCGAAGTTCCATCGGATGTTTCCTTAGGTGGACTTATCTCCTCTGCTTCCTTTAGAGGTTCAGCTACCTCTTCCGTTGTCGACTTTTTTGGTGACCTTTCCACTTGGAACCTCTCGTAGCATCCGTAGAGGATCCTACGACAATAGAATCGGGGACGGCTTGAATAGAGTGCTTCGACGCCCTTTTCAATTACAACCTTCGGCTTGGGACTTAGTATCTCTAGTGCGATTTGTGAACCAAGCATCAAAATCTTCCCTGAGATTTGATCAAGATCAGTGGAAGAGTTAGTCCTTCCTTTGGTAAGACCAATTCGAGTAGAGGAACGACAGAGCTCTCGGCTCCTATTTTTCGCAACCATTGACGAGGCGTTTTGGTAGTAGGTGAAGCTATCTCCATTTGTGACGTTGTACTTGTAGATACGAAACCACCCGGTTCTCCTCCTGTTTGACCACTTGGAACTAAAAGATCTGGAGTTTCTTTGAGGTCGATATTGGAGGGACCAATAGACTTTCCCTTTCCTTTCGTGGAAAAAGATCGAGAGAAAGGTTTGAGGAGAGAGAAGTGAAAGATGAAGTGGAAGAAGAAAAAGCAGGTAAGGGTTGTCGCTTTTTGAAGAAACAAAGTGAGGCGTGTTGACACCTAAATTTTGATTTGGAAAATTTCATTTATTTAAACATAAAATGAGAATTACACATAATTCTCACAAAAATGATCCCTCATGCACTTGCATGTTTATTTTTTTGTCGGTAATTGCATTTAAGGTTAGAGGTAAGTCAAGTGAGCTTAATTTTGATAAGTGGTTGAACCGAACTTGGTCCAAAAATTGCGACTAAGGCACGGGAGTGTGTTGAATGGACCTATTTCTTGAGCACAATTCTTCTCGTTCAAGCTTGTTTTAATCATTAAGGCTTTCAGTTAAATGTTCATTATTTAGAAAAGCCTTAGTTTGAGCTTGGGAAATTAAGATGAGCCCATAATTTGGATTATAAAATTCAGATGGGTCATGAATGTGGATGTGCTGAATTTTTCACTATAATTTTGATCCAATTTGATTGAAAATCAGCCCATTTTTACTTGATTATGGAAGCCCTCTAGTTGACTACTAGTTTCATTAATTAAGTTCTATTGAGCCCATGAAGGATAAGAAATTCGGCCATCTCTCATTCCCCCACCAAGTGATCGAATGCATTAGTGTCCTAGTGCAATGAGGACTCTTCAAAATTTCAATTTAAATTTGAATTTTATTTGTTTGAAAGGCTTATTTTAGTTGAGAGTTTTATTGAATTGGGGAACTTATTTAGATAGAGTTCTAGTAGATATGGAAACTCAAGATCTAATGGTCATAATCATGTCCTATTCAAGCTAGGATAATTGATCCAACGGTTCAAGGAGACTCCTATTCCTACTAGGATTACCGGGTCTAGTTCTATATATACAAAGGCTCGCTCGCATTCATGAGGGGTTCGGCACTTGAATAATTTTAGGAGCATTGAGGGAGAGCATTCTAGAGAGAATTGAGGGTTCGATTGTTTCCCCCGGTGGTCGAGACAATCCCTAAGCCGACTCATCAAGCTTGAAACAAATACCTCCGGCCAAGGCCCTACCGTGCATGCGACGTCATTCCACCGTGCTTAGCCACCATCGGCCCCTACTCAGCTGTTGTTCAGCCCTTGTTCTGCCACTGTCCAGTTGCCATACATCGCACCGGCAATTCAACTCAACCCGGGTTCACGCCAAGCAATCCGCCGGACATCGCCGACATCCTGATCAGTCCATTTGCTCACTGTCCAGCCTTATTCTACCACTGATCAGTCCCCAAATAAAGGTCAATCAGCCCCTGTTTTATTAAAATTGAAGATCTAATCTTGCATTCACGTGTGGTAGATCATCCGGGAAATTTTGGTGCGAATTGAGCTTGGAAAGGCGCATCCTTAGACAATTTTTCCAGATTGCGCGTGTGCTGGAAATTTGGCTTTGAAAAGGTAAGATTCTTTTACTTTTGATTGCAACTCATGTTTGTTTTACTTGGAAGACTTGCATACATATTCTGATGATTCGATGAACGTCTTTGATTTGCGATTGAAGTGAAAAGTTAACCCCTTTTTTACCAATTTGTGCTGGAACCGAAAAATTGATTATTTTGGCATAAAATTCTGACTTTCCTGAGTAAGATTAATTTGATCATGAAATTGGGTGAATTTGAATGAACTTTCTGAGAATTGATGAGTTTGTTTGGAAGATATCTCTCAAAAAAAATTGTTCACAAATTTTAGATCAAATTGATTAAATCGGAAAAGGTTGAATTTTTGGATGAATTGGACAATGATTTATCCCACATTTTTTTCTCTTGACCGAACTCCTCTTTGAATGTGGACAATCTCTCCCGTGTTGTGATATGATCTCTGCACATTGATTTGTTGAATTGGCCTTATCCTTGGTTATCTTGATGGTCCTTGATGTTATGGATAGGGATTGGTTGAACTGAGCTTATCTAATATAAGCTTTATCTTATCTTGGGCAAATTTTTCTGAATATATTGATTAGAGATAAGATTTGATTGGACTGGATATTTATCTGAATTCTTGAGAATTAGCTGAATTGTATGATATTTGATTGATCTTAGATAATTTTTGGCTTTGGATAATTATTTTATGCCTATCTAGTGGTTGAATTATCTTATCTCGGTAATTCGAATATATTTGATTTGAGATAAACCTTGATCGGATTGGATAACTATCCAAGTTTTTGAGAATTATCCGAAAATAAATTTTCAAACCTTAAAGATAATTTTCTTAAAATTAGATCAAATTTTGGATAAGGAAAGGTGGATCCCCAATTCATATTTTCGACCACCCCCATGGAATTTTCGAAATCTCAATTTAATTGGCTTATTTTTGTCATGCCTTTTTTTTTATTTGTTATAAAGTTTGCACATCTTTAAACAAATATGCCCATAATATATGCTCCCATATGCCTAGACCCTTCGAAAAAATTAAATCACACGCCTACGTGATCTTACGGAATGGGATGGTGATTTAGTATAAAATTTCATGTTCTTTCCCTTTGGTAAAAGGGACATTGTTATTTTATACCCCTATCCGCATCTTGGCTCGAATCTTCGAGGATGTAGTGGATAAAAATTCTTCTCTAACCTAAATCTTTTGGGATGAGTGAATTTTTCGAAAAAATCAAAAATTAAAAGGTATATTATGGGTATTTTTGTTTATTTTTGTTCAAATTTTTGATTGCTTTTAAGTGCTTTTCATTTTTTAAAAAATACAAAAAAATCATTCTCGAATATCATATGGTCAAACATGTCGGACCCTTATTTTTATATATAAAAAATAACATCTAACATAAGTTAAGACAATGAGATATCATTTTCTTAATTAAAATTGGATGTGACCACATTTTGTGATATGTTTTCACCATAACCATCATTAAATCCGAAAATCACAAAAATTCTCATTTTTCGAGTATCATATGGTCCGTTCCATCTTTTTAATTATCAAATTCACATCGATCAATTAAAAGAGATTTTTCATGAAATTGGTACCGAAAGGGCATTAATTTTCCAAATTAATGTAACCAAGTCCCGGCTCATTTTCTCTGGTTCGAGAAATAAAATGGTTCTCCCGTATTTTATTAAGGTTTCTAATCAACCTTCCATAAATGATTAGTGGCGGCTCCAATTGAATAATTGTTCATGAATTGAACATAAGTTGCATTCGGTAGGACTTGGGAGGGTCCGAATTAGGTTAGTTGATTTAATTAACTTGATAATCCGTTAACCCTATTTTTAGGTCGGACAAGGTGATTGATTTGCAAGTGGTTGATAGAGGGTGAACGTGGTCCGGTTAAATAGGGACACATGCACACACGTGTCACACAAAATTAACGGTAATAAATCAAAAAAATTAAAGGAAATAAATGAAAAACAAGAGGATAAGTGTAACAGGCGGAAAAAAAATCACATCAACAGTCAAGAGAGCGATATTTCGTCGGAATGGGCAAATCGTACATTTTTCGTGGCACTATAATCGATAACTTTTTCGAGAAGATTAGGTGTACCGATGCTTGACGATGCGAGAGATCTAGTTACCTAATCTTGTCTAAGGTCTGCGAATCTTTTGCCTTTTGGACTCGTCACTCAAGAAGATTGGAAATTTCAAATTCTCCTTTGATAAATCCGAATGCTTGCTTGTCTAGAGACTTCGTGAATATGTTAGCCACTGATGTTTTAAATCGACAAAGTGTATGCTCACATAACCATTGTTCACATAATCTCTAATGAAATAGTGCTTTACCTCAATGTGCTTTGCTCTTGAATACAATATAGAATTCTGATCGGGTTTATAGCACTCGTATTGTCACAGCAAATAGGAATATTGATCATCTATTCCTCAAAGTCGCTAAGTTCTTGTTTTATCCAAAGAAGTTGTGCACGGCCCTAGCGCAATGTACTCGGCCTCGGTGGTTGAAAGAGCAACCGAGTTTTGCTTTTTTGAAAACCATGATATCAACATGTTTCCTATCATTTGACATGTATCGATGTACTCTTACGATCAATCTTACATCATGCATAATCAGCATCCGAGTATCTCAAAAGATCAAAGCTTGACGTTTTTGGATACCATAACCCTGTTTTTAGCGAGGATACCACATACCTTATAATCCTTTTAATAGTCGTGATATGTGATTCCTTCGGATTTGATTGGAATCGTGCACATAAACATAACACAAACAATATATCCAGTTGAGAAGCAGCGGTCAAGTATAACAAGGATCCAATCATGCTTCTATATAGTTTCGAATCAACGGACGTACCTTTTCATGTTTGTCCGGTTTGATAGATCTTGCCATAGGTGTTTCGGTGAATTTGCATCCTTCCAAACCGAATCTTTTTACCGGATCTTTTGCATACTTTTCTTGATGGATAAACATTCTAGCTCTTGTTTGCTTTATTTGAAGTCCGAGGAAGAAATTTATCTCTCCCATCATGCTCATTTCGAACTCGCTTGTCATAACTTTGGCAAACTTCTTGCAAAGATTCTCATTAGTAGAGTCAAAGATTATATCCTCAATATAAATATGAACTAACAAGATATTTTTACCTTTCTTCTTGATGAGCAAGGTAGTATCAACTTTACCTTTTTCGAAGTTACACTTAAGAAGGAAAAGAACTCAATCTGTCGTACCAAGCTCTAAGGGCTTGTTTGAGACCATAAAGAGCCTTCTTCAATTGATAGACATCGTCCTATCGTGAAAGATCTTCAAAACCTGGTGGTTGCTGAACAAACACTCTTTCTTTGATGGAGCCATTTAGAAAGGAACTTTTTGGCATCCATTTGGTACAAGATAAAATCAAAATGACAGCATAAGCAAGTAAAAAGTCAAATAGCTTCAAGTCCAGCCAACATAAGCATATGTTTCATCATAATCTATGCCTTCTTCATGTGAGTAACCTTTAGCTACTAACCTGGCCTTGTTTCTTACCACATTACCTTTGTCGTCCATTTTGTTGCGGAACACTCATTTGGTGCCAATGATTTGCTCGATCTTTTGGCCGAGGAACTAAATCCCTAGATATCATTAATGGCGAACTATCGGAGCTCATCTTGTATAGCTTCAATCCAGCTTTCATCAATGATAGCTTCATCTACTATTTTCGGCTCAATTTGAGAGATTAAGGCTAGGGAGTTCATCATATCTTTGATTGAGGATCTCGTCTTGATTCCTTCATCTCTGTCTCCCTAATGACTTGATCTTTTGGATGATTAGTCTTAAACTTCCAATCCTTAAGTAATTGATTTGGATTTGAAGGATTGGCAGCCGGTTGTTGTTGTTATGGCTATTGAACAATCGGAGCGGATGTTTGGAAATTCACCTCATGTTCTTCTCGTTTAATGCCTTTCAACTCATCTTTGAATTTGACGTTTATTGTTTCTTCAACAACCTATGAATATTTATTGAACATACGGTAAGCTTTGCTATTCGTAGAGTAGCCAAGAAAGATACCTTCTTTTGATTTCGCATCTAACTTCCCAATGTCGTCATTCGCATTCTTGAGGATATAGCATTTGCATCCGAAGACATGGAAGTATGAAAGAATTGGCTTTCTTCCTTTAAATAGCTCATAGGGCTTCTTTTCCAAAATTAGTCTAAGAAGTGCTCTATTCATGATGCATGACGTTATCATAACGGTTTCAACCAAAAGTAGGTAGAAATCCTACTTTCAATCATCATGGTTCGGCCATCTCTAATAGAGATTGATTCCTTCTTTCTGCAACCGCATTTTGTTGAGGAGAATAAGGTGTAGAGAAGTTGTGCTCAAATTTCGTTCTCGTCACAAAAATCTATAAAGCTTTGATTTTGGAGTTCTCCTCCATGATCTGTTTTGATCGATGTGATCTTGTATCGTTTTTCATTCTACACTTTTCTAGCAAGTTTCTCAAAGGAATGAAAAGTTTCATGCTTGTGAGATAGGAATACAACCCAAGAGAAACGTGAATAATAATCAATAATTACCAGGCAAGTACTTACTACCTTCTAGACTTGCAATACGAGTAGGACCAAACAAATCCATATGCAGCAATTGCAGAGGTTTATTAGTGGTAATATTGTTGATAGACTTGAAAGATGATCTAACATGTTTTCCCAAGGAACAAGCATTGCAAGAATCACATTTGACATAGTTGATCTTTGGTAGACCACGTACCGGATCTTGTGATGCAATCTTGGAGATGTATTTTATATTGATATGGCCTAGCTTCTTGTGCCATAGATCACATTCCTCCTTGATGGACATCAAGCATTGCATTTCATCAAGTTTAACATTTAGTAAGTAAATATTACCATGCCTTTTACATGTAAAAGATTGTGTCGAGTCTTTGGCTGGTTCAAGTGTACATGTTTTCTTCAAAGTCGATCTTGTATCTTTTGTCACAAAGTTGGCTAATGTTGAGAAGATTGTATCCAAACCCTTGGACTAATGACACACATTCAATAATCAGGTTTCCTAACTTGACATTTCCAAAATCAATGATTTTTCCTTTTCCTTTTCCTTCAAAGGTGACATTTTTACCGTCCACCTATTTGAGATTGATGAATATATTTCTTTCTCCTGTCATGTGGCGTGAGCATCCACTATCCAAGTACCACTTGTTCTTCTTCGAGTATCACTTGCAATTAAAAAGATATTCATATCTTTTTTGGTACCCACACAAACTTAGGTCATTTAGTGTTAGTCTTCGGACAAGTATTATATCTCCAATAGATCTTTTTGGGCTTCATTTGCTCAACTGGACATGTCTCGCTTGTTATGACCGGATTCATTGTAAATAGAGCAATTGAATTGCTTGCCAGTACATCTAGTGAATTGTCATGTATAATGCTCTTTGTAAAACAAAAGAGGCGTTCTTTATTTCAAATGTGTTTTGACATCCGGAAAAGGATTCTTCTCTTCATGTTTCCTTTTACATCCAAGACCGGACTTGTCGTAAAGAAGAACTTGAATAAAAAGAAGGTGCTGCAAAATTCTTGAACTAAAGGAGAAGTTCGTGTTGATTTTTGAAATATCTTCCTTCAAAGATTTTCTTTCTTCCTGCAGAAAGTCGCATTCACTCCGAGAGTTGACTAGATCTTTTGCGGTTTCTCAAGCTCATCTTTTTTAGAAAGGTTTTGTTCAATGAGTTTCAAAACTTCCTTTTTCAATTCTGAAATCCTTTTTGAAGCCTTTTTGTGCTCTAAAAATATTTCCTTCAAAAACTCTTGCATTTCCTTATAGGAAAGTTTAGAGTCATTTACCTCATCTTCATCTTTCCTTTCGGATTCAACCATGAGGTAGAGATTTGCTTCGTCACCCTCACTTGATTCACTTTCGGCATTACTCCATGTTTCGTTTTGAGCGCTTGTTTCTTCTTTTCGAACCTTCCGCCTCTTTTCTTCAAGAGAGGACAATTTACCTTTACATGTCCCGACTTCTTACATTCAAAACAAATAATGTCCTTACCTTTGGTTTCTTCTTTTCCTCTAAAACGCTTCTTCTCTTTTGAGAATCTTGGAGTTTTTTTATTTCGAAGTTGCCACCTTTCTTCATGAGAGTTTTGAATATCTTCATAAATAGTGCCATCTCGGCATCGTCGCCTTCTTCAAGTAGATGTAACATCTCCTGCATTTTCATCATCAACATTAAATGCAACTATTTTTTTACCTTTGGCGAGATTTTGCTTGTTTACGCCTTTAGTCTCATATGACATTAGTGTGCTTATAAGTTCGTCCATAGCGATGGTTGAACTCGCATGGTTTCTCGGATTGAGGTTTTCACGGTCATCCAGGCATTTGGAAGAGATCTAAGCAGCTTGTTCACTTTCTCGAGTCCGTGTAGATCTTTCCTTGATTTGCCAAGCCATTCAATATGTCAATGAATCTTGTATACATTTCTCTTCATCTGTTTCTTCAAGATTCATTGTGAACATCTTATATTTTTTAGTAGGATGTTCATCTTGGTTTCTTTTACTCTATCCGTGCCTTCGTAGACTAGCTGAAGATGATCCCATATCTCTTTAGCTGAGGTACAAGAAGAGATTCGGCTAAATTCATATGGAGATAAGGAACGAGTAAAGAAGATGTCTAACTTTAAAGTTGAGAGCATCTCTTTTCCAAATTAGCTCAAGACGAAGAGCAGCCACCTCGGCTACTTGTTCATTGTTTGTTGTTCTCCAGGTGCAGATAGCAGCAGCAGCAGCAAGTAGGTGCAAGAACGGCTCTTGGAATTTCAACATCATTCGTATCACATCCCACATTTCTTAATCACGGGATCAAGATAGCATACATCCTGTTTTTTTAGTAGTTATAGTTGCTTGTCAAGTAAGGAGGCTTGTTGAGTGCTACGGATTCATTGCTCATAAAACCACCAAAGTCAACCATGAATGGGATCTTTATGCTCGAAGAAATACACTTCAAATACAGGCAATAGAGCTCGATACTAATTGTTAGGACTGACTATGCAACCTAGAGGGGGTGAATAGGTTGTTTCGAAATTTTTCAAATATTCGGAAAACCAAATGTGAGTTGAAAAGATCGGATGAGCAAATGTTGTCCCAAACAATAAATAAGAGGATGCAAACATGGATATGAGCAAGAAAAGATCAGACATCAAATATATAGTGGTTCGACTTACACTAAGCCTACGTTTACTCCACATAACTAACTACAACTGGTGCATTAGTAATCCGCCTCACAAGTTACAAACAGTAAGTGAGCTGATCTTTGACGGGATAGATCACACTATCAAGATACGGTCTCACCACTCTTAGAAGTACACTTGTCTATACACGATTACAAGCAACGGTAGATCACAAGATCTTTCACACAAGTGCCTTTCAACTAGAACACACATATAGAGCACTTAGCGGGATATACAATAAGTTCGGTTGATCTCTCTTCTTGCTCTTGGTCTACCCGACCTTCTCCTTATATAAGCCTTGGAAAAATAGCCGTTGGAGCACCTCTGGAGGAGCAAAAGAGCCGTTAGAGATCGAAGGGATAGATTTGCATTGTGTTGGGATCACTTTCGCATCGTCGGACGAGTCTTTCCTAAAATAGCCATTAACTCGCTGCTCCTCACCGACGGCTCTGCAGATCCTATGACACGCTAGAGAGCTGTTCTCGAGAAAGGAGAAATCCTCCCATTGGCCATTTCTAGCACGTGCGAGCAACTTCAGTCAGATCTTTTCGAAACATTGGCATGTTGGCATTTTATGTTGCTCATTTCACCTGATTTTTCAAGTATCGATATCAAACATTCGGTGACCGGATCTTTTGAGAGCCTCGGCGCCTATTTCCATGAAAGCGCTTCGGTCTTCTTGCGATTTTTACCCGATGGCCATTTGGTGATCCTTTACCTTATGCAATAAAAATCTGCACACCAAAGGTAAATAAAGTACCTAAAGATAATTTTAAAATCATCAAAATATTTTATGAGATATTTCTCCAACACTAGGTAACTCTAAGAGCCCTAGATCTGGTTTCATTCATGAAGTTCTTTTTTAGGAAGATGGCCTAGGGACAATCACTAGGGGAAGCTCGAGAGGGAGATGGCCTAGGGACGATCGTCGCCCTCACCCTGGACTTGGCTCACCCCGCCGCCGGTGACCCATGGCCGGGCCTGGTCTAGGGCCGGCGACCCTCCCCTGATTTGGAAAGAGGTTTAATTTGTTGGCATATCATTTTTGCTGCGGGAAGTCGGGCATTGCAAATTGTGTGACCTAGCTTTTCTATTGTTAGTGCTCTCTTGCTCGGGAAGTGAGGACCGTAGATTTCTACGACATCGTTGAAGACAAGTTCTGCGAGAAACAAATGCGAGATTGCGAACAAGTCGTGGTTTCTCATTTACCTTGTGAAGATGCAGCTACTCGGAAGAATTTCAAGAATGAAACTAGATTTGGGCTCTTGAAGTCGCCCCGATCTGTTGGCCTCGCTAGCGGTCGGCGCCAACCAACCCCCACGCATCATCGGCCATTGCCAACGACGGTGGGGGCGGCGTCCGCAAGGGCTATGCAAGCCCTCATTGTCATCTTCATCTTCTTTCTTCTTCTTCTCTTTTTTCCTTTTTTTCAACTTACTTTGTTGTTTAGCTTAATTTCTAATTTTTTATTTTTCAATACAAATAAGTGAGTAAATTTTGACCTTTTTGCAGATAAAAGTGATGTTTTTTTCAAGTACAAATGTTGAAGACCTGATGCTTTTTTAGCTACTTTCTTTTTGCTGTTTTTATTTTTAAAATTTTGTTAATTTATTTTATTATTTTTTAGCTTTTTTTAATTTTTTTAACATTAGGTGCAATTTTTTTATTAATTTTTTGGCTTTTTTTACTACTAACTAGGATCTTTCGGCAAACTACGTAGACATCACGTAAGATTTTTGGCAACGCTCACCTGAAGTTTACACTCAAATTATTATTTTTCAAAAAAATTGGCACTAAAGTGATCAAAAAAAATATTGGCACCAAGTGAGTGCCGTATACAAATATTGTCATTCCATGTGTCTTTTTGCCTATCTCTATGACTTGCTCTTCCTCAAACGTTTATAGAGAAAAATGATAATTTGTACATTCTTAAACGGGCTAATTTCCTAAAAAAGCACCAATTTTAGGTCTAATGACGATTATGGCCCGAACTTTTTTTTGTGTCTCATAAAAAGGCACCAACTTTAGGTCCAATGACGATTCGGCCCGAACTTTGTTTTTTTATCCCATGAAAAAGCACCAACTTTAATTCGAGTCCCAAATCCGGCCCCTTTTAATTTGGAACCATTAGTTGTCCAACGTAGCAATTACAAGTCATTAATAAATTCTACATAGCTTCTTGATGTGGATTTAAGGTACTATTCATCGTCTTCTTAGCATGGAATTTGAAGTTATTCATCTACTTCACCTTCGGCACAACTTGAAGGACAACGATTTCGTCTCCTTCACCTCATCCGCAAGCATCAAGCTATTTAATTGAAATACGAAGTTGTGTATTACCACTCGGGGAGAGACGCCATGGGACGAGATCGCCAAGCTCAAGACTAGAGCCTTCATTTTTTTAACAAGCCCCGCCTTATCCCCTTCTCAAACCGGATGAACAACTTCATATTCCATTCCAAGAAGAGAATAAATAATATCTTAAATCCACGTCGACAAGCCATGTGTATTTATTGAGGATGTGAAATTGCTATATTGGACAACTAATGATTCCAAATTAAAGGAGGGCGAATTTGAGACTTGAGTTAAAGTTTGTGCTTTTTCATAAGATAAAAAAAAGTTCAAGCCGAATCATCATTGAACCTAAAGTTGGTGCCTTTTTATGAGACAAAAAAAAGTTCGGGGCATAATCGTCATTAGACCTAAAGTTGGTGTTTTTTTAAGGAATTTGCCCATTCTTAAACTATATCTTCCCTTCATGTTACGTTGAAAAGGGATATGTTCACTAGAAATCCTAAACATTATTATAAAAGTATAATTGAGTCCTAAAACTTATAAAAAAAATGCAATCAAATCTTAAAACTTGTCAAATTGATTCAATAGAGTCCTTCTTTTAACACCGTCAATTTTCCTAACAAAAAATGTTGATGTAGAATTTTTAAATTAATTTTCTTGTCTTACGTGACATTTTTAATTATTCTATTTTTTGAAATTTTATTTAAATTAAATTAAAAACAAAAAAAAGCTAAAAAAATTATTTGAAAAAAAAATAGAATTAGAGGGGCCGACGAAGGTCGCCAACCCTAAGCGATGGTGGACCGTTTCGACCCCGCTGAGCCCGCCCGGATCCTAGGGTGAAGGAGCCCGAACCTTGGCAATGCCGGGACTAGCGAGGTCGGTGGGGCTCAAGTCGGGAGGGATGGCGAAGAAGGCCAAATAGGAGGAGGCAAAAGCCGCGAGGAAAGGAGGCGAGATCAACTTGAACTTGGGTAATTCCATTCAACAAATCTATGAACGAAGCTTTCATCTTTTTGCACAAGTTCTTTAAATGTTTTCCTAAGGAGTCAAAGAGCTGGACATGATTGTCACTTGAACCAGGTCATTAGCAATGACAAGTACAAGAGCATGTTTCACAGAGCAATGGTGAATTGCAACACGAAGAGAATCTCCATCCCGATGTTTTATTGCCCGTCCCTAGAAGCCCTAATCTAAGTTTCTTCAACCAAGATTTGGGCGAAGCGAAGGCCAACCACCCTCGCCCAGGGCTAGCAAGCTATGTCGACCCCTCTTGCAATGGATGGCAAGTGTCGACCCCTCCAAGGATGGGCAACAACGGCAGAAGGCCTCACCGGCAAGGCCCTACCCTTTTTTATGTTCCAATTTTGCTTTTTTTTTCAAATAATTTTTCATCTTTTTTTTAGTTTTTAATTTAATTTAAATAACATTTCAAAAAATAATAATAATAAAATAATGCTACATATGATCAAAAAATTAATTTAAAAATATCACGTCGGTATTTTCCGCTAGATAAATTGACGATGTTAAAATAAGGATTCGATCAAATCAATTTGATAAGTTTTAAGACTTAATTGTACTTTATGTAAGTTCTAAAACTTAATTGCACATTCGTGACAAGTTTTAGAGGTTTTAGTGAACATATCTCTTGTGAAAATTAGCATTTTAAACGGAAAAGAAAAAATTAGGATTAAGGTTGTGACTAGAGGTGTCAATATGGGTCTTTGACTCACTTTTTAACTCATTTTTATTCACTTGGGTCACATACGAGTTCATTAGTTTTAAAAATAGATCAAATATGGGTTTAGGCTTATAAAACCTATTCAAATATGAATTCTAACTCAACCCACTTTCGATCCATTTTTGGCCATGGCCTCGCTTCTCAAGTATCACTTATAAATGGGCCTCAATTATATTAGTTTATATTTTTATTTCTTACTTGTTTTGGAATGCCAAACGCCGGCTGCTTCCTGCCTGCCTACCGTCGTCGCTACTCGCCATCACCGCCCGCCACCATCACCGCCCGCCCCGCCCCGCCATCAACACCCGCCGGCCACCACCGCCACTACCCGTCACCCGCCGCCCTCCCGCCAAGGACGTGCACTTTGCAGAGCTCCATATATGACACTTGCGTCAAAGGTGAGGTCTAGTACCAGCACTTACCCTCGAAATCATCAAAAGGTAGGGTTCTGTGCTTACGACTTCTTGAGGTGCCAAGCAAGTAACTACTGTAATATGAAGTTCGGAGGTGAAATCAAAGAGGCTTATGGAAAGAAGACATGCGGTATTGTTGGTCTGATTATTTCATGCGAAGAGGAGCGAGATCTTTCAAGAATGACTTAGCTGTGATTGGGATTTTTCAGAGAGAATGCAATAAGGTCGAAGGGTGTAGTCTGATGGCTGCTTACTCCAGTAATCTCAGTTTATGTGAACAGGTGACTACATTTATTGATGGTCTCTTATGCCTTGTCCAACATTCTCGTATTCCTACCTCATACATTCCAGATGGCGGCGGGCGGCGGCGTAGCAGCAGTGGTAACGGCGGTGGGGGGTGGCGACGGGCAGTGGCGGTGGCGGCGGCGGCGGGGGTGGCGGCGGGAGTAATAATAATAAAAAATTTTATAAAAATAAAAAAAAGTTTAAATTTTTTAGAAATATTTCAATTATACGAAATGAATATTTTATGATTTGTTTAAATATGAAAGTATTAAAATAATACATATTGAGTCCGGTATAGATTAGGTATGAGTTGAGTCGAGCATGGATCGTTAAATTTACATTATATGAAAATGGATTAAAATGGGTTAAATAGATTAATATTAATTGGATCATATTCGATTCGACTCAAATCCAATCCGGCCTCCATTTGACACATGCAACCGTGACTTGACTCACGTTGTTGAATTGACATAGAACCGTTTGACTGATGTCCAATCCACACTGTCTTGTGCGACGGAGGACGGCGTCGATGGCGCGCCAGAATCTGGAAATCAGCCAAGTGAGTGGGTTCCCCGGACAAAATCACTGGAAGCCAATCTGGAAAAATACGCGTGCGCTGGTGATCGGAGAATAACCGAATGGTGGGGTCATCATATATATCACGGTTCACTTCACGTGACGCTTTACGCTGTTTCTTTCCCGCGGAAACCCTTTGAACTTCTGCTTTTCCGTGCCTTGCTCGTGGAAGCCCTAGCCATGGCGGTCCAGGAAGAAGATCGCCCGTACATTCGTGATTTGCCCGACGACCCTTGGGATTGGGAAGAAATATCTCGCAATCTTCTTTACAACATCGATCAAGGCTCGTACAATCTTATATTTTTACCCTCTTCCTCTGATATTGATTTCGCGACCCTTTCTCTTGC
This sequence comes from Rhodamnia rubescens, assembly GCA_021437795.1. NCBI lineage: Eukaryota > Viridiplantae > Streptophyta > Magnoliopsida > Myrtales > Myrtaceae > Rhodamnia > Rhodamnia rubescens. The sequence goes on from JAILYA010000105.1 coordinate 615,412, forward strand.
TTCTCGTATTTGCAGAGTTGGGGAATGAGAGATCGCCATGGGGAAGAAAGAAGCACAGGCTACGTTGGTTGGGGAAGCCGAGAGCGATTCCCCAAGTGATCCTCAAGCTTCAGGACCCCAATTTCAAGGAATCTGCTCTTCAATTGCTTAGTTCTTTCCTTTTCGAGGTCTACTCTTGTTCAATTCGAAGCTTCGATCTTCTCATGATTCTGTTTCCTGAAAGTTTTTGTCGCTTTGTCGTTTGTCAACAGAAGAGGGAAGAGGACCCAGAGAATTATTACAGAGCGGGGTTGCTTCTGTTCCATTCTTGCGGTACCATGGCCATCCTGATACAGGTCATTGCTCCTGTTTACTTTTTACTGTCGCATTAACAATTGTATGTCTCATGTTGCGGAATTTGAAGCTGAATCAGTGGTAGGAGACCAGTCGGTGTCGGTTTACAGTATGATGAGTTAACGTTGTAATCCTTGTGATTAATGTCACTGTTCTTGTTGTTTTCAAGGGTTCCACGAAAGAGGAATATTTAACTCTGGCTTGCTTTGTTCTCTAAGGTTATTTAATAAGTGGTCTGCAAATGGGTTTCTACATTGGTTGAGAATTTCGTTTTGCTTGAAGATCGAGTATGCGGGTAGTTTTCTCCTTGATCTCTTTGAAGTTCCTGTGAATGCAAAGAGTTGACAAGTTATTAATTTTCTTTATCAGCCTTTAAATTGGGGAAAACAAAAGGACTCTGATACTTTTAACATGCAGGCTTTGTAAAAACTGCTTTGGCATAATGAAAAGAGAATCCGGCGTTTTCAATTTGTGGCACAGAGAAAAATTCTTCCCTATTTTCATCCATGCTGCACGTGATGTTAGATTGATGGGTGTATCTTTGAGTTATAGTGGGTCTTAAGATGCAGGAGGTTCTCTTGATCTATAGGATGATGGCTGATGGAAGTCTAAATGAGAGAGCATGCATGCGCCTTATCAATGTCATTATTCTATTCCAGGTAATCTGAAAGCAACTCAAAAAGAAGCTTGTCGAGAGCTGTCTAATGCATTATCATAATTGTTCTTGTTGTCCCTCGTCTAAGTTAACTAATTGCTTCATTGCAGTGCATTGCAGCTAATAGAGAAACTCGGCAAAAGCTCATGAGCTGTAGGTTTCAGAAACTATCATCAGTGTCTGAAATTGGCTAATCACACTCCAGGATTTATCTTGATACAAGCGTTCTCGTTTCCTTTCTTTCATTAATTCAGCCTGCATTGTTAACTTCTTGGTACCCTTAGTACCGTTCATATCCAACCTGGAGGTGTATGACAATGTGAGAGCTGTTGCCTTGTCCGTGTTTGGCATCTTATGCCAGGTACATTCTATTCTCCATGCAGTGAATCATTAACGACGTCCTCTGATATTAGACAAAATTTAACTTCGTCTTCCGTATTAATGTCTTTCTTGAAGGCAAGAGAATCTAGTGCTGTCCAATGGGCTGTTGAAAATGAGGTGGTGGAAGTATGCTTGATTAGCATGGACACTGGAAACGAACTCACAAGAGTGGTGAGAATTGCCCTTCACGTTCTATAATTTCTTAGCATCCCTTTCACCTATTGTCACCTATTGTCCACCTATTTAAGACTGGGCAAAGTCTCTGCGATTCTCAAATTTTATTCTTTCTTTATCAGATTGGTCTGCACATTGTTGAATCCATACTTCGGGTTGACTTTGGAATATCATACATATTCAGCCCTGCAGCTGATCATCTATTGAATAAACTGATGAGAACATTGGATAATTTGGTATGTCTTTAATCAGCCATTGTGGCCATCATAATGTGACATTATGTTGTCCAAATCTTGAAACTCCAAACTTCAAATCTTGTCTTTGTTTCAGGTAAATCAGGTAGCTGTTGTGCACAACTTCTCTCCTCAAATCCTCTTTCACACCATCCGGTGCTATGCTCGCTTGTGTCATGATGAAAGGTAATTTACCCTATTTCCCTTTTGGGTTGTGACGCTGAAAGGTACTAGCGAGCATTTCCTCTTTCGTCAATCAAATGAATCCGGTATGCACAACCAGTGGATATTTGTGTGATTCTATGATTTATTGACGCTTGCGTGGTGCAGTGCATTGTCAAAATGCTTGCGACCTAGTAAATGCTTTTGAATCTTCTAGTGCTTAAATGGAGAAATGAATATAGTGCTGCGAAGTTGTAGCACTTGTTTTTCAGGCAAATATTTTACTGTTCTTGATTTATGTGGTGACTCCTGATTCTTAAGTTGAGACCTGGCATTCATGTCTTGCAGGGGACATAATCTTGTGAAGCAGTCACTCCCTGAATCCATCATCAAGGACACTTTTCATGGATACCTGAAGGTATTTGCAGATAATTTGGTATCAGATTATACTTTTTAAGAAAGATACGCACATCTTGCGTCCATAATTTGTGGATAAATGTTGCAGGACTTTCCAGTAATTCATAGATTGCTTTCACAACTACTACTGATTGCTGGTATAAATGCCTCATGAGCAGCTGCTTCTTCAGTTCACGAGATTTTATCGTTCAGAAAAGGATCAGGACTAACGGTGTCAAGTGTTTCCTGGAGCTGCTGCATTTCGGGGTTCAGGTGTTATGTTGCATATGTAGAAAACCGGTTCCTCAGAGAGAGAAATTACCAGATGTTTACCCGCATCTCTTTTTGCGTGTACAAAATCCTCTGTAAATTGCATTTTTGGTTGAAATTCTTGGTACGATTTCGAATTCTCAAAAGTCTCTTAACTTTTTTTTTCTACTTTCCTTGTTTTGCCGTCCATGGTCATGTCTTGTATAAGGTGACTGCAGTTTTGGCAGATATTGTTCTTTCTTTTGCATCTGATGATTAGATTAGGGAAACAACTTTCTGGTTTCTGGACTATCAATCCAGCCACTAAGTCATTTTTATTGATCTACAATTCGGTTTTACTTCCGTTGACACAGGTTAAAACTAAGGCTGTGTTTGGTTCATTATTTATAGAAAATTTTTTAGGAAATGCAAAGGCCTTTAGTGAAATGCAAATACTATTTGACAAGTTGTAATTGAAAAGTACCCCGAGATGTAACTTTGGGGAAAATGTTGTTTGGTGAACATATCTTTGCAAAGTCTTTTGGTATGACCAATGTAAATCTTTTAATTTTAATTTGTTAACAATTGAAAAAAAATAATAACTTTAACTTTGGCTGTTGCAGAATGTTATTCAAAAATCAATAACTTCTATAATGGAAGAGACTTTTATCCACGCCCGAGATACCTTCCGGAAGGACTTCCTCTTCCGGCCCCTTCGGGTGGCCCTTGCCTATGGCCTTTCCTGTTCAGAGTCGGAAAATCGAAAGTATTATACCCTAGATCATAATTGGTAGATAATTTGGCTGCTACATAGTGTTATCCGAAAATCGTCATTCCAAGAACTTGAAATAAATGATAAATCCGCTGAATATAGTAACCGAATGAACAAACGAACAACAAAGAGGCGAGTGGTCGCGAGGGACGAAATGCGAGCGTGAGCGAATGATTTAGAGATGTGAGCGAGTGGTCGTGAGTTTTTTTGCGTTCATTGAGAGAAGTGAGAGGACTAAAGAGAGAAGAGAAAAGAATAGGGTAGCCATCGAGAGAGGCGAGAGGATCGGAGAGAAAAGTGAGAAAATAGAGTTTTGTTTAACAAAACGCAAAGCTGAAATTTTGGTTGATAAACGAGGGTAAAATAGGCAATTTTCACATTTTCATTAAATTAGAAAGTTGCATGCCGAGAATGCAACTTCCCAAGGGACCTTTGGCTTCATTTGGTTCATCATTTGAAAAGAACTTTGGGATTTTAAAGTCCTTTGGGCAAATGCAATCATGTTTGGTAATATTTTTTGAGAATTTTGGGGAGATGCAATTGTATCTCCAAAGCTTTATAAAGCCCATTGGGGAATGGAGCCTTGAAGGTACCTTGGGAAGTAGCATTCTCGGCATGCAACTTCCTAGTTTTTTTTTTTTGTCTAAAACTTCTCGGTTTAATGAAAACGTGAAAATTGCCTATTCCCAAATTTATTAACCAAAATTTCAGCTTTGCCCTTTGTCAACCAAAATTTAATTTTTTCACTTTTCTCTCCGGTCCTCTCACCTCTCTTAACGAAAAAAAAAAAAAAAAAAAAAAACCACGGCCGCTTATCTCTCTAGACCGTTCGCTCACACTCTCCTCTCGTCCCTCGAGGCCGCTCGCCTCGTTGCTATTGATTTGTCCATTCGGTTATTGTAATCAGCAATACAAACATATTCATAATTTATTTCAAGTTCCTTGGATGATAATTTTCGAATAACATTATGCAAATGTACCAAATTATTCACCAATTATGATTTGGGGTCTAATACTTTTGATTTTCCTTTTTTCGTTTGTGCTTGCAAGAAGACATCTCAAGCATGGATAAAAGTCTCTTCCATTATTGAAGTTGTTGATTTTCGGATGACATTCTGCATTGACCAAAGTTAAAGTTATTTTTTATTTCAATTCTTAACAATTTAAAATTAAAAGATTTACATTGATCACACCAAAGGACTTTGCAAATATATGTTCACCAAATAACATTTTCCCCAAAGTTGCATCCCAAGGCACTTTTGAATTACAACTTACCAAATAGTATTTGCATTTCACTAAAGCCCTTTGGTCTAAGGCTTTTGCTTTTCCCCAAAGATTTTCTCGCAAATGATGAACCAAACGGAGCATTCGAGGCTCCATTTACAAAGCTTTGGAGATACAATTGCATCTTCTCAAAGCTCTCAAAAAATGTTACCAAACATGATTATGATTTGCCCAAGGGACCTCAAAAACCCAAAGTCCTTTGCAAATTATGAACCAAACGAAGCCTAAATTAGGACATGAACTAATGATGGATAGAAATTGTATTAAAAGCGCAAATAATCAACCGTTTGAATTGTCAATAATATTCCTTGGTCTCATTTTTATAGAAAGAATTTGGGAGGTGGGTTCAAAGGAAGGAAGAAGCATTCACTCTAGACATGGCCGTGAACCCGGGCCGTGAACCGCCGGTTTCGGTTCATGAACCGGAAGTTACGGTTCGTGGCCATGCTTGAACCGAAACCGGCCCTTGAAGGGGCGGTCCCAATTCTGGCTCTATTCCGATTTTCGAATTTTAAATTTAATTTTAAATAATAAACTATGAAATAAAAATAATAATAAATTATCAATTATAAATTATAATCAAATTATACATTATAATCAAATTTGGGAGGAAAAAAAGGGAGAGAGAAAGGATTTGAACTTAATGAATTATCATTAAGCACCTACATATCTTCTTGGGAATAGAAGAATCAAAACGCATGTAGTTCTTTTACCTTTGATAACCCTAACTTACCTCATCGTCAATTGTCGTTACCGTTGTGATAGAATTTGCCGTTCAATCCAATTCTGTTGTCGAAATTTGGCGGTGGTATCTCCACTATCATCATTGAATAATTTGTCGTATCTCCTTTCAATTTGATCCAACTCTTGTTGTCGAAATTTAGCCTTTATCCAATCATCGACACAAGTTTGAGCCTATACGGCATTCGGATTTAATCTTGAAAGGCGGTCGTCCAAAATTAATCCTCCGACGTTAAATACTTACTCAATTGCAATTGTTGAAAAATGGGTTGCTAACATTTGTTTTGCGATGAGAGCAAGGATCGAGAATTGAGTTGAATGAGTCTTCCACCACTCTAGAATTTTAAAATATGTCTTGTGTTTGGAATCACAAAACTCAAAAGCAATAGTTAAATAGTTTTCTAATTTGAAAATATTACATGTTACTACCTTTTATCTTTTTGTCTACTAATGAGAAGTTTTTACCCTCTACTAAATCTACCACTCTTCTCCTTTTATGAGGTACTAGGTTGAGAAGATCTACTATCACCTAAATCATATCTACTACAAAATTCATTATATAATTCTATTATAGCGTCTTTAACCTCTCCTTTTATAGTTTTAATATCTAATGTTTCATTCAAATGTAAACAATCATAATAATAATCCTTCGGATAATCATACAAACCATCTAATTTAGTAAGTGAATTGAAAATAATATCAACCAAATAAATAAGAGGAATGCAAGCATAATAATGCATTGATTTTACTTTTATTGCTATAATAGTGGGAGCTAATTGAGCATCTTTTTCATATTCACAAAAAACACCAATAATTTTAACACACTCTATTAAAAATAAATGCGTAGTAGGATAATAAAAATCAAATAAAGTATAAGTTGCATCATTAAAAACTTTCAAAAAATCTAATATTTTTTGCAAACAACCCAATCTGCTTGGAGTAAATTAATTTTGGAAACATTATCCCAAATAAATGCACATAATAAATCTTTATAAGCAAAAGATTGATGAAGCAACTCATAGGTAGAATTCCAACGTGTCAAAACATTTTTTGAAAATCTTTTTTGTTTTTGTCCATGTGATTTCCAAAATTTGTCCCATTTTTTCTTAACTTGAGGACGACTCCATAAAAATTTAATTGTTTTCTTTATTGGGGTGAGAAACGCCTCAAGAGTTCGTAAATCATCTTGTACACATAAATTTAAAACATGATAAGTACATCTAATGTGAAAAAATTATCCGACAAAACAGGGTTTACAAATATTTTCTAACTCGGGAATAAAAGCGATATTTGATGCGACATTATCAAAACTAATTGAAAAAACTTTATTAATCAAATTATATTCTTATAAAACTTGCATAATTATTCTATAAATATTATTGGCCGTATACCTTTCATCAAACACTCGAAATGCAAGTACTCTTTTTTAATATTACAATCGTCACATATCCAATAGCACGTAATATCCATATAAAAATGAATTTGCCAATGATCGCCCCAAATGTCGCTACCTATATGTACACTTTCATTGAAATCCGAAAAAAATTTTGCAAAGCCTTTTTTTGTTTATTATAAACCCTAAAAAGTTCGCGTTTAAGAGTAGTTCTCGGAATATGTTTTGCTTGGAAAGTACATCTAGTGTTTATCAAAAATTCAAACTAAATTTTTTACCATTAGTAAACAGTAAATGTTCAATGGCAACATATTGAGCTAATGTTTCTTTATAAACTTTATCACTGTAATGAAATAAAGGAGAAGTATCAAGATTGATGTACCCGAAAATTTATTATTGCTTGGTGTCGATCCGCTTGCGTTGCATGTTTTTATGTCGGATACCGACGGTATGTTCCATAACCGTCTCCTTTATTAAAATTGTATGATTTCATACAATATTTACTGTTTATCTTATACTTGTCTCCGCCTACATGTACCTTATCGAAGTGTTACCATAAGTTGTATGTACTCTCCCGGGCCTACCGTTCCGGCTCCTTTCTTTGTCGACGTTTCTTCGATGTCGGTAGAAGGATGAAGACTTTCTTGCATTCGGACATGCTCGACGTTAAAAATATAGTTAATATTATCATTATCATCCGCCCAACATGTAAACTTACGATGATCATATTAATCATGAGGTTAAGGATAATCGGATCTTCCCAAAATTGGGCCGTTGCAATGCAATGGTCAATTGCAACGGCCAAACACCCCTTTCCTTCCTAAATTCTTTATAAATATCATTCCCTCCTTTCATTTTTTTTCTCACAATTTCTCTCAAATTTTTTCAATCCCGGCTCAATTCTTTCAATTTTCTGAATCGATTTTCTCCTCAATTCTCTAACAAAAATGGCAAGTGAAAGCGGTGGTGACAAGGAAAAAACTCGATTGCAATGGCTCCTTCCCCTTTCTTTTTTTTGGTTGTTCGGAACCGACCCGAACGCCGCCAGGTTCTAGCTAGTTTCAATTTTTTCGAAACTATAATCGGCCCGTGAGCGGCCGGGCCTATTCCGATTTGAAACCGACGGTCCCGATCAACGGGCTGATTCCGGTTAATCCACAAGCCGGTTCCGGGCCCAAACTAGCTCATGGCCATATCTAATCTTAGGTGTAGAACTCATGAAATTGCAATATATATATTGGCGGGTGGTGAGAGGTGGCCAGCAGTTGGTGACGGCGGTGGGCGGGCGGGCTATAGGTAATAATAAAAAATTATTTTAAAAATTAAAAAAATAAAAAAGTATCAACTGCAGCAATGTCATTTTTTTAGTAAGTTAAAAGAAATTGTTTGGAGCAGAAGGCAAACCAATCATGAAAAAAAGAACGGCGTCGTTTTCAACTGGGGCAGAATTAAGATTAGAGCTCTCCTATCTCTCACGAAAAGAGCGGAAAAATTAGGGCTTTCGGATTTCCAAGGAAGTCAACGTCTTCGCGCTTTTGAGGTTCTTGTTCTTCTCCACGATCTTCGCAGTGTCCGCCAGGACGCGTCTCTCAAGAAACACTGCTACACGGAATCAAACCCTGCGTCGAACGGATAGGAGCGATCCATTAGAACAATGAATTTCGTTCATCCAGCTCACAGACTTTGGATTTCATACGACATGAGCGTGAAGAACACTGAATCAGAAGCAACATATTTACCTAGCCGTTGGTCACCGACTTGGCGAAGCCGTTGAAAAACCCTAAAGCCCGAAGCGCTCTCTTAACGAGAGAGACAGAGGGAGAGGGGGAGAGAGAGAGAGTTCATAGGAGGTACGTTTACGTTTCGCTCTCGGTTTCAATGCGAGGGAAATAAGCTTCTTTTCTCTGTGAATTTTACATTTTCAGTCTCAGACGAGTGCTGTTTTTAGATGGTCAGGGCGAAGATTGCTTGGTTTGCTGTTTTCTTCCTTTTTCAGTTGAGATTTTCTGGATAAATCTCTCAAGTTCTAGTTCGTTCTTGGAGAATAGTATAATATTCGAACACCGTTCCGTAATCTGACTCATTTTCCGACCCCATTAGGGCGACTCGCCCCCTGAATTAGGTTGGTTCTTCTTCAATAGCATGATGAGCTTCAATTTGTGGCGAACTGAATTCGACTTGTCTTGAGTTCAATGTATTGTTTATGGTTCCGTTTTTTATATTGGATTGGGTCTGAGATATCAGCATGACTTTGAGATCTCTAGCTGGGCTACTTCTGTTTCTTCAAAATCTGTTTATCTTGCCGTTTTTTTTTTTTTCCCTTTTGAAAGATTTTTCAGCCAACTTAGTAATATAGTACATACTATGCTAGTTATTATACTTTTTTTTTTTCTGGAGACATGTTATTTACCAGATTTTTAGTTCAGTTTAAATATTGTGTGAAAGATATATGTTGTGTTTCACATGGAACTTCTTTGTGTATAAATGAGGCCTTGGTATAGGCTCTGTCTGTAGATAAAGCTGAAGCATGAAATGGAGATAGATTTGGCGGTTCAGCAAGGATTTTGGTTACACAGGGTCGCTCCTGTGTACTTTTCTATTGATATTAGAAACAAAGATAGTCTTTGCTTGGTGTTTGAATCATTTGACAATTCTGGGTATCACATCAACATCAACATCACCTTTAACCCAAACTGTTGGGGTGCGATGACCCAAAAGCAAGACCGAAAGAGCTATAAAATAAAACAAAATACAATAACATAGTATAAGACAATATAAAGAGCTGTCGGACATAGGAATTTTGCCCTCCACAATGTTAATCGCTTTCCTCCCTAGACAATAGACGCCAATCTTGTCCCACTCCAACAAATCTTGTCTTACTACTTTTCCCCTAGTTTGCCACCTCTCCCTTTCCTCATTCTGCTCCTATAACACATTGGGTATCAATTACCTTAAAATTGCATGTGCAGTGTCTTCGCTTTTTGGAATACGTGAGCGGCCAGCCTGTTTTTTAGTGGGAGGCTAGGCTTCATTATGGCGGATTCTGGTGAGGCTAAGCAGGCTGAACTGAGAAATCTGGAGGAGACAAGTGAAAAGCAAACATCTGAACAGGGTAATTCGTGATGTACCATACAAACTCCTATCTTTCCAGCAGCTTCAAAATCACGCTGCTTGTAGTTTCCCTCTTAAGAATGTTATTATAACGATTCAGTGTTTCTTCCATTGTCAGTGTGTAGCTTTTTCAGGAGACCGTCAAAAAATAAGAATATCAGGAAGCGGACGGTTGAAGATGATGATGATGAAAATTCCAAGACAGAGAGTTCAGTGTTACGTAATCAGAGAAAACCTCAAAGGACGGACAATAAGCTGTATTTTTCAACTGGATCCTCCAAAAGCTCGGTGTCTGCTGAATCAAAGATTGATTCTGATAAAACGATATTTCAATTTGAGTCTTCAAAAGAAATTCAAGTTGAACATGATAGCAGAGCAACAGCAACTCTGGAAACTGAGACTGAGTTCTCAAAAGATGCTCGAGCTATTCGAGAGAGAGTTCTTAAGCAAGCAACTAATGAGATGAGTGGGAAAAGTAAGGGCGCTGGTGATGAGAAGCTGTATAAAGGGATCCACGGTTACACTGATTACAAGGCAGGGTTTCGGAGGGAGCAAACAATATCCAGTGAGAAAGCTGGAGGGGCACATGGGCCCCTGCGAGCTTCAGCTCATATTAGAGTCTCAGCAAGGTTTGATTATCAGCCTGACATATGCAAGGACTACAAAGAAACTGGTTATTGTGGGTATGGAGACGCATGTAAATTTATGCATGACAGAGGAGATTACAAACCTGGGTGGCAGTTGGAGAAGGAGTGGGAGGAGGCAGAGAAGGCAAGGAAGCGAAATTTAGCCTTGGGAGGGGATGATGGAGATGAAGAGGATGTTGACCAACCAGAGGTTGAAGAGGATGATGAATTGCCCTTTGCATGTTTCATTTGCAGAGAGCGATTTGTTGATCCGGTCGTCACGAAATGCAAGCACTACTTCTGTGAGCATTGTGCACTGAAGGTAGATATCTGCATCCAGTCCTTTTTTCAGTTATTCCCATTTTATCTGGAATATGTTGGCATTATGCTGTGCTGCTAGGGATGGAAAAGGTACACTTTGTATTTGTCTACAATATCTGAGTGTATGCTTGGTTTCTTTAATTTCTTTTCTCTTCCTTTCTTTCTTTCTTTTTCTCTTCGTTCTTATTATTGTGCTGCAGTTGTGGCATTTAGTTGGATCAGATCGCATGCTATATATTCTGTAGGTGTGAAATCATTTGCAAAAGCATTACATGCGTGATTCCCCTGGGATAATATGATGAGTTTGCTTGGGTAGGTCTACATGGAATCCAAAAGTTCCATTGTTATTTAGGTGCCCTTAATTTTAAGTTCTTAAATCAGCTTTCAGATAGTCAAAACAATTAATTTTGAATCAAGTTAGCATTGTCCTTTTTCACTTTCAGGGGTTGATTTTTTAGTCATAGGATGATGTATTCATTGGTAATCAACTAGAAGATTTCTAACATCTGGTCGTACACTATGATTTTGTCTTTTGGCAAATGTGGTGGCTCTAATTTTTGGGTTTTGAAGGGGGCGGAGGGAGTGGTAGTTGTTGCTCTCGGTGATGTTGTGGCAAACTGTGATTATGCTGTGTTTACTAAAATCCTTCGTGTGTTGGTCATTTCTGTTTTTTTCCTTTTATGATTCTTATATTTTTGTGCTCTGAAGTGGTACTTGGAATGATGCATACATGGAGAGTTTATCCTTTGGTAGCTCAGATATGTGCCATCTATATTTGGTCGCTTGCTAGTGCAGTGAGTTTTGGTTGGCATGTGAGTAGCTGCTTTTGTTTTTTCCCATGTCTTCTGTGGGAGTAATGGATAGAGTTCTAATTTGCTGTTCCCTTCAAAATGTCCTGGTCACGGTACTTGAATCTAGGGGTGGTTGTGGTTGCTGCATGTGTGTAGTCCTGAGGGTTTTTTTTTTTTTTCTCTGTTGTCCTGAGTTGGATAGTTCAAAGATTGGCTCCACTCTTAATGATTCAACTCTTTCATTCCTGTTTTTCAGCATCATGCGAGGAACAAGAAGTGCTTTGTCTGCAACAAACCCACCTTGGGTATCTTTAATGCTGCTCATGAGATAAGGAAGAAAATGGCTGCAGAAGGTAAATAATGCTTCATTGCTTCCTGAATTCAGTGCATCTACCTGAACCTTCAGACACTTCTTCTGAGTACATGTAGAACTAGCTCACGAGAAACTCTAGAGGTTATATTGTGGTTGGAGAGTGTAATGTCATTGCTTATTTAGTAGTCATGAACTATCGCTTTCTGTATCAGCTTGCTGATTATTTTCTTTGTAAATTTTTGTCTTACGTAAGTTGCCTATTCTGTATTGTTTAACTCCATCCCTTTCTGAAGAAGTAATAACTGGATCATGTTCCTCCACATTTGCAAAACTATGGCTCTATGAGGCCAATAATGCCAGTATCTTTTTCAATTTCTATTATCTTAGTGGGAATTTATCCTACAGGTCACTTATCATATTTCATACTAAATTATTTTTGGTCGTACTCTTATTAGTTTCTTCTGGAGTCTCATGTTATGGAACATCCATAAAAGTTGAGTCTCATCATTAATGATGTTCACTAATGAGAGAACTCCATCAATAGTTATGATCTGTGTTTTCATATGTATATATGCTTTTATAGATTTGTAAAATTGGCTCTTAACATTCAAGGAGGTTTAGTAATTCTGCAAAATTTTCCTTTCTTTTTGATTGGTGGCATCTTCAAGGAGATATAAAGAAAGATGAACTTACAAAAGAATTCAAGAAAAGAGAAGTCGATGAAAAAAATCAAACCACGTCATTTACTGAGATTTGTTACGTAAACATTTTGTTTCATGAATTCTCATTGAAGATTATAGGAGATATCAATATCATAAATTTCAGTCAGGTAGAACTCGCCCACTTAAGTTAACCTGTGCACCATACAGTGTTACTAACTAGTTTAGGAAGCTTAGGAATGCGAAATTCCCACAATTATGGTTGAAATCTATTACAACTTAACTGATGGTTGGGTTTGTGACGAGCTGCCTTTGTGGAGTTTGGACATTGATGTCCAGCTCTCAGTGGGTCTCCTTTTACTTGTTATGCCTGCCTACTTTTTTGTTCAATCTGGGTCAACTATCTGCTTGTTCAGTTCTCAAGTGATGGTGATAATAGCATTACATCTGAAGCAAGGATCTGTCAATTTAGCAATACTCTTTTCTTTGGCCAGAACTGACACTATGCTCTTCCTTTTTTTTTTTTTTTTTTGGGGAGGTGCTCTTTCAATTGTTATTACAGTGTTGAGAGGGAGTTTTTTTCATGTTCCTGTAGTGATGATACTGTATATTTACTCGTATCTTTGTTGAAAATTATGTGCCTTCCAATGCAGGTGGAAAATGATGGAGTTGTCAATAAAAGTGGCAAATATAGCGTAAAGGTCCAGGGTTGCACTGGTAATTTCCATTTTTACTAAAACAGATTGTGAAGTGTTACCACACCTGGACTTTGCTATTAATTAATCCTCTCAGGACCTATTTCTCCACTAGAGAAAAAATTTGATCGACTCATAAAAGAATGAACTAGGAGTTGACCTGAGACAACATAGCTTCTCAGTCTCAGTTCCTTAGTGTAGTTGACTGACTAATGCCTCCACTAGAAATGCCGTCAACATGGACAGGGTGGCAGAAGATGCGTGTTTTTGGACTGAATGGCCTTGCTGTGATTGTCCCGTCATTCGAAGTCTGTAGCCTGGACTAGATTGGTTTCATCCTTGCTTTTAATAGCGTCGTTCCGTGAAGATAAGGAGTCTGAGTACATTTTCATGGTCAATAGTTCCTTCCTTTAGGGTTAGGCTGCCCTGTTTTTTTTTTTTTTTTCAGTTCGTCTAAGTCAGAATTATATGGATGTACAACCAGTTGCAGGGCTTGAATGTTTTTATCCTTGCTCTGTCTCGGATGATTTCACCTTTACATTACTCCTCAAATCATGTCATTCGGATCAGAACGAGCACCTTCGAAGCTGGTACTCTTTTGGTTTTTACCAACTTGAAAGACATATACAGAAAGAAGCCTGTGAGTTTGTTATTCTTGTGATGATAAGGGATGTATTGAAAATTACTATGTTAGACTGATGCTTCACCTTCCGCATGCAATATCACGAGCTCTACCGACCCTCTTCAGAGTCTTTACATGCATAAGATATCATGATCGCTTCAACTTGTACAGGTTTATATAGACCAGAATATGAGAGACCAACACTGGTCAGTTTAAATTGAGCTAGGGCAGGATCGTGTTACTCCTTCGACCTCTTCTTCATTGTTTCTGTAAATCATCTTCCCCGTAGGCATCCATGCTTGAATTAATCTTGCCGTGGGCGAAGGTCATCCGACCTCAACATTAATCTTGTGCAAATGTAACCGGTGTTTGTGAAATGCATTATGTGACCGAACGATCTCACTGTTACACGAAATTCGTCAAATGGACTATGCATCCTTTCATCTTCTATTGACCCCTCAAGCAAGGAGAATCCTGGTGAACGTAGCAACTTGATCGTTGTCCTTGCGCCGATTATACAAATGTTTGGTTTTCATATGTAGCAAGTCCTCCAAGCTTTCCATTGATACACCATCAGTGGCCCTAACCTTCGTGCGAAAACTATTGCTGCCGGATGGGGTTTGCTTTAACTTGACAGAGCAATATCGCGACCCTTCCAGGACCTACCTTGAGAGGGTTTAGCAGATTGCTGGTAAGGCCTTTGTCTCTTTGAGGCCTTTAGCAGATTGCAACTTGGTTTCTCATTTATTATCAATCAAATGAGACTATAGTTGCCCCTAACCTATTCTAGATCGGTTCGGAGGCAAGTAAGGTTGGGAAAGCTTTCTACAAAGTTTCTAGTATGGGACTTGGTTACGCTGTTTTTACCTAAAGCCCGATGCTGTTTGACTTCTCTTTTTTTGTAATTACCTTGGCTCATGCAATCTTTTCAATTTGTATTCCTAAACATGGAAATCTGCATGGCCATACAAAAATACCCGAACGGTAAAGTGAAAGAGTCCTTAATAAAATAAATACAGATGAAGAGGAAAAAGTAACAACAAATCGAGGCGTCTCGAGCAAAGTTAAAACAGCACGTTGTTACAATGCCCCACACAGGACCCTGTAAGCTATGCATAAAAAGTAAATATGTGTAAAAAAAAAAATGAAGTATAACAACTTACTTAACAAACTATAAATGATATGAATTAAAACTAGTTAAAAACAAATTAGAATAAGCCCATCACGAAGTACAACGAAAGCTTAAATGCATAGAAATGAAGTGTATATGAGAGACTATGTGCTATGTGATACTAAAATGAAGAATGAAAGGGAGCAACCGAGGATCAGCTCAGAGAGGCGTGAGTAGATCTACAGCGGGCTAAATGCTCATTGTTCAGATCGAAAAGCAACCAGGACGATAAGCGTTCAGGCCTTAGAGCGTGCCCAAGCCGTGCCTCGACAACCCTAGAATGGCCTTGACACCAATTGCTAATTAGATTACTGAAAGCATATGCGTGATTAAACTGCGATGACATAAATGAATGAATGAATGGATGCAATACAACTCCGAACTATTTACTTCCCATATTGATCACATCAAAACAGAATTTTAGGCATGGAAATACGATTAAACATGTCTCGACCGGACGGGAAAATGCCTAATCGGGTATAAGTGTCCCTAGCAAAAATTCGCGTAACTTTCTTGATGGTAAGTGTACCAGCAAAGATTAAGAAACACGAGACCTCCAACTTGGAACGGGTTTTGTGGGGATGTCTCTCACTCAGTGTGTTAAGAAGCAAGAAAATTTTGGGCAAGTGGCTGACAAGAATCCCAAAAGCCTTGAATTTTATTGTGCGGTGCTGATTGATGTTCGGGACCAAATTGACATAATTGAAAAATTTGTGATTGAATTGACAAATTGTCAAAAGGTTTATGACTAAATTGACCCAACTAAAAGTCTTAGGACTGAATTAACTGGATAACATGCTTATGACTTTTTGGACAATTATCCCCAAGAGGATTCGATCATTTTCCTTTGGGTGCAAAGAAAATTTGGAACAGGTTCAAGAAAATTTGCCATCTTGTTAAAGAGGGTCCTTAATTTTCAAATGCAGAAAAATGTAATAAGGAATGAGATACGTCGGACTGTTGAGCCCCAGTTTTTTTGGTTCCGGATGAAATTCTCATGTTCGATTCATATTTCCTTTTTCTACTAAACTGAGGGTATCCAAGTTACTGCTTCCTGCTCGTATAACGCAAAGACTCGAGTCAACGGTAAACCAACCACCACCGTCAACAATATATATTAATCTTTATTATTTTATTATTATTTTTTGGTCGAAATCTATTTTATTTGGAAAATTAGGAAATAATTGGGCAAACCGGCTTCAGCGTCCACCGAAGCCAAGCCACTCGAAAGTAAAAACAAGAAAAACAAAAAAAAAGTTGGCTTAGCTCGCTTGCTTGGCTGGAAAATAATGTGCATGCGAATATTAGGATAACACCTAATATTTAGGTAATTTTAAAAGTTTTAACAATTTAAATTGTAATTATTGGAAAACCCATTTTTTCTTGTTGAACTGAAATAAGCAGCTCTTCATAGCATAACCTTTGATCCTAATTCAATGGGTGCTTGTAACTATAAGAGTTATAATACATGCCGTTTTACCCGGCAAGACTGTCCGTTTAACCAAAAAATAAGTATTTTCCAATGAAATTACCGGCGGTGGTGGCCCACGGCCGAGGGCCTGCTACATTTTTTTTTTTTTTTGAGGTTTTGTGTTTTTTAAATATTTTAGCATTTTATTTTTTTAATCTGATATTTGTTAAATTTAATTTATTTTTTTATTTATTTTGAATTTTTTTTTTCTGACGTGGCGCTTGTTTGGTGTCACGTGTCTAACACAATAAAATAAGGCGCACCAGCCGTTTCTATTCGCCAAATTGTATAAAATTACTTAATTACACCAATTTAACAAGTCTTAAAACTTAAATGCACTTTTTAAATTTTAGCACTTAATTACATTTTCTTAATAAATTTTAAAATTCTCTGTGCGAGGGACAGATTCTTCCCCCTCAAATGCATCAATCTGAACTTGTTATCTTTGGTCAATTGAAAAATGTTTTTCGTCAACCGAGTAGATTTCCATCATCCAAAGCTTGAGCCGACAGTCCCTGCCGAGTACGAGCACCCTCCACGTTAGAAGGTATTACAGCTGCCGCCATCGTGAGCTGTCTGGCCCAAAGATTCAGACTCCCTTTGCTATACTATTGAGTAAGATTTTCATCGATTGATTGCAAAACCAATGAAAAATGCACATCTTCCCATCTCATGAGGTCCGACGTCGTGAGACGTCTATTTACATGTCTGATCACGGAGGTTTAAAAATCATGACAACGAGGAAGAAATAATGCTCGTCTTCCTTCATGCCTGAGCCATGGATCGACAGTCGTCAGTGCAGATAAACTCTGATACCTCAGCAAATTCATGGATGTACATGTAACTCAAATAACTCTGATACCTCGGTGAATTCAATGGTTTCAAAGAACAAGTCCAATGCCTCCACATCCCACAGTGAGATCAAAACGCCCAACTCGAACCAATAAACAGTAAGAAATCAAATGACGACAGTTACGCGGAATGTGCAGCTAATGGCGCAAGAAGCATTGAAAAAGCTCAACCGCAACAAATCCTAAAGACTTTGGTATCCTGCTATGTAAAATTCCAGCCATCACCATCGAATACGATGTAGGTTCCGCCCATTCAATAAATAGCAACCCTAACAAGACAAACCAGTGATTTTCCAAATATCAACTGAGTCAAGGAATGGCCCGTCACTTCGTCTGCAATGCAATGCCCCGCGAAAATTCTGGCTGGTTGCATCAAAATCCCATGCAGAAAGTTCACAATCTATCTATACGGGGTGACGCCTCCTGCACATTGCAAGGTGCATTAACCAAATAAGCGATAATCTAAAATCAACAAAACATCAGGTGCCATCTTATTGTAACTGTACTGAATATGAGCACAATCTAGGTCAGCTCAAGAAATAGACTAAAACTGGTCTCACAACTTACTTTGGCAAATTTCTATGCCAATAGCATTTTTTTTTTTAACATACCAATATGGCATTCAAATTGAACGCATCATGAATTAGTGAATAGAATCATTTCAAAATTTTGAACATGGAGTAATAGTCAAGAAGAAGAGGAGCCAAGTTTTTACCTCCCCCAGTAACCAGTTGATCAACTTAAATTCCCATCAGTAAGATTAACAAGAAAATTGAACTGAAAGTAAGATTTTTTTAATCCCTTCTGACGGATTTTGTCAGACCATCTCAATTGTAAAATGCATAAAGATAGTAACAAACCAAGGAAAGCATTTCAACATATTTGTAGGGATGGGCAACTCCGAATAAACCTAGAAATGCTAATGGTCACCATACAATGTGTCAATTCCCATGCTAAAAAATCCACGAGTCGACAAGAAACTCAATGTGTAGTTACCTCTTGGGTCGGCCTCCTCTATCTTCTTCATAGTCCATCACTCCGCCAGGTTCAGAGTAGATCTCATGCCCTCGGAAGTCAATGTCAGCCTGCTTACAGGGTGTAACTTCTGCCAGAACGTAAGTAAGCCACATCGACCAACGTATCCCAGTACTTGAGCAAGGACTGATACAACCAATAAATGTACACACCCATATACATACAAATGCGTGTGTGTGTGAGCATGTATTAGCATACTCTAAGTAATATGGCAATTTCAATAGAAGTTATCTCCTTAAGCAGTGCAAGCTATTCAGCCAGACACAGAAGATATTAAAGCTCGATTGTGTAAATGATGCTCGCCACTGTAACTTATACCACATTTTTCTATTCTTTATTCAGAATTGGTGGAATAAGATCACCTGTGCCAAGCAACTATTTAACACATACTCATAATCCTAAGTAGTAGCTTTATATGGTTACAAGATTACATGAAAACTTGAAGGAAACAAACTTACAAGCTTAAGAAGGTACAATCCAATACTTATGAGAGAGAGGGAGAGATTTATTCAGTGCAAAACCTGATGAGCACAAAAACTATGGGAAGAAAATAAACGTCAATCAAAAGGATAAGCATGGGTCTACTGACCTTGAGAGAAAGAGACTTCTTCACCTCTTCCACTCTCTCTTCGACGTCCTTCTTGTGTTTCTTGTCCATCTCACTCATAGTATCAGCCCATTTTATCTTTTCTTGAATAGAATGAAGAAGATTGTCTGATGTACCCAACCTAGGAATTCGTTTTAGTACATCATATCAACATATGCAATCACCAAATTCAGGTCAACCCCTCAAATAAGTTTTGAAACTCTAAATGTGCTAAACGCAGATTTTACAAGATCAAAAATAAATGGCTTGCGCCTCAGAAGTCATTCAAAGGCGCAAGCCAGTCTGCCTGAGACTTTATAACTCAAAGGATCCTTTTTCTGCTAGAATGCTTGACTGCATCTCTATGTACAGTGCATTCGAGAAACATGTTAGGCCTACTCATGGAAAAGTCGGAAAACAAGAGTGCCAATCAAAACAATAACAGACAAGTTCTTCCACCTAATTGAAATGGTTTTCTTCTGTTAGAACTAAAAGGTCAAGCTTTCATCCCCCAATCAAATAATTGGGAAATTAATTAACTAATCTACCACTGCCACTGTCACCATACTTCCCACCCACTTCATCATCATCACCATCATCATTGCCATAAAACCATCTCTATTACAGCCACCTTCACCATAGTTTCCACCTGAACCACCACCACTATCATCATCAATCATCAGAAATAGTGCTACTCATCACTGCCATCATCCACCATTCCACTACCACCAGATCCAATAGACCACTAATGATCCAACTTTGATCTCCTCCCGATTAATTTAGCAATTAAATGACTTTTAACTAAATATGTTGGTGAAACTACCAGGATGTTATGAAATGAATAATAGATGAAGTGCCAAGCTTGATGAGGTTAAGAAGTAACACATTATTGTAGAGCATGGATTTTCCACTTGTCTACTCTGAGGCTATGTTCCATGCAAGAAACAAAGATAACTTACCAGTCTGATAGTGTTTTTATCATATTCCCAAGTTGTCCGGGTCTCAAATCCCTCCCTGCAGCAAATTGCACCTGCAATGCACCCGACATAAAAATTCACATCACAATATACGACCAAAGACAAACAGGGTCAATCAAGGAGAAAAACAAATTCCACCATTGTAAGAATTTCATACCTCGAAGCATCTTCTCAACTGATCAAGCTTTCCTCTAACTATACCCTGAAAAGACAGATAACAAATATAAGCACATTCATTGTGCCTCAATTGTTCATTATGCAACTACAAGTTCGCAACTTCTGTAATATTTTCACTTCCCTTCTACCCAAAGAAAAGACAGCTGCCAGAAACAAAGTTGATGCTCAAACAAACATGAGGATTTGCAGACTTGTATTATTTTTACTTTTTTAGCACGAGAAATATCTCAATGACAAGGAAAGCCAAAGTTCGGACAACAAGATCCAAATCATGGTGGTGCAAGGATACATTTGATGAAGCCGACAGAGAACTTACCGCATACATGCACTCGTTAATAAGAAAATCTTCAAGTTCTCGGACATTTACAACATCTAATTCCAGCATTAGTTGATTGTATGGTAGCACCTGACAAATGACCCCAGAAGTCAGAATAATATTATTTGTGTTTGGTAGCAACTTTCAGCTCATAGCCAGTCCGGGGGCACAAAGACCTTTGACCGATACAAGTTTAGTTATTTATTTATTATTTGGGTTTTTCAGTTTCCTTTTGGGTGTGGGGTGGGGGGAGGGGGGCAAGAGACACAGAATAATATTGTATGCCATGCAGAATCAGGTCGGAAGCTTGCTACAAACAATGACTGATGAGAGTTGCAAGAGTTGCAAGAGTCGTATGACACAGTTCAGAAGCGAATATTAGACAAATTTTCAATAAACTTCATTACCAACTGAATATGAACTAGAATGATCAGAACTAAGTAGAAATCTTACACTCCTCTTCCATCTAGAGAATGAGATCCTAGAAAATACTACTCCATGTTGAAAGGAAAAACCTAAAACCCTCTCCAAGAACAAAAGGAGAACTAAATAAAATCCGAACAGACCTTTTCTAATTGGGATTGAGGCCAGAAACTAAACTCCGCAACAGTCCAACCCCAGCACAAACTAAGTTTAAGTAGAACAGGCATATCAATCTTATTCAAAGGAGATATGATCTCAAACTGATTGATGACAGTTCAATATTCAGATCAACATCGACATGTTGCATACTTGTGAACTGCATAACTGAATACTGACAACATCAATATTTTGGAATCACTGGCTGTGCATTTTCTTGGATTACTTTATCAACTCTTCGTATTTAATCCAACCCTAACATGCCTCCACAGGTAGTACATCCCACTAAGAATAAGAACGTGCTAACACCAAAGCATTGCGCAAAAAGCCATCAGTTCACAATGCATCACCTTGTTTGTCTCGGCCAGAGTAAGTACAGTAAGTTGCTTTAGTTTGAGGACTTGATCAGGCACCAAGTGTGGTAACTGGCCAGCATTACCTACAACTCACAATGTTTCCGGGCATTCAGTTCAAGCCATCATGCCTGTGCAAGAATAAACCAAGCATCTGGAGGTCTTTGCTAATCTTACATAAACAACTTTCTTCTTCATAAAAGTTAAAGATATGCAAGCCATATATTTATGCCCTAGCCACAAACCAGAGGAGGAAATAATATGAGGCACAAAATGAGCAACGTAAGTAACAAAAAAGGAATGCTGAAAGTGTATGAGACAATCATAAGTTTCATGGCATACAAATAACATGCAAAAACAATCTAGATCATCAACAAAAGGTAAAAGAATGACAAATGCATCAATAATTCTAACCAAATGAAGGAAAACAGGATGGTAGGATCTAACCTTGGACTCAGCTCATTAAGTTTAAACTACTATTGCCAATCTAAAATCTAAGAATTTTGCAAGTTATCCTATTATGCTTTCACCCACAAACAAGAAGAAGATCTACGAAGAGAGCAGAAGAGAGTCCTTAGAAAATAGCAAGTAGATAGCTTACTTCTGTAATCACTCCATGTGCCATGAGCAAACAAGCGTAGAACATCAAGGTATACAGAATACTCGGTCCCTTCAAGCTGCATGGAGTTTCGAAAAGAAATAAGCAGGAATTTTTGCATAAGAGGATACTCAGACAATCTAAAACAAAATAACCACACAGATGATAGATGCAAACTCAGTGGAAAAATTTGCAAAAAATGAAAATGTAGACTAAATCAGGTGAACCCAGCAAGAAAGATATGGATAAGATAAACAGATGGGGAATAAAACAACACATGAATCTCCTATACTTATATATATATTAGTATATTACGTGACTGGAGAGAGCTATATACACAAAGGCACAGACAAATGAAGAGATCCGCCAGTATGCCATGGGAGCCTTTCAGAAAGGCTTAGAGTGCTACTCCAATATGCCTCAGTAAAGCATTTGGAAAGAACAAAAAAAGGGACAGCTCGAAGGATCCATATTCATCTTATTCTTCTTATGCTGATTTTAAGTGTTTATAACTTGATGCTCTAACCTTACGATAAATTAATGTTTCTTGCTGATGTACTTCAACAGTTTCCTCTATCGATAAGCTTTCACTTTACCTTTCAAAAGAGAAAAATTGCCTAAGGGCATCTTTATGCTATAATGATATAAACTCGAGTCAGCGAATATACCAAAAGCGAACAGAAGAGTAGAGGAATTGCATGTTCCCATAAATAGAATGAGAATGACATCTGCAGAGAACTCTTCAGCAGTCCAGACAAATGCTTTCTCCAACTCATCTTCATACCCAATATCACCTTAACAAAAATTTACAATGGCTGATTTCTAAAGGTGAACTAGAGAGTGTCCTCTCAAGTACGGATCATCTTGTGCCAAACTCCATATAAGAAACAATCAAATAACAAATGCCTTGGGCATGTAGAACATTTGCAATCCCAAACCGAGGCACATTCCTTTAATTCAACTAAAACTACTGCTTTTATTTCTATAGGAAAATATATTAAGCTAATATATTGATTCTTGTGCAGATAAAGAGAAGATGCGGAAAAAAAAAAAAAAAAGAACTGCAGGAATCCATCCATCTATGATCCGACAATCATCCATATCGTCCCAACTAATTCTGCTATCACAATTCCCAGGTAAAAACCAAATTTCCTACCATGAAAGGACGAGAACTAAGTAGGAAAGCAAAGCAGTAAACACTCACTTGATCAGAAAAAACCGCACAAAAATCGATGAAAAGCCAAGAGAAAGGGGAACAGATTTCAAAAGATTAAAAAAAAAAAAAAGAGAGAGAGAGTAAGCGACGATACCTCGAGAACGTTGGGGACGGAGAGAATCTCGGAGAAGGCGAAGAGGTTAGGGTTGGAGGTGGCTTCGGCGATGAGAGGAGAGAGGGCGGGGCCTTTCAGGGAGGAAGCTTGCTTCACGAAGTAGTCAATGAGCTCTACCTGTTTCTGTTCTACGTCCATCCTGTACCAAACTTGAAGAGGAAAAAAAAAAAAAAAGAGACCTAATTCCACAAAATTCTCTGTTGGGTAAGTGAAAGCAGAAGAAGAAGAAGAAGAAGAAGAAGTATATGTCGCTAGCGAGAGAGCAAAAAGAATCGGAGCTTCAATGGCGTCCGAAGCTGAGATTTGAGAGCAATCGACTGGAGAAAGAGAGAGAGAGAGAGAGAGAGAGAGAGGAGGAAATTGAAAGAGGGGAGGAGGGCTTGTCTTGGTGGACACCTCAACACTCGCCTTCTCCAAGTTCCGCTCGAGGTTTTACTCTTCTACGGCCCCCGTTTTAGCGTCGTGTCATTTTTTCTTCCTAATTATCATAGCTCTCGATAGAAAATTTCATATAAAGATCGAAAGTGCTTTTATTTTTTTAAATAAGAGTTTAAAATAATATTTATTTTAAATAAAAATCTGAATTGCCATTATTATTTCGAATAAGAGTATGAAGTGATATGAATATTTGAAATAAGGGCCTAATCTCGTCGGTCGGCCAAATATTTCGACCGATCAAAGACATTTTCGTCAAAATACATTTTTAACTTAATTTTTAATTAAATAAATATAAGAAATAAAAAAACTAATTGGGACAAACTATAGAAGAGAAGTTCATGAGTTTTTTCATGTTGATTTTACTAAGGTGTAATTCATTAATAACGTGAAAATGCCACATAAGATTAACTAATGGTGATTATGGACGGAGGGTTAATGATAGTAGAATTGGGACAAAAGCACGTTGGGGTTTTTATGAGAAAAATAGAGTTTTGGATATAATTGAGAATATTTAGGTGATTGGACAAAGTAAAGTTTGGGAATTGGGACAAATATAAAGTTGAAATGACGAGGTTAATGATAGTAGAATTGGGACAAAAGCAACAATTGGAGGTTTTTTATGAGAAAAAATAGAGTTTTGGATATAATTGGGACATATGCTAAAGATGATGGTTTTTTTTTTTATTAGCGGGTAGAATTGGACAAAAGTAAAAGTTTGGGGTAGAATTGGGACAAATATAAAAGTTGAAGGTTTTTTATGAGATAAAAAAATTTTGGATAGAATTGTCACAAATGTTAAAGTTAGAGGTTTTTTTTGGGTATTGGTCGAAAATTTCATATAAAGGCTGAAAATACTTTTATTTTTTCAAATAAGAGTTTAAAGTAATATTTATTTTAAATAAAAATCTAAATTGTCATCATTATTTCGAATAAGAGCCTAAAGTGATGTGGATGTTTTAAATAAGGGACTAATCTCATCGGTCGGCCAAATATTTCGGCCGATCATAGACATTTTCGTCAAAATATATTTTTAACTTAATTTTTAATTAAATAAAGATAAGAAATAAAAAAACTAAAAGTCGAAAAAAAAAAAAAAAAAAGAAGAGAGGCCCGTGGACACCGGCCCATCGCCGGTGGGGCGGCGATGGTGGCCGACGACTCCACCGACTTGAGGCGAGGGCCCAAGTCCAATCAAGGGTCTTCGACGCTGCCAATGGAGCGGCGTCCATCCTCCGACCCGTGGTTCTATTCTTTTTACTTTTTTTTAAATTCTTAAAAAATGGAAAGAGATAAAAGTAAATAAAAAAATGATAAATGATGAAAATGTCACTAACTAACTAGTAAGATGTCTTATTTTGAGATTAATATGACCATTTCAAGTCTTTATTTGAAATAATATCCACTTTAGTCCTTTTTTGAAATAATGATAACGCTTTAGGTCCCTTATCCATTTCATACCCTTATTTGAAAAAATGAATCTACTTCTTGGCCTTTAATTGAAATATTTTTCAACTTTTGACAAAAAAAAAATATTTTGATTTTTTTATTTTTGGGGACAGATTGCCGTCGTCCTCATGGTCGTCCTCAATCGTGATGATTCTCGTCCTCCGTTCCTCCGACCTTCCTCAATCTCTCAACCGGTGTGGTGCAACCCGCGCTTTACATGCACGACACCCCAAAAACGCCGCCTCGACATTTTTTCTGCTGATCTGATTCCTTTCCGGGTGTGCTTCAAAACCTGCGTTCGCCCTCGGTTCTCGCCGTCATTCTCTGCAATTCCATGCTTTTTCCCTTCGCCCCGGACGCAGCGAATGATCCTGACAGCAGCAACAATATCCATCTTTGCCTGGGGCAAGAGCCCCGACTTTGTTGAGGCGATCGTCCCCTGTTCCTGCTCTCCATTGCAAAATTCTAAAGAACCTTCTTGTCAACATGCAAATTTTTTTGTCTGCAGATGAAAATGAGGTGTAGGGTTACGATTAAAACCTAATTTATCCCCAATTAGTTAACTAAGTGTGTGAAATGACTTGTTTCTTGTGATTTTCATGACATAGTTTTGCATGTGTGCCACATTAGATGATTCCATATAAATTAGAAACACGTCAAGGTTTTGAGTAAAAAAAAATTGTCGATGTCACTAAAGTGAATGTTTTTTTAAATCTTATAATATTTAATTAATCAATTGAAAAATTGCTGCACAAAAGATAGCGGTGTATGAAAATTATGAAACTATTAGTGTCCCTTTCTCGATTTACTACCTCTCCTCTCTCTCTCTCTCTCTCTCTCTCCTCTTTGAAGGTAGAATTACCAAAAAAAATCACAAATCTATTGTAATTATATATATCCAGTCCTTAACTTTTTGCATTTATGTTAATTTAGTCTTTCCGACCTAACTTTGACCGAAAGCTGTTGACGTGGACACCAATACGGACCTAACCAATTTTTATAATATTTTTAATGTTTTTTGGTATTTTATATATTTTCTTTCTCATTTTTTTTGCCTCCCCTCCTTCTTCCTCCAGTTGGTTGCTGACCCTCCCCTATGGCCAGTTGTCGAGGTTCGGCAATCGACAGGAGGAAGAAGAAGGGGAGGCAAAAAAAATTAGAAAAAGAAATAAAGGAGAAAAAGGAAAGAGAAAGAAAGGAAAAAGATTTAAAAATACAAAAAAATAAAATTTTATTGAAAATTAGTCACGTCGGTGTCGGGTGGCATTCTTGTCAACTATTTTTTGTAAAAGTTTAATAGAATGAATGAATTGACATGATTATAACAGATTTATATTTTTGTTGGTAATTTTTTCCCTGTTTGGATGGTGACTTTTGTTCTCTATTTCTTTTTGGTAATTGCAAAAATGGTTGGCGTAGCATATTCCCTTATGGTCTATTCGCCTTTTTTTTACCTTCCCAATAGTTGATTTGTACAAGAAGAAGCGCATTGAGACATTTCTCTCTCAGTTCAATATGACATTACTTATCTACAAAATTCGTGCACTTCAATATGGCAAAGACATGTAAGACTTCCAGCCACAGAGAAAAAATTGCACAACTGCAATTTTGGGAGACTTCTTTCTAACATGATATAGTTTTATCCACGCTAATTAGCTCCTATGATTCGAATTAGAGGAGGTGCTCCATGGGTCGTAAATTCACTTTTCGTATTACTTTATCAAGATATCAATTCTATAAAAAAAAAATCACAACTACATAATTATTTAGATTCTAATTTGTAATGGGTGTTAAACCAATATCGGAACGCGCTTGGATAGCGAAAGTTATCGAGCGTGTTGAGAAACTTACAAATTGAATTAGAGCTGACGTTTATTATACAAATCTCATGCTACTCAACTCAATTGGGATTGCAATTAACTTTAAGTACATACTATTGCAATGACCGTTAATATTATTTCCAATACTTGGAGAAGATGCAAAGGAAAGTGTGAAATAAAAGGAAATTGATGATTTAAAAAATATTTTCCTAAAAAAGATTGCTTGTATAACGTACAAAAATGAACAAATGAAAAAAAAAAATCATCGTCCACAAAAATATTGAAACATAATTTATTATCAATAATAAAAATATTTCTGATTGCCTAATTATTTCGATTGATATAGGTTTCTAGAAAATCTTACGTGGTTTTGCTGGAGTTGCTAAAATGAACATTTTTTAAAAACTGTGGCACTAAATTGTTCATTTTTTAAAATATTTTCTCTAAACTTTTTAAAGTTAAAAAATTGACAAATGTCACGTGAGCCAAAAGTAAAAATAGGGCCAACAAAGCGAAAATTCCGGATTTGCCATTGTTTTCTTTTGTTTTGTCAGAATCAAAGACAAAATCATTGAGCATACATACTCTCCAAATAATTTCAATTAGAATCACAGAGATTCTATTTGTTTAAAAAAAATAGTGAATAAAAAATTTCAACTCCCCTCTCATGATTACCCATTTGTTTCTTCTCTAACCTTGCCCTGTTTTAAGATTGGAACAACAAAACTTGAAGCCTTGTGAAAAAATTATAAAACAAATTCAAAAAATTATTGCAATATTATTAAAAAGTGTCTACGTCACAGTTGGTCGTGCCATGTAAAGACGACCGTCATCCACGTCAGCAATCTTCGATCAAAATTGATCGGATGGACTCAATTGACAAAACACGAAGGACTTAATTGATATAATTAAAAAAAATTAGGAATGAGCAATAGATTTACGACTTTTTTGGCATTTCTCCTATAAAATGCGTTTACTTCAACCTGTCATATCACATATGATCTAACCATTACCTCGGAGGCATTGTAATTTTAATAAAAAATTTTGAGTTTGCATGAACGTGTAAAATCAAGCTTTAGAAAGAACATGAACAGTTTTTAAGGTACTAAAAATTATTTTCAAGAGTAAAAAAAAATATATAACTTTGAGATTGTAACATGGTATACCTTACTATCGTATATATATATATATATATATATGTATGTATGTATGTCCGGGAAATGAATTTGGACTCACCTTTTGGACTTTTCAAAACTACTTTCAGATTAAATAATAAAAAGGAAAGAAGAGGACATAAGTGGCATATATCTCTTATAACCATAATGTTTTCTTTCCCACTAATCGACTCACATCACATACACAAGTAACGCCGGCTAAAACCCATATTTAATAATGTATGTCATAAATAAATTGCTTTTAAATTTAAACGGGTCATAAATGAATTATGTAATAATTAAAAGTGTCTTAAATGGGTTGATGATTTTCAAATCCATATAAAAAATAAAAAAATTGATGTTTTGACCCATATTTAGGAGTAAATAAAGCCAAGTGAAGCTCAAGATGTCAAGACAGTATTTATAATTTTTTATTTTTTATTTTTTTTCTTTCCTTTTAAATTTTTTCATCTTTTTTTTTTTTTTTTTTTTACTAAGTATGGCAAGGGTCACCAATTGATCCTTGCCGGCAGTAGGCGAGGGCGTGGCCCTTGCCCAAACGGCTATTGGCCAAGGGCCATGACCCTCACTTGTGCGGCGACTCTCATTTATGGTCGTGAGGGTTAGTCGACCTTAAAAGGAAAAGAAAAAAATTAAAAAAATACAAATGTATATTTTTTTGAAAAAATTATGAATGTCCATTAAATTTGTATTGTATGGAAGTGTTTTAAACGCTTTTTCACAATGAAGGGGCAAATCGCTATACAAAATTCAATTAGGGCATTCCGAAATGAAAAGCCCCGAGTGTAGGGGCCATTTTGCATTTTCCCTTTTACCAATCGCCGCCTCACAGAACTTTTTCCCGCCATTCTCTGTGTCCACTGGCCAGAGCCAACAGTACAAGAGACACCCTCTCCTGCTGTTGCCTCACCGTCCCGACTATTTTCCCTCGATCATTCGCATGAATACTCGTCCGACCGTCTCTGTCCCTTCGACCAAGAAGAGGATATCCGAATCGACTTCATCGGCCGCTCTCTTTTTCATACCGAACGGTTTCGTGGGTCTTTCGACATTTTCCTGGGAAAGTTGGGGGAACCGCTTTGGCTGATCAGCGCGAGTGTCGATCATCAAATTCGTTCCCGTAAGTGGATGGTTTCCTTTGATCCGTTCTAAGCAATTTATTGAGGAGGATTTAGTTGAGGCAGGTCAATTTCTATGTTGGGCTTTGCACGGAACATGTTTGTGAAAATGGGTCACTCAGATTTTTTCAAGCTTCCGTTTGAAGTTGGGCTTTCGTTTTTGTGAGTGGGAGCTCACGGTCTCCACTTCATTGGCTTTTAAGCACCTTAGCTTGTTGCATTTTATTTTGTTGAAGGTGCTCGTTTAGCATTTAGAGTTAGTAATTGCTTATTTTGGACAAGTACTTCAACGAGGGCACTTATCTTCAGCAAGGATAGGAATTGATGACCAAGACCTTATGCAAAGTATTAACTTTTGGATTTGTCTCTTTTTAAGGGAACAAATAGACTTGAACTGGATAAATCATTGACAAACAATTATTGATTTCATACTAGAGTTTGGACGCATCAAATGCAAATATTCGCTTTATAGCCGCACTGCAAACAGTAGAGTTTCCATCAAGGCACCTGTGTATTATTACAGATGGGTGCTATAGAGAAAGCTCATAACACTTTGCTTGATTTTTGTCTTCTGAATATCATTGGCTTGCATACCCCCATTAGTGACTTTGACCATTTTCAGTCAACGAGTTAAAAAATTTATTATTTATTCTGCTCATATAATTCAGATTGCTAAAGTAAAGATACTTTTTGGTGCAAGGGAATTATAGCAGTTCACAATGTTTTCAATTCTTTTCATAGACTAGAAGAAAATGAATATTGAGGGGTAACAAACTTAAAAACATAGTAAATTAGATTAGGTTTGAGGTTCTTAATGATGGAAACAGAAGTACTTTGTTGATTGCTACTGGAATAGCTCCTCTTTAATTGCCATTACATGAATGTCTTGATCTGCTGGAGCCTATTTTGAAAAAGAAAGTTTTTCGTCCTTAGAAAAGTTTTCTTTTGATCTAGAAACTAATGAACAAAATTTAAATGCAGACTTGGCCACCTCTAAATTGTGTTTAAATGCTCAGTTGGTTTCTCCAGAAAAGTAAGCTATCAGATGATGCTATAAGTAGCTTGATTTTCTATGGCCTGAAGAGAAATTATTAGCGGTAACATGTGTTTGCTTTCTGCTATGGAAACTCTGGAGGTACAAGCCAGTGACGAGCTCGAAGAACATATATGGTGACTAATACCTATTTGATGATTAGAACTCATATTGCCTTGTGTGGATTGCCACTGTTTAAATGAGCAATGTGGACATTTGCTGCTGCCCTCGGATGAACAATCTGAATTTAGCTGGCTAGAAGGAACTAAGAGCTGTGAATGTGCCATTTGTATAAGTTATCTCATACAATACGGAGTTGGTTATCCCATTTAAGCTTGACCCATAAATTTAAATATATTTGTGAGTTTTTGTCCTTATGCGTATTTGTTGTTGATTAGTCTAGTCAATCTTTTTGCTTTCAGAGATATTAAAAGGTAAACCCAAGAGACAGTTTGTCCTCATACTGAGTGAAATAATGGAATACCTTAGATATCTAATATGCTTTTGTTTCTATGTATCTTTGTATTTCCTCTTTGGGCAGTACCTTATAATAGCGTGCTTTAATTCACATGCTATGCACGTGTTTCCTATGCACATCGATTAGAGTTCGCTTAACCTACTGCCACCAAGCTTGACCTGTTTCAGTATCCCATGTTTGGGGTTTAGTTTCTTGTTCCTTTTCTTCTGAATCTCCTTCCCATAAGCCATTTATGGGTATAAGATAATGTTTCCAACTAGAGCCAATCTCTTTTTAAGGAGCTTCAAAGGTTCGACATCCTATGATTTCTTCTTAAGTTTGTCATGTCTCATGTCATATTCTTCTGGAGCTGTATCTGAAAGATGGTTTGTTAATTGACAGGTAGTATCTGTTGTCTGTCCCTTTAGGAAAAATGGGTAAAGAGGAAGTGCCATTAATTACTCGGAGAACCACCAGGTCATCTTCTGCTACAGCAATTTCAACCAAGAATAATGTTGTTGAAAGTACAACATCAACCAGCATATGCTCTCCATCACCCATTGATCTTTTATATGGAGGAGAACCCATTGATTTGGATGTCCTGTTGTCTAACTTTCCAGGTAGACATCCTCAAATACGTGAGCTTTTGCAGATTTTGGGTCCTTCGAATGCTCCCATGCTTCCTGTCTTTGTTTATGGTGGTCCTTCAACTGGAAAAACTGGCATACTGCTGCAGTTATTTAGACATCTGAATCGACCCTTTGTCTATTCGAGCTGCCGCACATGTTACAGTCCTAGAATACTGTTTGAATCTGTTCTGAATCAGCTGTCATATCATCGAAAGAATGCAACAAATGGATATTCAAGTGTAAAGCGATGCGAAAAGCCATCTGATTTTGTGAATTTTCTTCGTGAAGCCTTGGTTGGTATTGTGAAGAGTCTTAAGGAGAACGGGGGAAAATCAAAGTCTAGCAAGAAGCTAGAGCGATCGATTGACGGAAACATGGTCTACTTGATATTTGACAAACTAGAGCTTGTTAGGGATTGGGATAAAAGTTCTACCATATTGCCATTATTATTCAATCTTGATAGCATCCTAAACATTCCTGAGGTTGGGTTAATCTTTATCAGCAGTACTCCTCCCGATACATTCTACTCATCAAGTATGGGTTACATAGAGCCTATCCCTATTTATTTTCCTACCTATAACGAAGACAATCTTCGTCAAATTCTTGTGAGAAACCAAGCGAATCCGAAGCTCTATTCCTCCTTCCTTGAGTAAGTTCCTTATGCTAATTTTCCTGTTCAAGATTATTTATTCATACTCTGCACACAATTTTTTTTAATCTAACTTGTTTCTGTATTTGTTTGTTGCCAAGTGTGGTACTGAGGCCTTTCTGCAGAATCACTAGAAGGTTGGATGAATTATCAGCCGTCTTTTCGCCATTATTCGTTGAATATTGCAAACCTCTAAATGACCTGGCAATTGTTCCCAACGAGGATCTGAAAAGAAAGTTATTTAGTAATCTTCAGCCTCATATATCTCTTTTTCTGAATGAGACATTTAGAGTTCTAAGTCAGTCTTCCCTGGGAGCTGAAAGAACTAAGGACAGAGAACCAAGAGGCAGTAAGAGGAAAGTAGGAACCTTTGAGGACTCTGATGAGTTGGATTTTCACATGTCTACCTCAGCAAAGTACCTTCTTATCTCAGCCTTCCTTGCTTCGAGAAACCCAGCAACTCTTGATGCATCATTTTTTGACTCCCGTGGTGGTTCTGCTGATGGCCGAAAACGTCGACGGAAGTAAGTGCCTTTTTCATGTGGTCATGCCATTATCCATTTTATCTGCAGTGAAAATTATGCTGGTAGCCATCTGCTATTGATGTCCACAATCAAAATGCTAATATTCGTTATTGTCGTTACTAACGTTGAACAAACTCCCTTTTTGTCTATTCAACTTGCTTGACTTTTACCTACGATGCACATCATTATTGATTGAACATCCAAAGTTTTTAATTCCATTGCAACTTTTGGTGTTCAACCTGAAACTACCATGAGGGAGATGATCTCTTGTTACTTCTCATCGCTTTATTCTCTTATTGAAAGCTAAGAGTTTGCCGAGTCTTTCTATTCTTGTCAAACTTTGAAGATCAAATCCATCAAATGCCTTTACCAAAAAAAAAAAAAATTCCATCAAATGCCAAAATTGTGGAGGGTGCAGCAACAGGTGTAGCCACAACACTAAAAAAAGATGGTCCTTTGTTGCGTGCAGTAGCTCCCTTGTTTTATATCTCTCCTTTTCTCTAGTTTTGCATTAGCATTGAGTGCAATTAAATTTCATCTCCTCTGAACGAAGATTAACTTCTTAGTCTGAGCAATTTCCACATCTTTAGCATCATGTTCTGTCACAAGCTTGATCTCATTGATCCTAAGCCCTCTTTTGTGGCATAAATTGATTGGACCCCTTAAGTGACGAGAGTTCACAGAATGTTCATATCTTCAGTATGAAGGCTTCCCAGGGTGCCGACAAGCTTTTTGTTGCAAAATCACGCGTTTTCCTACCGCACTAACCTGGCTGTGACTTCCTCAACCTCAAAAGTCTAAATCTCCCGTTATCTGTTTTCTTTTCTTTTTCTGCTCCTCCTCCAATTAAAAAGGCTCCCTTGGCCCTCTCTAGACTTATTATTGGTTTAGGTTTCTTTGCGCTAGTATCGATCGGCTTCTGAAGGTCCATGACAACGAATGGCTCAGACATGTCCTCCAATGTGCTTTTCACGATAAATCCTCATGCTATGCCCTTATCACTTTTGGTAAGCATTCGTGAGAAACTCTACTGCTGTTATCAGGGGGGACGGCAATATCATTATGTGACCAACAGAAAATTGTGGCTCTTGGAAACAGTTGAATCTCCCAGTCCCCGTTACTCCTTGCTAAAAGGTCTTCTCATCAGGTTTCTCTCGTGGTAGTCTTCCTTCACTTGCTGTCAAAGTCTGACCAATTTTTACATGCAGCTTCTACCTTTATGAAATGAGAAGATTGATGATACTTTAATATCTGTGTGCCCCTTTATTCTGATTACAATCTCAAACAGGAAGCCTCCTTGTTTTAGGTTGTGGAGACAATAGATAGGCGACTCGGCAAAGAAAATTCTGCTGGGTTTTATGCTTGATGGACCTTAGCAGTATCTTTTTATTTTCTCGTATAGAAGTAACGCACCACCACTCCGAACACAAGCTTCCACAGGAATTAAAAGGCCTTTTTTTTTGTGGCCAAACCATATTCTACCATTGTAGAGATGTGCCTATAATTTGCAAAAAAATCTGTCAAGTAAATTCTTCCTTTTCCTTTTGGGCTGCAAAGATGTACTTATGAGAATCTTTTGCTGCAAATTCTTCACGAACCGTTCAAAGCCAGTGGATTCCGTCCTCACCCTGCATTATGATGCAATTATGGCCTCAGTTGCTATTTTGCATGTCAAATCATTACTTTCTCGGTCAAAATTGAAAGTTTATTATTCTATCAGTAAGTTGAAGCATGTACTGCACCAGGAGAAGACTGAAGCTTCAGCACACAGAAAGAAGCCCTCTTGCCTTGTTTTGCTCTTTTCCTCAGGAATAGTCCTTCCTTTGGAGCTGGCATCACCATAAAAATTGTGTTAGTTGATATAACCAGTTGCGCAACGTTTATTTGCGGATAAGTACCACTCTGTGCTCCCCAGCGTTTCATCATCAATCTCGGTCACAACTTCCTTTGTGCTTGACATAACATGTTAGTTGAATTGGACCCGGACCAAAACTACTGTTGAAGTTTGCACAAAGGTCTTAATCATAGATAATAACAATTGGGAGAAGATCTGAAACACCTCTGCATGACATGCATGGCACTGCAAGAACCGATGCGTTGCATGTCCTGGACCATCTCAGGATTACATGACTTCATTTTAACTCTGGACAGAAATATTGAATTTCATTCCTTTCTTTTTAGCATGTTGTTGAGTGTCGTATTGTTCTTTCTTTTGTGGAAACTTATTCCTGCTTTTTGATGTCTTTTTCTCCAGTCTTCGAGGCATTATCTGCTTTATTAGAAACTTATCATTTGCAGGCCTTCAGAAATGGCGAAGGGGCAAAAGGAAGCTGAGGAACAGGAACTACTCACTAAAGGACCTGGAAGTTTCCCATTAGAGAGGCTATTAGCAATATTTCAGTGTATTACATCTGTGGCCGAAGATTCCCTTGGCGAAGAGGTGCAGGAGGAGGATTCTTTGGAAGTTGAAGGCCAAAACAACCCGCTCATGTCTGATGTTCTCTTGCAACTATCTAGTCTCTGCAATGCTAATTTCATCGTGAAGGGAGGAACCTGTCCTCTTGAGGGCTCCACACGGTATCGATCTGTGGTATCAGAGGATCTTGCTCTCAAGGTAACTCTCCGGCACAACAATGATTCCAAAGTGTGCCTATATGTGACTTTCACTTTGCCGTTTCTATTTGATTCATGGGTGTGAAATGACAATAGGTGGCAAAAAGTGTGAAGTTCCCTCTGGCAAAGTACGTGTATAGAAGATGATGCCATGGAGCGCGACCTTGTGATCACTCTTGAATCACTAAACCGCAAGAGAATGTGGATATGAAGCACTGGAATGTAATAAGTAACAAAAATTACAACCAACGATTGCAAATGCTAAGCTCAATGTATAGGGAGCCAATCGTCTTCCCATTCCCTCTTGTGAATCATCCGGAGTGCATGTGAGGAGGGAAGCCATTGTTTATTCTCCAAGTTGTTCAAGGATCCAAAGGGGTAATAGCAGATCGGCCCTTCTCCGACTTGTACATATGCATCGGATGGTCGGTGAGTCCGTTTTCCTTAGTGAGTGACGGACTAAAAATAGATCGTAGAGAATCAGTGAGACTAGGATCGTCGTTCTTTTGAAGTAATGCTAATTTTACTGCTTACACTAGAAAAGTTCCTCCTGGCAATTTGGACTTCATGTTTCTTCGAGGTCACTTGTGTAACTTGCTGCTGCGGCTGAATCTTCTATCCATTTAGACCAATTAACTTCTGCTTGTCCAATGTACTTTAGATGGTTTATTAATCAATGCTTTCTGCTCCTGGAATATGTCTGTCATGCCTCTCTGCGGGAAGATTCTATAGACCAGTTTAGCTGGAGAAGTTCTTATACGAACTTACAAAGCAGAATTACTTTATATTTGGACCGTCAAATCTAGGGGGACTCTTATCTTTGATTTACAATAACCCTGGTTTAGTTTAGTGTATGTTATATGTTCATGAAATAATTTCTTTGGAGCAGCGTAAAGTGAATATTTTAATCCATGAATCCAGAAGTCGCAATAGCCGATTAAGATCAAATTTATGAACTGCTATTGGTAGAGCCGTAGAGGTACCACTGTTGATATCGTTGCTTTTGAAAATTAGAGTGACTAGTCTTGGTATTGAATAGCGTTTTCCATGTAAACTGAAATTTATTAATACATGAAGTAGTCACACGTGGGTATTACCGTATAAAATGAAAATTTTCCACTTCCATACAGAAGTTACCTATACATCAAAGATTTTATTTGTCGATGCCCGATCTCTCCGGCTCCAGCGACAGGCTCCTGCGGCGGTCTGCTCTGCTCACCTTGCAGAAGTCCTCCTGGGTTTTACCTCAAGAAGACCCTCCCATCGAGTAGAAAATCGGCCCAGTTAATTTCTATCCTCACCGGGTTCAATGGCAAAATCACCCGATAAGCAAATCGACTTGCAAACGAGTGTTGAGCGAACGAGCAAATGCGTAGTCGAGCTCGCTGAACCCCAGGCACGCGAGTACACCTGGCGCTGAAAGTGATCCACTTGCTTAATTGTCCACGCACAGTTTGCTACATCACTCGACTTACCCAGCTTGTATGCCATTCGCAGATTTCCTAGAGTATCCCGTAATCAAACAATAAGTTCCGGACGTATCTCCTGGGAGAGCTACTCAGCCACCAGAAAGGAGCTTCAGGGTCGAGAAAACCACCGATGATGTACACGGTCACGAGACATCCAGAGACCACAAATGGAACGATCCCAAGCCCAGTGTCTCTGGGCAATACAACATACGTACCACAAGCAAAGGCCAGCACCATCGCGAGTATCGCGACGTACATACTATAAGACGCAGCCTTGGCATATCTTACCCGCAGCCTATCGCTCACGAAACAAGTATCGAACTGTAAGAACAATGCCAGGATTGAGAAACCGAACGCTGTGATGTTACAAATCATAAAGGCTTTGAAAGCCGCCCCGCCAGCAAGAACCGCCATTCCTTGGTCCGGCCCATCGTTGTTATAACCTCCGGGCATCGTGAAGGACGCAGCAAAGGTGACTGTCGCTATGAGCACCGCCACTAGTAGCTGAAGGTCAATAATGCTTCTTTTCGAGGAATAGAAATTTTCAGGATCGGCAGTATTACTTCCTGTAAATGTGGATGCAGCTCGTTGACCCTCAACATGTTGTTCGTCTAACCTCTTCTTAACATACTCAATAACCCAGTCTTGATAAAACGGCATTCCATGAGATCCTGTCAACACATGACAAACTTTTGCAGCTTGGTACCCGACCTAAAATTGTACAGAAAGGATCAATTAACGAGTGGTTTTTCCCAGTGAAATATTTCAAGACCCTCACTTTAAAACACTCAAAATCCATATATAACAAGCAGAACTCCCAGCGAGTCCTAAAACATAATGGAGAACTCATTGAATTCGTCTCTTTTACATAAGGTAGCAGGAAGATAAAACCAGTAAATAGAGTTTCCTGGAGTAAACGGTCACAGTTTCGAGTATCCTATATTTAAAACATACTACCTAGGAATTGTTTGAAGTCCTTTTCTCAGATGGGGTAGAGTGTAGATTCTCCCTTTTACCTCGCAAACTGTCTGAAAGTGGGCAGAAAGGTAACAGAAGGAATTTACATAAATACTGTACAGAATGTTCTGATTCATTCATATGAACTTGGCAAGATAGCTTTTTCAGAGTCAGAAGGCACATTTAAACTTTTGGATTTGGATTCTCTTAAGTTACATCTTAAAGTCTTTTCTTTCATTTTCTCTTTTAACCCTAACTTTAGAGGAAGCCTGCTCCAAATATTTTGCATTGTTTGTTTGCACCTGAATTGAGTACCATCTGGGCCACAGTTTCTAATGATACAGAAGAAATTACTCTGCGAGTGAACAAATCGAACTCTATGGTGTTCAAGCAAGCATACCTCCTTATGAGCAGAAAAAATGTCAAGGGCGGTCAAATGATCCTTATTTGTGGCCAAACGGTCCACCCTCTTGTCTCGTGCAAGTATGTAGATGAGGTTGTATTGTTTACGAAGTGCAGCCAAATGCAGAGCCGTGTTTCCGCCAGTGTCTTGTTCGTTGATAAGATCCTCCAGGTTTGGCATCCCTAGTATGTACTTGACGGCATTTACTTGTCCACCGATAACAGCTGCATGTAGAGCCGTCTGCCCTTTGTTGTTTATAAGGTCACAAGCATCAGGACAGGATTTCACAAGCTCATCAATGACATTGACGTGGCCCTGAAAGGCTGCGATGTGAAGAGCCGATTGCCCCTCTTTGTCTAAGTCGTATGCCACAGAAGTGTTGTGTTGCAGGAGCAGTCGAACTTCTTTCATTTTGCCAATGCAAGAGACATAATGAAGAGGAGTCCACCCCAAATCATCAGCTTCTCTGATCACTTTTGGTCTCTCCTCCACAATTTTCCACCAACCTTTGCACATAAAGTAAGGAGAATGTCATGATTTGGACTGATTTTGACATCATGACATAGATATGTCACGACACTTACTGGTCAGTGAGCAATAAATTGCGGTATGCAGAGCTGTCAATCCCATAGGGCCCTTATGAGAGGATGACGGCGAGAAAGCGCCTAAAATCAGCTCAGCGGTATGAGAAAGTCCTCTATTTGCTGCAAGATAAAGCGGGGACTCATCAGCAGCATTAGTAATATCACACAGTTGAGGATCTTCTTCAATCAGCAACTTCACCACCCAGTGATGGCCTCCTCTTACTGCATAGTGCAGCGTGGTATCCTTATGCCAATTCGGCTTTCGAAGTAGCTCTTTGCACGCATCAACTTGTCCCTTTTCGACAACCCAAGGCAGTGATTTCGCCAGATCAGTGAAGGCTTGAACCGCTCCCCAACTTCCGACTTTAGCAGCAACGTGCAGGGGAGTGTCTCCTTTGCAGTTACCCTGCCAAAGAAGGGCCGGTCCCAATGGACATTGAAGCAGACGTTCAATGAAATTTACCTGCTTGTATTGAGCCGCGACGTGAAGAATGTTGTTGTCCTTTGGCGTTGTCTGGCAGAAAAGGTCCTCTTCATCTTCTGCAATGATTTTCAGGCAGTCAAAGTCTCCTGATTTTGCAGCCTTATACACTTTAGGATGCATTCTCACTCTCTCGCTACTGTTCCCAGGACAAGTGAACGTATCCATATAAGCAGAGAGAAATTTCTGAGAAATTAAAGGAAAATGCTTTAAAATTTCTCGAGAGTAAGGCTACAATCTAAAGAAAAAGCCATGACCGAAACTGTTCTGCTTCACTGGCGAGGGCCGGCGACCGTCGTAGGGCCACCGGCGCTCGTTTGCGTCACGCGGTGGTCACCGCCGCCGCGCGACATGGAGAGGGCTCGCAGACCCTTCCTCCTCCACCTTCGGTGGGACTGAGCAAAGTGAAACGGAAACAGAGTATCGAGCTCAATTGAAGTTGAAGGAGCAAACTCCGAAAAAACTTTACCTGTAAATCAATTCGATGTTGCTATCAGTATCAGCCGACGGGGTCAAGCATAGAGGCGTCGCTCTTTTCACGCGCTCCAGATGGACCAGGAATTTCAGATCATCGGCGACGCCAGATGGCCGACGACAATCCCACACGGCGACTTAAGACAGCTACACCGAAAGACGACTTCATCAGCGGCTCCAAACGACAAGCGGCTTCAGACAGCGACTTTAGATGGTGATTTCGGGCGGAAGATCCGACGAATTCACAGGGTTGCTGCTACAAGAGTCGATGAAATGAGGAAGCGAGACAGAGACGTTGATGATGGACAGAAGCGAGACTTGTGAATTTGTGAGTGAAGAGAAGGAGAGAGATCAGACATCCGTCGGGCACCACCACTGAGAGAGAATTTAAGCCTGTGTTTGTCGTGGTTGAGAGATTGAATTTACGCCAATGTCTCGCCGGTCCTCGCCGGTCATCCGGCGGAGGGTCGTCGGCCCCCACCGGTCAAGTTGCGGTGCCTTGAGTCGCTATCTCTGTATTCTCTCTTTTGTTTGACTTTTCGACATGAGGGAGACGATAAAATTTGAAAGGAAACGGCGTCGTTTTCGGCATTAGTTATAAGTCGAGCTCATGTTAACAGCATATTTGGTCGATATTTTTCGTCAATCAAATCCGAGGGAGATAATGAACTTGACTATGCTAATTTGATAAAAATTAAGAGTTAATTATATTTTAAAAAATTTAGGATCATTTTATTTTCAAGACAATTTGTTAAGGCTCCCGCGACAACAAACAACAAATTAATAAAAAATATTCAAAAAGAGTTTCAACCTTTGCGAATTCACGATCTCATCGCTTGTACTTCCCCGACATCATAATTTTCTCTACGACAAGGCTAGATAAATCCAATCGACCTAAAAGCAAAAATTAAAAGGAATAATGGAGAAAAAGATTTTACATATGCAGAATTCACAATCTTATTGCCCGATCACAATTCTACCGAAAAGAATATAAATGACGTACATTAAAATCATACAATACAACTTTTGAAAAGAACATAAATGACCATCATCACTTCAAAATCAATTCTTTGAAGATTGAGAGCTTTTTTTCCAAATTAGGCTAAGAAAATTACCAAAATAGGTCAAAAATTTTTTTTACCGAAATGGGTGTCGCTCCGCACTTGCACCCATAGGCATTTGTATTTTTAAATTTTTTAAAAAAGAAAACAGGAAAAAAATGAGCGCCTAAAATTTTTTTTAAAAAAAACCCCTCAAATCATTTTTTCTTGTATTCTTACTT
Organism: Rhodamnia rubescens; assembly: GCA_021437795.1. Taxonomy (NCBI): domain Eukaryota; kingdom Viridiplantae; phylum Streptophyta; class Magnoliopsida; order Myrtales; family Myrtaceae; genus Rhodamnia; species Rhodamnia rubescens. The sequence continues at coordinate 656,320 of JAILYA010000105.1, forward strand.
GCGAATTGCAAGTATTTTATATAGGGTTTTTCTATTTATTTAAATTAATTTTTGGAGTATTTTCGTTTTGTCCACGTGATAATAACTCTTTGTGCGAAATTTTAAGTTGCTTGATTAGGTAGGAGTGTGGAACAACAAGACCAAAGAGTATAATAATCGATCACGACCCTTGATAGAGATAAATCACTTTCGCTAAACATTTGTGCGTGATTATAAATGAGAATGTCAAAATACAACCTGGCCCATAAACACGTAATGATAGAATACCGACTCCTAAGTTGCGAGATACGTTTAAGTCGAATGTCACACGATTTTTTACCATGAATCTAATTGTATCGTTTGTTTGGCGTTGGTATGATTCATCAAGTTCACGATAGATCTAAATCTAGACGGGCGTTACGCCTCGGTCAATGCATCGCATCGCCTTGCTCGTTTGCTTGCTTTCTTTGGAGTTGAGGTTCGTTATTGTGATGACTTGAGTTATTTGTCGGCGTTGACGAAGGACATTATGTAGACTTATTTGCCAAGACAACCACCGATGGCACTACGACCAAGCACTAAGCAATCGAGAAGATCGGCTCACGTATAATAAATTGAATAATAACAAAAATGATTAAAAGAAAACAAGAAAAAGAAATTGAAAAAATGTTTAAAAGAAAGCAAGAATTTTTTTTTAAAAATAGAAATGCATTGCTCAATCTACACAAAATCCACCGGGCCCTGGGAAGGTTTTTTTTTCCGATTTGGGTCAATTTTTTTTTTTTTTTACGAAAATAGGTCAAAACCCCCCAAATCTTTTTTTTTCTTGTTTTCTTTTTAATTTTTTTAAAGAAAGAAATGCCTTTGGGTGCCGAGCAAAGGCTTGCTCGGCACTTTACTCGCACTACTTTGCTCGGCACTTTGATTGCCGAGGAAGGCTTGTGCGGCGGTTTGGGTGCCGAGCGACACTCATTCCGGTAAAAATCTTTTTTTTTAACTTATTTTGGTAAATTTTTAATTTTTTTAGCCTAATTTGGAAAAAAGCCCGAAGATTGACCCTTGTTCGTTTTTTTTTTTTTGGGGGGCAGTGGACCCGTGTACTTCTCTTGTAAGAAAAGTCCACACGGTCAATAATAGTGACCTTCACCGACGGCGAAGGAATTCATGGAGAATTAAAAGCAACAACAGTCTAGGGCTTTTTTCAATAATATGGTAAAAAAATATTACCAATTTAAGTATATTTTGAAATTTTTTACAAATATAGGGCATGTGCGCCTCCCATAGAGGCACACAACCCATGTATCTTAATTTTTTTTACTTTCTTTTTCTTTTTGTAGCCCCATATTTTATTTTTTTATTCAAAATAAAGTTTATTTATAACGTTTATATTTATACAACTTCCATGACAAATTTCACTCCATGATTCGGCCAATTTGCTAGCCAATTTTATGAGGAATCCGCTTTTGGCTTCCATGACAATCGACGGTCCTAGACTCGCTCAAAATATTTTCTCTACTCGAGGAGCGTTTGATGATTCTCAAAGTTCCTATGGACAAAATATGTCATTTGATTTCTCTTCTTTTTACCTAGGTCCTTATATAGTAGGATATGTATCGTCTCAACATGGACTATTTTCCCGTTTTAATGATGTATCCACATCATTAAACGGTAAGCTCTGTGTCTGTCGAGGTTCGATCGCCTCTCTCGCAAAATGCGGGGTAAGTATTCCCTTCCCCTCACTTATGGATATTTAATGCGCTTTTTAATGATGTATCCACATCACGCCTATGCTTTCCATCATAGAATATGCCATCGTCATCTACACTTTCTACTCATTTAAAACCTTGTGCTCGTACTCGGTACAATACTATACTTGTTGAACGATAGAGAAAATCCGATTACGGAATAAGAGGCCACGTAGGAGAACAACATCATCATCGGTTATAGTTTTAGGTTGTGGATTGTTTTCTATTATTACACTGTTCATTTGCCTAATTTTTTTCAATTCATAGATTGTTATCTATTATTGCACTTTCTTTTAATCTGGATATTTCATCTTTATGTATATTATCAATTTATTTTATGCATTTTGTTTTTTTATAGCAATTTTATCTATTATTTTATATATATATTAATTATTCACATACTAAATAAATTAATTACATAAATATTTAATTACTTATTAATTATATGTCTTCATAAATTTTACATTAATTATTAATAATTACATTATAAAAATAATATTTAAAAATAAAAAATGCTATATTTATAAAGTTGTATAGATAAATGTTATTATAAATATAAAAAAGAAAAAAAAAAAAAAATATAAAATGCGCCTCTACAAAAAGAAAAAGAAAGTAAAAGAAAAGTGTTAAAAAAAATTAAGCACATGGGTTGTGTGCATCTATGGGAGGTGCACATGCCTTATACCCGTAAATTTGTTCAAAATATACTTAAATTGGTAATTTTTTTGCCATATTATTGAAAAAAGCCCAACGGTCTAACAGGTTGAAAAAGTCAATAATTGCATTTCATCGTTAAGCTAAATGAGGAAAAATTATCGGTTGTCAATTAAATCGATTATATGTATATCAATTCGTCGTAAATACATTAATTTTGTCAATATATCTTTGTACGAAAATTCTAATGTAGTCCTTTCGGCCAATTATCATCGAAAATCACGGACACTATGCTAATTTTTAATTTGATCAATATGATCATTGAAATTTTTTGAGCATATTTAACTTAGTGTCTAAACTATGCGAATAATTTGTTTATTTCGGGGAAAATTATGCAATCATTAATAGAAGAAGGGAAAAGTAGAGAAATAGAACCTAGAAAGGTTGCCGAACAGACCCCAAAATGTAAAGAAAAAGCACAAAAAGTCGAGGCTTCGGGAGGACTTGCGCACTCACCGAGTCCCAGAGCGGAGCGCGGGGAGATGGCTGATTCGCGGAGTAACAGAGCAGCTGTTCAGGCCACCAACGACGACGCTTCCGCCAGTAAACTGTATGCTCATCTCCTTCGTCTCCTCTCTCCAATTCCTTTTTAATCTCTTCAATCACAGCTGATATGAGATGCAAGTATGTGTGTAACGGCGCTTCCTGGTTGAGTCGGGTCTTCGATGCTCTCTTCGAGATGAAATCGTCAGTGTTCTCAGTCGTCTTTCGTTTCGGAGCTCCGATACGAAGAAAAGTAAAATAGATGGGATTCGTTAACGGGTGTGCTGTGATCGGTTGAGATGAAATTGACAGGGTCATTTTTCTTTATGACCAATTTTTGGTGTCGCCGTGGGGGGACGTTGGCTGGTCTCTGCTGTCGTCGGTGATAGCATGGAGTGAGGTTTTGCGAGCAAGTGGTTCGGTGTTTCTTCTCTTGTGTGGAATGATCTGGGGGCTGTGTATTACTGAGAAATGCACTGTCCTCGATGGTTATGGGCGTTTCAGTTGTCCAATGACGTTTCGTCAAATGATTCCTGAGAGATTTTAATGATAAATATCGCCAATGTAAATTATCTTTTCAAGGGAAGCTCGAAATCTGTACGTATATCCAATTTGTATTTCTTTGAATATTTTGGTTGACACATAGGATTTTGCACTTGTCGTCCCTTCGAAGCAGGAAACTCTGCAATCCATTGAACTGAGCCTAGCTATACCAATATGCTTTTTACGGTTCGGTTCAGTTCGAGAGGGCTTTCGAAAACCATTGAACTAAACCTAACCACCCCAATATGCTTCACATGTCCAGTTCAGTTCAAGAGGGCTTTTTAGAAAACCATTGAATCGAACCTAATCACACCAATATGCTTTCTATGGTTCGGTTCAGTTCGAGAGGCTTTTTTAGAAACTTGCATAGCAAGCAACCATTTTAAGCAGCTTGATTTGGTTTTGATTTTGTTTTAGACCTAACCTTTTTGTTCTTTCTCTCCTTAACACGAGACCTAAGACTAGTCCCCACTATCTTCCAATACTTATCTTCTTTGCTCTTTCTATTTCATTTAATAAATTTTGGGGATGCTTCTTTTGTGATTAATTGTATTGTCCGTTTTGATTTATTGCACTTGAGATCATTCTTGGTGGAAGAACCCGATTAGAGTAGGTTATTTAATTGTTTTGTTTGAAGGATCTTTAATACTTGATTGTTAACTAGCTGGATCAACTTTACATGATGATGTTTTACAGTGTTCTTGCTTGTAATTCATACTTGGGGAGTGTGTAGTGTGTTAGCTTTAACTAGCAAAAGAAAACAAAAAAGAACATGGTTTGGTTCAGTTTGGAGCCGAACTGAACTGCAAAATACGGTTTGGTTTGGTGTGGTGTGGTTCAAAACTTCAATATTGTTTGGTGATTTTCAATTTTTAGAAACCATGTTAGTGTGTTTCGGTCTTTATTTGATTAGAAACCAAACCAAATTACATCCTCTCACCCCTGATATTATGGAGCTTTTCTGAGGGACTTTGATGTGGCTGACCAATAGTTAGCATACACTGCTCAACCTTATGCACCGTATCAAGTATCTAGGAATAAAAGCTTGGCCGAAAGGAGAATTTTAATATGAAACAGTGTGTTTAAGTTTTGTTCCTTAAATTAAGTCTGAGATGTGTTTTCATCTAATATTTATGTTGTGTAATGTCAGGTAATATATTGAGACAGACCGTTGTTAAGTCAAATAGTTGTCTAGTTAGCGCGTATCACTTCACAATTTAGTGTAACAAAGGGGTGAGCCTTTATTTAAAAGATGTACGATAATATTATAGGAATAACATGGTTGGGAGGGCTGAAAGAATAACTTTTCAGGAAATTTTGGCAACAAAGTTATAATGCAAAAAGAAGTTGGGCGTTATTCCCCTTCCAAACATCCTGATCACAACAATTATATGTTTTTGCGGGAAATAAGTAAAGAATCAATCCCGATTGATAGCATGTTGTTCTTGGCTCTGATAACCTACAGAGGGCTATTGTAAATTCCTTTTCTTTACAAGGGATGGAGATTAACATAAGTTGATATTTATCACACCTGAATGAAATCTCTTGCTTTCGCCAAATTTCTGTAACGTTATGCTTGAGTCTATGACATGAATGACCGTGGTGCTCCTTCCCCCCACACCACCACCACCACAAAAAAAAAAAAAGTGAAAAAAGAAATAAAAAAGAAAAATGATAATTGGTTTTAATTGTCATCATAGCTTTATGGCTGGAGTGAAAAATATTCTGAGAGATTTCATGTTTTCTCGGGGCTTGCGTTGCAGGTCATGTGTGAAAAAAGGATACATGCGGGATGATTATATTCGTTTATTTGTTAGGAAGCCTGTGAGAAGGTCTCCCATAATAAATCGAGGTAAGATATATGCAGAATTGATGTGTATGTGAAGAAGCTGCCTATGCTGTTTTTTAATAATTGATTCCTAAGTGCATTCTGATCTTATAATCTTATAGATTGGCTTAACCCCCCATTTACTTTTCAATGTCTTCAGGTTATTTCGCTCGATGGGCTGCATTAAGAAAGCTTCTATACCAGTTTCTTAATTGTGAAAGACATAGAGAAGAAAAAGGAATTAACAAGCAGATATTATCGCTTGGAGCTGGCTTTGATACAATGTATTTTCAGTTGCAGGTATTCGAGTTGACTGGTTTTAATCAATATATGACTCAAAATCTCAGTGATTGATTTCTATTCCCTCATAAATGAGCTTTTTTTTGGCATGCTTTTTATTTGAAGGTGGGGGGTGAATTGCTGAAATTGACTAATAATGTTTGACTCTCTTGCATTTTGAAAGTAATCGAGATTGAGAAGTATGCAGGCAAAGAGCTGTTCTTTTCCCTTCCTGTAGATCACTGTGTTTTTAGAATGTCTTATATGTTGTTGTTTAGATGAAAATCTGTTCTGAATCATTGAGTTGTGATGCCATGAACTTTATTTTGACAGGATGAGGGTAAAGCACCATATTTGTACGTGGAATTGGATTTCAAGGAGGTGCAGATTTAGAGATCTCAAATCTTGCTTTAAATTTAATTGTGTTTGTAGTTTTCTGGTGCAAGAGCTATACTATTTCTTGACTTAGGTCAAGGTTTTTATAGCAGCAGCAAATCTGATTTGAGAGGATTATGCTTAGCATATGAGATGGAAGTGCTCTCTCAATTTTTTTTTCAAGTACATGATGTGAGCTAGCACTAATGGCATTAGGTTCTTTTCTACAATTAAGAGATTTTCATGACTTCATGTAAGAGAGAAAGGATTGAAATTATGTGAAACTTCTCAGGTTACTAGTAAGAAGGCTGCCATTATTGAGACATCTGGCCAGTTGAGGGAGAAAATTGGAACGACAGCATATATATCACGAGGTACTTTATAGTTTTTACTTATTGGAGAAAACTTAATCGTGGTCTCCAACAATTGATATCCTCAATAGCACTGTTTTGCAACTTTGCCATATGATTTGGAACTTAAGAAATGTGATCTTGCGTAGTCTATAATGGTATTGCGAATGATCAAGGTTAGTTGGGTATGGATGGAAAAATTTGTACTGCATTTATATCATGTTTGCGGACTAAAGCTTTCTTCTACCCTGTTTACTGAAAGCTTCATTGGATAGATCATGGTGCTTTTGCTTATGCTAAGAGACATTATCTTTCACTTAAATTGAATCTCCTCATCAAGTTGACAATGGTTGATGATTAAATGGTGGAGATGACTGTCATACCACTATGATAGATAAGGACATGAAAAGTGATGATATTACAAGAAACCGAAAGCTTTAATGTGTTTTGAAATGTAAAGAATGTGGTTCAAGTTTTGGAATTTGTTAAAAATCAGTAAATGTCTTGGTTGTGATGACCACTTAACCCCTTCAGGATCTTGCTATGGACTTTGTTCGACAGGTACAAGTTGAAAAGATACTTAGAGAAAACATATAATTGCATTTTAGGCTGCTTGAGCATAAGATTAAATTTGGTCTGAGCGTTTAAGTTCCAATGGTGTCTAATTGCACTTTATGCCCTTACTTTAGCGTAAGGAGTTGACGTAACCTTCTCTCTGCGAGTCTTTCATGAGAATTTATTTCCTTAAAACTCCACCTTTATTTTTATGAGTACTATTACAGAGTTAATATGGTCCATAATTAACTCAGAAGCAAGTCAAGAATGGGAGAGAAAAGAGTTTATGGATGCTGTCATGTTTTAGGTGCTTGGCTAACTTGACCCTGATGGGAAAGCACTTGATCCGTTAAACTGATAGAATACTATAATTTAGAGTCTACTCTGAGCAGTTCAACTTTCAGGGAATCATTTTGATGTTTGACTCGCTGCATTTTAGGGGTTCTTGGGTCACAATATACCTGATAGTATATTTCTTTGTTGCTATTTCTTTTGTTTTTGTACCTTAGAATGTAAAGTTGATTACTTACTGGTTGTATTGGTTGGGTAACTAATGCACCACAGATAGATCAGTTATAAAGATATTGTGCTGAAGTAGGTATTAGTAATCTGCCCTATCTTTGATTTAAAATAGCTTTCGGAATTTTTACGTCATACTTTATGAACTGGAGCAAGTTACTAGGCATCTCACCAATTTTTAAGGCTGAAAGGACTAATATACCACTAGAAGAGAGATTACTTTAGATCAGTAGCTGGTATAGAACTTTTACTTTCGTGCATCTTGGGCTAAACCTCTGTTATGGATTGGTGTCTTTCTGATCCCCACCTTTTTCTTAATGATGCATGAGGTACTCCTTTACCATTTTCTTACAAGAGTTAGTTTCAGACCATAAGCTATATGCATGAAAAGTTGATAGAAAATTTGCTCTCTGATTTCCATCAGGCCTAGGTTAATATGAACCTACCCATCAAATTAATGAAGTCCCTCTCTATGCTCTATGGAGATGAAGTGCATAAAAAAAATTCTTTGTGTGACATTTAGTGCCCTTATGCTGACTAGTCACGCCCATTATCTTCGTTTGTCGACCATGTTTTAGTTTTGATATCTGATGCTCCAAGCAAATGCTAATTTGTGTGTGCTCTAAGTTCTTGCTAGGACTTGTTATATCCTATCAGCATGAGGCATGCAAAATCTGTTTTCACGGTTCTAGCAAATTGTCATTACGACCCATTATATCACTGTGCCTCTATGTTCAGATGCATGTATTTTTCTAAATATTTTGTTATGTGTTGATTATTTTGTTGTTTTTAGTTGTTTTAATAATAGCTTTAAGCTTGCTTTAACTTTTGTAGAAAAGGGAGAAGTGATCAGTGAGCATTACAAGCTCCTTCCAGTTGACTTGCGTGACATACCAAAGTTGGACGACATTATATCATTAGCTAATATTGATCCAAGGTATGCATGTGAGGTCCTGACCGACATAGTCTGCTTCTTTCTAGATGGTGACACTGGTCTTTTGCATTCCCACTAAAATTGATTTATACGATATTACTATCAGTGTCTCTTTTTCATTTCTTCAAATGTGAGTTGTCTGATGATTGTGTTTTTGTCAGATGTATACGATGTTCTAGTATTCTTGCAGACCCCTACTATTTGCCTATGGCTTATGTTAAGTTGCATGCTTATTCCGGGAGTTTTGAGCTATTTGAATCTCATGTTTTTTGTACCAAAAAAATGAATATAAAAAAATCTGATGTTGTTGTCAGCCTGCCAACCTTTATAATTGCAGAATGTGTCTTGATATACTTGGATCCAGATTCAAGCCGGGCTATTGTGAGTTGGACCTCAAAAACATTTTCAACAGCAATTTTCTTCTTATATGAGCAGGTCGCTACCTTTTCTTCTCTCATTTCAGCCTGTGTTAATTTATTGTTGTTTTAAGTGTGTAGCTCTCATAGGATTATGGGAAGGTTTTGTCTTTGTTAACAATAAGAATTTTTCACTGTACCGTTTCACTGGTGATTTGACAGATCCATCCAGATGATGCTTTTGGGATGCAAATGATCAGAAATTTAGAGGTTATCTCTTAGAGCCTTTGCTTTTAGAGGCCAAACAAATCATTGAGGTGGATTGCAATTATATTACCGTGGCTTGGAACTGAACAATAAACAGACACGGAAAATCTCTGAACCTTGACATTGCATTTCCATGAATAAACTGCTGGAAGCGATCTTTTAATTACCTCAGATATTTGTGTATGGGCTATAAAGTAGGATGATTGGGAATGATAATATTACTAAGTGGTGAAATACCAGCAACTGTCGGATGGCTGTGTGCGGTTGATGATGACATGAACAAGTATAACATAACGTTGTTCAAATGGGGCATGCTTGAATATGTGTGTATGGGCTATAAAGTAAGATGACTGGGACTGAGTAGCTTAATACCAGCAACTGTCAGATTGCTGTGTGCAGGGGATGATGACGTGAAAAAGTATAACATAATTGGGTTCAAATGGGGCATGCTTGGCATGGTCAATAAACCAAAGGACTAGGTGCATGTGCATGCAACTATAGAACTTGCATCAAGGGTCGGAATTATTAGTGTCTTGGTTAGATGGGTATTTGCTAGATTGAAACTGCATGTCATTGTTTTTTTTTTAGCGATAAATAAGATTTCAGTAAGAAGGTACCAAGAAGTACCGCCTTTATACAAATATTAAGCTGGGCAAACATTAACCTAGTCAAATAGGCAAATTGAACACTTTGAGGCATAGTTATACTTGATGATGCGTGCAAGTTTTTGTCAGCTTAGACTTGGTCCTTTTATCATATGATTTTATGGTTGATGTGAGAAGGGAGCTAGTCTCCATCATTTGGTTATGTGCCCGTAACTCACGGTCCTATTTTAATCTTCTGAAATCTTCTCATCTAAGTCATTTCCACGGTTTTTTGGCTTCCGTTTGCTAGTGGAATGCTAGACTTTGTGATGGACATAGACACAGAGAAGTACCTTGAAAAGTATTGTGTTTTATAAAGATGATACTGTTTCTTGATGACACAGTATTCTGTCAATCTTATAAAGAACTATTTGATAAGCGGTTTAAATATCGAGAAGCCACCTGCACATCTGAGATCTAACATTCGTTTTTGACATTAAACAGAGTCGTGGCTGTGGTCTTCTGGGAATACATGCTACTCCAACGTTATCTGCAAAAGAAAATCTCTTTATTGACCAGGGTTGGCAGGTATATATATATATTTTTTTTCGGATTCATAGGAACATGGTTCATGCCTTTTGTAGCCTCTGATACGAATAACCTTAACTCATAAAAGTTTATCTCAATCTCCTTTCAGTTTAATATTGCTCTCCTGATTGTGTGGCTTGTATGTGCAGTGAGGCATAGGTATTCAAACTTGTCTATTTTGAAGTATCAAGTGTTAATAATGACGGTAAAACATGCCCTGCACATGGTTATTCTGTCGGTTGAAATCTGTAATCTATGCGTCAACCTTTTGCAAACCGTTTCCTTTTGATATCGTCTTTTCCAGAAATTAGTGTAATTAACTTTTCAATGTTGAAATCTTCTTTTTTATCAAGTTTTTCTAGTGGCTTCTTTTGCTATGATTCCTTGAATCTGAGTACCTTTATGGCAGACGTATAAAGCATAGCTAGATGTTGAAGTAAATTTTTATCCAAGGAATGAAACTGAAACCAGAAGAGCCTCCGCTGAAGTTATGTCATGAAGAGAAATATACGAGTTTCTTATTGTTCTGTTCCAAGAGAAGATATGCTGACAAATTATATTGGTTGAGAATCGTTGGGCACATATTAAACCTGCCAAGCGACAAAACATAATAGTTTGACTCAGTAATAAATGTAAATTTAGAATAATCACGTCCGTTTGAATCTTGAAAGATTATGCTAAACTAGGAAATTGGCATTATGATGGTCAGTATTCGAGGATGCAAAATCTGGTGGTAGTTTTCCTTGAAAAAACTGTATTGGTTACTTGAATAATTCAATTGAAAGTGATGTAGTGGGATCGAACTTCAAGCTGGAACAGAAATAACTCAATGTTTGGGGTTTAGAAAACTGAGAGAATCAGAATAGGAAACAAGCAGTAATCAATATGAAAAAAACTGCTTACAATGAAGTTTAAGGACTACTTATACTGACTCAAAGCAATCCTAGGATCTCTGCCCTTTAATCTAATCGAAGTTCTCTTAATCTTACCCATGGAACCTCTTTAAAAAGTCACATGTCTGCCTCATGAATTATTATTCACAAGACATAACCAAGTGTTGACATTAAGCAAAGAAAAAAACCTCTTTTGATGCAAAATCAAAGTAGCTAAATCTAAATAGCCTAATAAAATGTTGTCAACTTCCTCAGTAATCCTGTATCACAGCACTACATACGTAAAGAAGTCATGCCGGAGTAAATTATCATTGTAAACAAGAATCGGGTGCTCTTAATTGTAAGATAATAGTTAGCTTGAAAGAAAGGCATTCTGCACGTTGGGGAAATAGAAGTATGAACCTGATGTCACACTGTTGAGTTGTGCTACACGTGTTTTTGGGTGCATGCAATTTTAAGACCATGAAGGGGTTCCTGCTGTGAAGTTTAGCAATGACAGGAGGAAATAAAACATGACATAGGAAAGGGTGTTACTGTGCGAGGATCAATAATGGGTGGGAGATCAGGGAAGGACTCCTGCTTAATTGTTTAAATAAAGAGTTTGGAAGCACTTAATGCCTACATATTTTAGATGTAGACAATAACTGTCAAGAATCCAGAGAATCTGCTTGGAATTCATGCTTGTGCCCTTTCTCCCCTCTAAAATAATGACAGCTGGACTTCCAGGTGACTACAGATGAGACTAAGAATTCGTTTAATGAGATGATTATTAGTCAAGGTTGCGACGGAGTGTTGGAAAGTTGCTGCAGTACAGCAGCAGTTGGATGTGTCGTGTCTTTCTTGAGAAGGCATTTTGATCCTTCTGAGTGATTCTTTTGTTACAAGCTACTTTCTCCTCATGATTTAGCAATTTGTTTAGTATATTACAGTTTGTAGATAGATATGAAACTTACTTTTGAAGTTGATGTAAGCCTCACTTGATATTTTTTTTTCCAAGTTCTTTTTATTTCTCTCTGTGATAGGCTTACTATATTCCCCTTTTGGTGCATGACAATGGATTATTTATGGAGTATTTCTCTCTTAATTTCATTTCATGATTCCGTGTAGAGGGCCACTGCATGGGATATGCTCAGGGTGTATAGCAGCTTTATTGAAGCTCAAGAGAGGCGCAGGTTTGTAGTCCATTATCCAGGAAAATTGCCTGCTTTCACATTTTACCAATGACTATATTCTCGAAAAGCACAAGCACTTCCTTTTCATGCAACAAACCCAAAACAGGTGACAGAAAATATAGTGATTTGTCTAACCTACGCCTAGGAATTTTAATTGAGTGGTAATATTACTGGGTATCAGTTCGGTAATTCTGGAGAAATCTGGGAAGTTCCTCCTCCTCCTGTTTTCATTTGGAGATCAATACTTGAAGAGAATGTGATTGGTGATATATGGTTGAATGTCAAGACAAATTGCAAGCTTAAAAAAATCTGATGGGCAGAATTTAGTTTCCAATTTTTCTTGATAGTAGCACGGAGGGATGTTGAATTAGTACTTTTCAGTTTCTAAATCGTGTTCTTTGTAATTATGATAAGTTGCTGCCTCAGATTCTTACCTACTTCAGTATACCAGGAAATGCTTTTCAGTCAGATGCAATGTATCAGCAATTCATCCTGAACTAAATATTTGGAAACTCAATTGATATATATTTCTGTTTCCAGAAATATGGTCACCTAACAAGTGTGTGATCTTGTGAATTAGGTTGTTTATTTACTTGTTAGCGATGTTGCTAAGCTCAACTTATGCCACTTCATGCATTGAAAGCCAGCAATTTGTTATGAATGTTTCTCATCTTTTGGTAGTTTTGACTTTGACTTTCGCGAATTATTGAGTGACACAAGTGCTTGCCGATGATTGGGGACTCGTGATTAAATAGCTATCAATCAACTTTCTGTGTGATGTTTGTGTCCTCGTTTGGAATTTATTATGCTGATGACAAGCGATGATTATTACAGAGAGTTTAAGACATTGAAATGTTGAAACAGGGATATAATGGGTGAACTTTCTGCTTTGTATGCCATACCTTTGCATACTGACGTGGTATTTTAGTGGAGCAGAAAGCTCTCTCTTTGGAGGACTTTTGCTTGGTTTGCCTTGGGGTCCCATGTTTGTCATAACTGAACCACTTTTGAGAGATTCTGGAGTGCTTTATTCTTTTAAGGATAAAGATCACACTTTGATTCTTTCACCACAGAGGCACTTTTCCTCTTTGTTTTGATGTGTGAAGCTTTTCAATTCTTTCTCTGTTACTTTTGGGCGATTCCAACTTCTGGTTCTCTGATGACTAGGATCGAGCGACTGGAAATATTTGATGAATTTGAAGAATGGCATCTGATGCAGGCAAGTCGATTTCTCATTCTTATTTTAGGATGAGGGTATATTTGGAAATTATCCTAAATTGTGAGCACTTTAAGTGTAGCTTGTAGGGCATCACCATATTAGGGTCAACTACCAACTACCCTATATTCTAAAGGGCTAAGGAAGTCATGGGCTTGCTATTTTGTGGAGGGAACCACTTTTGTTTGTTTGGAAACTCACTGATTTCATAACCTAGTGTTGCTTGTTTTTAGCAGACTTGAAGCTTGGTAAAGGAAAACTATGCTCATAGAGAATCTTTACTTACAATCTGACACTGCTGCCCATCTTCATGTAGTTTTATTTACTTTGGATTTGAGGTCCCTGTTTCAGCATGTATCTTTGGAGAGGATATTGGAAATTGTCTTTGATTTTTGTGTTAGATTACACACATCTATAAATTGTCTTGACCTTCTGATTTTCAGGAGCACTATTGTGTGGCTTATGCAATCAATGACTTAATGGTATGTACGTATATATGGGATTCCTATTGCTGCTTTATTTTATGGCTAGTATTTTTCTTTTCTTCTTTGATGATCTGGCAAAATATAAATATCCTCTTTGCTAAGAGCTAATACTTGTGAGGCTTAAAAGGAGGCTCGGAAATGAGACATAGTTCATATACTTCAGGAATTAAGTTTGGTTTACGAAAAGGTGCTTTGGTTGTTGGAAGGCGTTTGGTAACACCTTAAAAGCCTGAACCCTCTAAAGGTGACTTTTTAGAAGCACCTTATAGGTGATTTTGAAGCCAAGGCCTTTTGAGTTATTTAAGAAACCAAGTTTACGTCAACTAAAATAACTCTATTGCTCAAGAGACTTTCTCAGTAGTTAGGGTAATTGTGTAACACATAGAAACCACATGGTTCCGAACACCTTTAATAGCCGCAACCACTAGACAGCACACTATATCAAAAGCTACTGTTGGGAGCTATATCCCGATCAGACAATACATATTCCAAATCGGGTTGATTTTAGCAAGTTTCGCTGCTTTATAGTAATGCGGTCTTGACTCAAACAATGTCCTTTCTAGAATCGATGTAAAACAATTTCCGTCGGTTTTTAGTTTGTAATGAGTGGTCTGACTCAATCTGCCTCAGTACAGACGCCGTGATAGTAATATTATTGCTAATTGAACTTGGAAGCATGTTCAAAACTCGAGGATCAGAATGATTATGGGTAGCACCTGTTAGTCTGTATCCGTGGACCTTGGTTTTCTTTGAACATTGGCCTCAGCCCTGCACGTACTTACCAAGAAGAATAGAACTTCACATACTAAGTTTCTTTTGCTGTTCGATCCCACAGGGACTGTTCGGAGACTTTGGTTTTCCTAAAGAGAGAGACCAGCAGCCATTGCAATCACCGTGAATTCAGATCGTTTATGGCGTAACCGGTGGAGGTGGCAACGTGTGCACGAAAACGGCATGGAGTTTCAATGTGCCTGCAAGGCACCTGCCGCTCACTTTCGCGAGGGATAAATATTTTGACAAGTTATTGTAAATGTGGATGCGTCTTCTCAGCTCATTTCGTTTTGGTTTGACTTGAAGTAAAGACGACAGATGCTTCTCTTTTCTCTCTGCCACTGCTAGCTGTTTGGCAACAGAAAACGTGGGGGGTCCCATAGACGTCCCGGAATTTATTTTGTCCCGAATCCTATGTGGGGTCTTTAGTATATTTTCGGATCGATTTTTGCAACCACATCTTCACTTATCCTTATGCTTGGCTTCTTTCTTTCTTGCTTTATTGCTTGCTGTGTATGATGCCACTCTCTCTTTCTTCTTTTCTTCGAGATAACTATTGAATGTCGTTATTGTTAGAAATGTTGTGCTTTTGTTAATTAAGGATCTCGGAAGCTTTCGGTGCTTTGCAATATCGAATGTGTGAGTAACGAAACTATATGGTGGTTCGGTTACCGAATTCCGGAGCGCCTATTCATGACGTCACAGATTCGGTTTTTCCTCTGAACACTCCAATGTTCTTCCCATACCAACTCAACTTGAAACTTTTGTTTTTGTTACGGGCTCATTTGTCGTGAACTTTTATATTTCTATAGTCAGATTATAACACCCCCATTTGGCTCTTATGATGATTCTACCGAGAATAGTAGTAGTCAGCTCACATCCGAACCTCAGGAAAACCCCAAGGGATGCTCCGTCCAATGTACTTTTTGACTTTTAGGCCCACTGAAAAGCACTAGGAGCCCTTTGGAATGGAATCGGATTTGGCATTTTTCCATGGATTTTCGTCTTTCTTTTCATCGTTCCTCCGGGGCCAAACGTGGATCATCTTTTGGGTAAATCAATTATGTCATTCGCTATTACACGACACGATTGTCATGTTTAAAGGCTGCCTTCGAATCCAACTTTCATGGCAACATTTCCGAGTTATATGATCATTGACGGGAGCAACTGACTTGGAGTCTTATTTGGAGGTTTCTGACCACCTAAGATTGCGCAGAGACCATTAGAATAATCGCTCTTCCGAACCAGACGTTCATCGTCTTTTGAACTTCTGCGTCTTCTCCTTTAAGCATTGTTCAGGAAAAAAAGGTTAAATCTTTGCCATTCCGCGTCTGGAAAACCCAATCTGTCCATGACTTCAGGATCTCGTGGAAAAGTTGGGAGAACAAAGAGAAATCAACTAAAAAGGCGAAGCCATGACTGGCTGGCTCAGGAAGAAAAAAGGCAGGAATATGCCCTTCTTCGCAATATTATTCTTTCTAGTGTTTGGTATGTGGAAAGACGTGAACACCCCCTCTTGAAAACTTTATATTTCTTAATCAATAGAAGAAAAATAAATATTTAGGCGATTACCATAAAAGTCTCATGGTTGGGGTGAAATATTTATGCCCTTCTTACGAGAGTCATGGAATCTTTTCGCGTCAAAGCAGCAGCTGTCCAGGGCGCGGAACCGATTCAAACTTTTTCTTCCGACGTTGGGGCATGAGCTCTACACTTGCCGCCTAAATTTCACCGAACGTACTAAAGCCTTGGCTCAAGTACTAGCAAATCCGAATCGGATTAGGCTATGTTTGATCGTCCGGATTTCTAGTCGGGGTAAGATTGGATAGGATATGATAATAAATCCAAGGATTTTTTTTATATCCTATCTTTTGTTTAGTAAACCGCGGATGTAAAAGTCGGATTAGTAGAGGCAATGCGCAATTGAGATCGGCACTATTTTGGCGAAACATCATAACGCTTTATAAATTCTTTAGTGATGAGTTCTAATGAGTGAATTATTGTTGAGCGAGAGGTTTATGCCATTTAAATTTGGGCACGACATCGATTGAGCAGACCCAGTAGAACCAGGGACCTTGATTTGGATTCGAATCCTTTGAGAATGACCCGTTGGCTTTGCTTGTTATCTTATCAAGTGAGTAAACAAATGTTGAATATTGAATTATTTAGCCTCTTTTTGCAAGTTGAAGATGCACATATGTAAGTCGTCTAAGAGTGCTACCTTGAAAGTCGATTATCGACCTTGAGTTCTTTATAACATGTCAAGACCCATTTCGAATGTTGAAAAGGTTCAAGCGATTAAAAAACGAGGGATATGATCTCAAATCACGTTAAACTATCAATTAAAGGACGAGGTCGAGGAGATACTTGGCTTTACTACCGAAAACTCCGAGCCTGGTGCCGCTAGAGAGGCAACCTCCCTTAGGATTGCCACCGTCGGAGAAGCGGCCCACCACCGAAGACGCGGCCCGAGGAGGAGGAAAGTGGCCCGGTGTTGAGAAAAGGCGGTGGTTCTGGAAAAAACTTGGTTTTTCCTTGTATCTTCTCTCTTGAGAAATCCTATCATTGTTTATCCCACCCCTCCCTTAGGATATTTTTATCCAGGTTATATCCCCTTTATCCTATTCTAGACATCTATCAAATACAAAATAGGATGCCACATATCCCATCCTCATTTTTATCTTGACGACCTAAACGCGATCTTGGATGATAATTTAGGTTTTTAGATTACTATTCCAAAGTTAGGCTTCTTTTCACTTTTTAAGGTACGCAAGCAATTTCCCTCGAACTTCTAGACAAAATCACCCCAAACATAAAAAAGCACAGTTCCCATAATTTCCCAATTCAGAAATTACCCATAAGTTAAGGCCTACATTTCACGCTGTAATCAGTCGTCAGAAAACTATCAAAAGCGCATCTGTTTCCTTCCTCTTCGGGTGCACCTTTTTGATTATTATATACTTGATGTTGAGTCTACGAAGTCGAAAGGCTCTGTTGAATGATTCATGAGCAAACGTCTCTTTTCAACGGTCATCACTTTGTGCATTTACTCAAGTTACTATCTGTTGAGAGCTTATTACAGTGGAACGAGTGGGACCACAGCATATGGTGCTTTGGTTCATTTTATATATGACTTCGAGTACTAATCAAATTCGAGTGAGGGCTGTTCTCTGTGTGTGTGTGTGTTTTTTTGTTGTTGTTGTGGCATCCAATGGAGTCAATATTTGTGCACAGAATGTGCTGCCTAGGGTTTACTTTCGTCACCCCAATTTCTAACATCTAGCTTCTTTTGGTTTTCGAATTTTGATATGAAATCTTGTTAATGTCAACATTCCATCAAATGCCAGCCTGGGAAAGTATAAAGTATGAGCCGTTGCTTTGAGTGAACTTTGAGTGTGAAAAGCATTAATTTTATTTTTTTTGGGCATAGTGAAAAGTATTAAATTCCACAACAAGCAATAAGGTAATTCTAATTTTAAAAGCCCTAAAATTCAGTAAGCTGGAAACACCAGTGCCACATCAGGCAGACCCCATGTCCAAGTCCAAAATCAGGTCAAATGCAGGTTATACCTTGCGCAGTAGAGAACCCCCTGAAAATTATTTAGTTCGTTTCATCAACAATGGATTTTGTTAGAAAATATTTTCAACAGAACATATTTTCAAGAAATTTACATTTGGTTGTGCTTTATAAATGATAGAGAAGTCATTTTCTTATTGGGATTTGGCGCATAATCACAAACAAAGTAAAGCCTAAAAAACGAGAAAGAGTAATTAACACAAAGTTTATCCCGGTTCACTCTCAAAATTAGGTCTACGTCTAGCAAATGATTAAACTATAATTAAGCACATCGTACCTCTCGTTACATTACACAATTACAAGTGAAAAAGAGTATATATAACGTAGCTACTCATGGGCCTAAGTTCAAATTAGCAATAAAAAATATGATCTCAAACTATAAAAACTTTGGCGGCACGGGACCCATGTGCCTTTTGTGATGGAGTATGAACCATATCCCAATATTCTCCCCACTTGGCGAATACTTCATATGCTTCTTTAGACCCAACTCGGTTGTACACCGTTCATATTTTTCTACACTCATTGCCTTAGTAAAAAAAATCTACACTTGTTCATCTATGTATCAACTTTCTCCAGTATTACTTTCTCTTCCACTTTCTCTCGAATGAAATGATGTTGAATGTCGATATGCTTTCTTCTTGCATGAAATCCATGATTTTTAGTCAAGAATATAACACTCGACTATCACGCCCAATCTTTACATCGCCTTGTTTTAAACCAATCTCTTTACACAATATGCGCATTCATATCAATTCCTTAGCAACGTGAATAAGAGCCTTGTACTCTACCTTAGTAGTAGATAGAGAAACCATGCTTTATCTCTTGCTCATTCAACTTAGAGCTCCACCGAATAAGGAAACAATGTGTTTGACGGTTGACCTCCCGCTATTAGTGCTATCCGCCCAATCAGCATCAACACTTTATTTTTAATGCTTGCTGTCCCTTTGAGTTTTTCATGCAGTCGTAACATAACTCAAAGTTAGATGTACCACGAAGATAATGAAAAACCCGCTTTGCTGCCATCCAATTCTATTTCTCCGGATTGGAGATATATCCGCTCAATACTCCAACTAATTGAGCAATATCCGGACGAGCACACATCATGGCATACATCAAGATCCCTATTGCCCTAGCATATGGGATTGTTGCCATCTCTTCACTTCCTCTTCGGTTTTGAGACACAAGAGCATTGACAACTTAGAATTTGTGGACAAGGGTATTCACCGGTTTACGAGTCTATCATGTTAGAACTTCTTCAACACACTTTCAACGTACTTCTTTTGATTCTCACGCTCCCTTTTTATTTGCATGCCCAAGATGAATTTTTCGAACCTGGATCTTTAATCTCAAACTGTTTTACCAACGGTCTTTTCATAGTGCTAATCATTCTTATATTATTCTCACCTAGCAAGCATATCATCAGCATATAAAGTTAAGATAACAAAATCATTATTTAACCTCTTCACATATATACAATGGTCAGCATCACAACGAACAAAGCCAAGCTTCAAAGCATATGAGTCGAACTTCTAGTACCACATTTTTGGAGATTGTTTTAGGCCATATAAAGACTTGTTCGGTTTGCAAAAAAAAAAAAAAAAGGAAACTTCTTTTCCTTTAACCATAAACCCTTATGATTGCTTCATGTAAATATCTTGCTCCAAGTCACCATGGAGGAATGCCATTTTCACATCAAGTTGCTCTACCTCCGGAATGTATGCAATTGCTATAGATAAGACGAGTCTAATGAAATTTAATTTAGCAACATGAGAAAAAATCTCACCATAATTGACTTCCTCTATCTGTGGGTACCCCTTTTGCACCAAACAAGCTTTGTACAATTCTATCTCCATTTGTAGACATCTTTTTCTTGAATACCAACTTGCAATTAATTGCCTTTCGTTCTGTAGGTATTCACCAGACTCCACATTCTATTTTTATCAAGTGAGCGCATCTCATCTTTCATGGCTTTCTCCCACTATTTGACGCTTCCGTGCCTCTTAATTCCTTTACGGTAATTGGATCATCAATCTGAATAAATGTGAGCACAATTTTCATTCTCGACAAATATGGTATACCTCCCAAGTGATCTTCTCAACCGTGTGGACCTCCTTAAGACCAATTCGGGTGATACTTCAACTTCAAACTCATTTCGTAATCTACTATATCATTCTCCACATTAGGTCGCATCGGCTTCATAATTTGAATTTTATGTTCCAGCTTGTGTAGCCTCTTTATCTTCCTTCAAACCAACATCTAACTCAACTGTTTATGGTTCTTTAGGAGTATGTGGAACAATATGATTGGTTATAGATTCTCTAAACACTACATCTCTACTCGTAGATAATATGTTTAGTATCGGGATTCCACATCTTATATCCTTTAATACCTTTTTTGTACCCAATGAAACTAACTTGTTTTAAAATTTATTCATCTTTTTTTTTTTTTGTACATGCATATGCGCTTCGCACCAAACACTCTAACATGGGATATGATTGGATTCTTCTCGGACGAGTGCCTCAAACGGTGTCCGATCCTTTAAAGATGACATGGGAGACTTGTTCTTCGAGATAGCATGCGGTAGCCACGGCTTCCCCCCCAAAATTCACCTCGCTAAATTTACACCGCTCAAGCATACTCCTTGCCTTCTCCATGAGAGTCGATTAAGCCTCTCTGCCACTCCATTAGATGGAGGTGAATAAAGCATCGTTTCCTGCCTTGTGATGCCATTGGACATGATTAAATTTTGCTGAACATAATTCTTCTATGTTGTCGATCCACAAAAAATTCATAGAATGATTTTCCACTAAAGCTTTCAACTCGAGAAACTTTTCAAACACATTATCTTTCCTTTGCAACAAAAAATATCCACATATATCTAGAATAATCATCAGTGAAAGAAACACAATACCTTGATTTTTCAAATGATACTACAGGTTTAGGACCAAAGATGTCATCGTGGATTAAATCCAGAATCCCTTTCGCTATTCCTTTTATGGATTCAAAAGATAGCCGATTCTGCTTCCCATATAGTCAATGTTTATAAAATTTGAAACCCACGAAAAACCGGGATTCCATCTACCATCTTCTTTGAAGTAACGGTCATCAGTCCTTTCTCATCAATATGACCCAATCTTCGATACCACAACTTCGTAGAATCTTCTTTCACCTGTACCATGATATAGCACTCAACACCGATCACTATGCTTCTCGAAATTTCCATAATTTTCATCTCGTTCACCTCTAATGATCAAGCATAGACCCACGAGATAGCTTGCACAAATACTTATCGTTAGTGAAAGTAATGCCAGCATCTGTCATTGTTTCTCTAGAAATAAAATTCTTGGCAAGACCTTGAATACACATCAAATTCGGAAGATTCTTGAATGTCCCATATTTCATCTTCAGCTTCACCTTTTCATGACTCATAATATCAAGTGTCGTATTATCTCCCATCCGCACTGTACCTCCCCGTTGTGGCTCATAACAACAAAATCAATCTCTATGAGGCGCCATGTGTAAAAGCTCTCTAGTATCTTTAATACATGCATTGCGGTCAACTTGAGATGCGTTGCAAATGAGATACATGTCTCCAATCTTGCTATCATCATCCTTCTTTGCACTAGAGGATGGTGCTTCATCTCTAGTGCAAAGAAGGATGAGATACATGACCCCCGTATCTTTTTGTTGTCATGTGGAGCTACCCAAGAGAGTGGGCTTGTAGATAGTATTGTATATCTCGAGGGTTAAGAAGTATCTATAATAATAATAATAATAATAATAAATAAATAAATAAATAAATAAAATAGAAAGTTAGTTATTAAAATGTTTAATATTATTGTTATCCTATTTTTCTATTCCTATTGTTTTTATAACTGTTTGGGAGTAGCACGTTTCGCTTGCGTTATTAATAAATTAAACTTTTTATGGGTCGATGACGTCGCCGGGATGTCGTTCTTTTGACTAGAGGCGATTTGGTAGGGTTATTGCGGGCCTAGGGATTGAGATGTGACAGAATTGATGCAAGATAGCTTCTAGCTCATCTACTTGGATGATTTATGGAATTCGAAGTGAGTTAAAACGAAGAGGTCGAGGTTGCATTGGAGATTATTCTAGGAGTTTTACACTAGTAGTGAAAAGAGTAGAACAACGTTTAGGTTTTGGGTAGAGGCTGTGGGGTTAGGCTTAGCTTGAATGAGGGGTAAATAGTTAGTATACATGGAGAGGCCGGCGAATATGATCTCTAATGTGAAATGTTAAACTGAAATGGTGGAGTGGACATTTTGAAAATCAAGCATGGAACCAGGTTAAGGGATGGACGTATCTAGTGGAAAGGAGATGATATGGGGCGAGACTGGAAATGAAGAGCGTTGGTAGTTAAAGGTATTGCGATGAACTTAACTTCGAATAGCTCTTATAAATTGAAATTAAAGGACTGCAAGTGGTCTGGTTAGTCGAATAGTAACGTTAATCGTTAAGTAGAAGAATTAGATGGATGGATAGTTAGAAACATGAATACAAATGAATGTTAAAGGACTAGATAAAGAAACGAAGGGAAGGGCTCGTCAAATTGCATAAAAGCAAAACTGGTGTGATTGGTATATGGAAGTACGAAAGATAAAGCCTTAAGCTAGGAGTTAATCTATTGTGAGGATTAATGTTTGAAGCACATCATAGTAAGTTTATCATTATCATGTTACAGAATTATAAGCATACCTAACTTCCATGACGAATCATGCATTGGTATGTCCGCATTCATGGGAATGTAAATTGGTCTCATGCTGAACAAGTTAGTACTTTGGAAAGGAGATGGGACGCCCCTAAGCTGTGTGCGGGGAATGCCATGGCATGTGTTCACGATGCCTTGAAGGTGAGACGTTGCAAGGCCGGGTCGATTTCTAATCGATGGGAAACCTGGTTCATGGAATTCGATGCATTAACCCTGCACGAGCATATGCAGCATACATTTCTTTTTACACATGCCAGTGTTGATCTTATGCCAGTGAATCTATATATATGTCCGATTTGTATGTGGCTAAATTAAATAGAATGGAGATGAGTTAGATTATTTCACGTATTACCCTTACGTTGTTCATTGCTACATACGATATTAGGAGGATCGAAGTTAATAATGGCTGGGTTTGAATATTTTTCTTGTGGGGTTAGTTAGCTCACTCTTGTGGTGTTTTCTCTTTACAGATCAATAGATATGGCTGCCCCACCGATCAAACGTTTTGGTGTGTTGGCGGACTTCGAAGTTACCTATTATGAACTAATTCATCTAGACGTTCCATCTATGAAACTTGCCATGCATGTCACTACACTTTGGGTCGACGAAGGGATCCAGGGTTTCTTCCCCATAGGTTTTACGCTATGTTTATCCTGGTTTACGGACAGCTCATAGAGTCGTTTCCATACTCAGTGTTTGATATCAACAATGAGCAGACCATTATAGAAGACTCTAGCGAGGAAGAGAAGGATCTATTGGAGACAGATCCTTCAGAAGAAGACTAGGCTTGATGGAAGATAGATTGGGCAATAAATTTTTTGGATTCAGCAACTAGTAAATAAATGAGGAGTAGTCACCGAACCCTCCCAGATTCGCCTAGTAGCTTTTGACATGTAAACACTTCTGTAAATATGACTAATGTCAATGCCTAATATATGTATGTGTATACACACACACATGAGTAGACGTTTAAAGGAACTAATGTGAATGCCTAGTAAGGCTGTCCGCAAATCGCGAGATCACCAAGAGGACACAATAGAAGTCCAATACATTTATCATGGGCTAATTAGGATATATGTACTCATGTATCTCAACAATCTCTACCTCATATTTGAGCTCACATTTAGTTCTGCCCCCTATGTTTCCAACTAAAATATACTAACTACATCACATCACATTAATTCTTCGATGTTCAATTTATTCTAATACAAATTACATGTACATCTCAATAGATTATTGACCAAACTAACATAGACCATTTAGTCAATATTCATTATATGCTTCAATTAGCTAGATCATGAGTGGGCCTTACTTTTTTTTTATTTTTTATATATGTGGTAAGTTAGATAAAGGATATTCATCCTGTCGATGGACTTCTGCAACTCTGATAAAATTTAGAAAACCATCCTCAATCCTGGTTCAACATTAGTAGTTTTTAGCTTTAGCGGGAAAACGAACATGCTTATCAATCAATCGACGTGTCTTTGCACGCGACTTTTGTAGGAGGATCCCAAATCACCAAACAAGGCTCTAGCGCAAGGCGGACGAGAATTCCACCGATCGAGACTAAGGTCGGACCGGGGTGAGGTTGATCGATCATGATTAAATATTAATAAGGGATAATGACATAAATAGTCCGTGAACTTTGATCTAATGTGCAATATAGTCCCTGAAATTTAAATTTGTTCAATATGGTCCTTGAACTTTAACCTAATGTTTAATATGATCCATGAACTTTTAGTTTGTTCAATGTGGTCCTTAGACTTTTATTACATGTTCATTATAGTCCCCAAACTATATGAAAATATTCAACGTAGTCCTTCCATTAATTTAAGATCGGGGACAATAATGAATATTTTCATATAGTCTAGGGACTAAATTGAACATGTATTAAAAATTCAGGAACTACATTGAATAAATTAAAAGTTTAGGGATCAAATTGCACATTGGGTTAAAGTTTAAGAACTATATTGAACAAATTAAAAGTTCGGGGAACACATTGCATATTGAGTCAAAGTTCGAGGACTATTTGTGTCATTTTCCTTATTAATAACGGAGGGGTTGAGAAGGGGATGGACACGTGTTATAGGAAAAGAAATACACTCGCTTTTAAGAAAGAGTCTTGATTACAATCCTAAATTTGGGATTTAGGAACCAAGGACTAGAGCTGGGATGGGTTACTTTGTGACCTCGTGCCCAGCCTCGAGGAACCCACAGATGGACGCCGGGTCCCTCCCGATCTAGAGGGATCTGGGATCATCCTTAGGGACCTAGGCACCGCCGCAAAGGACTCGATCACACATTGCGATCTCATGCACACATTGTTATCCCTGGCCTTGCTTGGACCAAGTTGCGGGGAGCCGAGTAATCTAGCGCATGCACCGGAACTAGACTGGGGGATTCGGGCCATGCGCGGAGGTCCCAAGTCTAATTTTCGGGGTCCAAGTAGTATTCGCAAACATGATTTATGATTTTTAAAAGAAGCAGTTGTTGTTTATTAATAATATCACGCAAAAGGGATGAATAAGTGAATATAATCAAACTTGATTAAATAATGCGAAAATAAAAACTTCAAGTTTGATATGAGCGGATATACTTGAAACAAAATTGTGTAGTACTTCTATCGGACAAGTAAATGATGCAAGTAGAGAGCAAAAGACAATGCAAAACAGATTATAGTAGTTTGGCATGTGATAAGCCTACATCCACGCTCCAAAGCACTAGTAGCCTAGTGGCTAGATTTCATTAAGTAATCAAAACGAGAGATTACGTAAACATGTGATTGCCGCAAGCACATCCACAAAAAGCGAGTGCTGCCTCTATCAAGGCTATCTTATGCTACACACTCAAACTCTATTGACACCTATTATAAGATTTTAAGTAAACGTTCAAGTAGACAATTTAGAACAAGTGAAGCTCTCTTGAAATAAGAATGTTGATATCTTGATCACTCTTTTTTCTCTTCGAACTTTGTGCTCTCTATATACTCTTCGTCTCCGAGCTTCCTATTGGAAAGAATCATTCCAAGGATCAATCTTGAAAACTAGCCGTTTGTTGATTGATGTAGAAGGATCACGTAGCTATGGAAGTAGAAAGGATAAGAGATTTAGGAGGATTTGTTAGCCCATACAATCAAATCTTAGAATCCTTAAATTAAGCTTCTAATAAAAGAAATTATCTATCGATGATTGCCAATCAATCAAGAGTCCTCATATAGAAAGTTATGAGAATATCTTTCGATTATTGGACAATCATATTAACTTAGAAACGAAATCCTAATTAGATAATTGACCGTTAATGAGGGATATTTTCCGATAGACAATTAAGAATAAATTTATAATAAAAGTGAGGATCAAAATATGTCTCATATGAGCTTGTCTCTGTCAACAAATCCTGCTTCTATTAAAGCGTCAGACACATGTAGAACAAAAGGCGTTGAAATATATTTATAGAAAATCCCCATAGTATATATCAAAATCTTTTCAATAAAATATGGTACTTTTGTTTCTTTCAAAATCTAAATATAATTTCTCAACAGAAGTCATTGTTAGTTGATTATGAAAGGATTTTTCATTGATTGATTTTCCTAAGCAATCCATATAAAAAATATAAGAAATATCATTTTTTTTTCAAGTGTTGAAAGGATGAAAGGAGCTATTCGCTTGGGAAACCCTCTTGACCGATTGCCATAGGTCCACACCAAAAATAAAATATATGGTTTGAGCCATACTACTGCTATTTTGAGGGAACTTGCCGTCGCTACCCCATCACTGTGCTAGTAGGAGTAGAGTTGGCATTAGTCTATGTCATGACACTATCGAACCTACGCCGTCGATGAACCGAAGCATGCATCCTTGACGTGGATAGCGATTGTGCTGTTTTGAACTTGAAATCAAGGAGGTTCTAAACTACTTGGGAGTAATTACTGTATCACTAGGCCAACCACTTTGATGGCAGTGTTACTTTTAATTAGTGTTGTATGAAGAAATTGGTATTGTTATGCCACAAGCTCAAGGGTCTAGAAATTTTTTTTTTTTTTTGGTCGAACAAAGGGTATAAATGAGTCATGCGAAAGGTTCCTTTTTTAGGTCAAATTGATGATATCATTGACTATTTGGCATTAAGCACATTGTACATATTCGAACTTTCACACCACCAAATACAAACAAATTGCACATTTAAATTACCCCCACTTCATGAGATGAGTAGAGTATTTCATGGACCTGAGATTACCTACTTGTGTATCTTTTAGCTTTGATACTCTTGCATGACAAAAAGATCCTGTGCACTTGTAAAATGTCTTTTCACAAAATTCGTGTATATCATACAACCTCAGTTAGTGATACTAGGGTTTTTCCATTCAATTTGCTTGAGTTCTTGATGCAACTTCCAATACACGAGGGGGGAAAATGGAGAAGATCAATACCATCGAGTCTTCATTTCCTGATCTTTTTCTTAATGGAAAACATAATTAACGAGGTTAAATACAGATGAATAATTTGCTTTACGCAAGTTATATATTTGCTCGAGTATGTGTCTTCGTCAACTTAGGGCGCGCATAACAATACTTCTAGAGTAGAATTTTTGCTTCGGAACTTCTGGAGTTTACGAAACTCCGTTTGGTAACGTAACTTTTAGAGCAAAAATCCGTTTGATTACGTAACTTCATTTTTTTTTATTACTTTTAGAGCATTTTTTTGCTTCAAAAGTAGTTTTGGAGCTTCTTGAAGAAGTAAAAAAAAAAATTACTTCTCTCCAAAAATAAAAAATCAACTTTTTCTTAGAAAAATAGTAGAAAAAATCAGCGGCCGAGGAAGTTGACGTTTTTAGGATTAGGAAGTTTTGCCGCGGCACCCTTATTTTATGCTCCTCTAGCAATAGTACTCGCGTGAACAAAATATTTCTCAACAACTATTCACTTAATATAGGCCCGAAAAATCATATTCGGTAAAGTCAATCATACTAGTGAATCATTAATTAATATACACGGGTCATGCACACGATTTTCTGTAATTTCAGTTTCGAAGAGTCTCATGTGTCGGTTTCTTGCTGGATTCCATTTGCATTTTGACGGTCGAAGAGGTGAACAATTCTGTTCAGACTAACTTTTTGCTTTTTATGTTTTTATTTAATCGAAATCTTGCGGCTTACGCACTTTGATTTGTTCTTTTAAATTTGAAACACCGAAAAGTTTCAGCAAATGTATGCACTGTTTGAATCTCGAATGACATTTTAGCTATCGACGGGATGAACTTACGCAAACACTTCATCAAAACCGAGTTCTGGCTAACCGGCTGACAATCCCATGCAACTTCATTTTTTCATGGAGGGTTCGAGGCAAAAGAAAGGTTTTGGACAAAAGAAAAATTGTGCCCGTTTCGAATGCACGTGAGCCCAGCTCTCATGAACCACCGGACGAAACGGCCTACGTAGGTTTCACCCGATCTGAGGAGGGAAGTGCAATTAAGCTCGCCGCGGCCGGAGCATGCGAGCGCTGTCTCTAGGTTTAGCGTTTTGCGCGAGTTCTCTTCCATTTTTGTCTCTTGAGGGTTGGGAAAGTACAACTTATAGATTGTGATTGCTTTACATGACACACTTTCATGGGTTTAATTTGCATGACGCATTCTTGTCTCTTCCGTTTCATCGTTTCTTCCCAAGGGCGGGGCTCGATTGGGATGGTGGGGAAATTGCGGACGAGGTGCAAAAATTTATGGCTGAATGACATAATTATAATAGACTTAGCATTATTTTGATAATTTTTCCTAAATAATGAAGGAGGCCACATATTATCCATTTTAAAAATAAAGGATGGATTTATCTATTTATTTGTAAAAATCGAGGGTTAAGTTATGAATGATTTTCGACATGAGCATCCATCAAGGAGGAGGAGGACGACCCCGACATCATCTAACTCTAAAGTCCCATGAAAAATCTGAATGCTTTGTATCTATCTTTGTTGCATCTTTTCACATCTTTTCTGGGGTCTTTTCCTTTAACTTTATAACTTGAGGCCCCACAATTATATCTTCGGATTGGAGCGTCCACATTTAAAGGCGTTTGTCTCGTTTTATCCTCGATTGCGACCGGCCTTCGTACTCTTAAAATCTTTTCTGTTTAACTCGAGCAGCATCCGAGAAGTTACCGCAATGTTTGCTCTTAGGAATTCAGTGATCCATAGAGACTTTCATAAAGTGTTCATATGTATCGAACTTAATGTTGTGCAATAGCACTAAGCAATCCGCCACAAAGAGAGAAACAAACACATCTGAATTTATGTAGTTTAATCTACAGTTTAGACCTATGCTTAACGAGGAGAAAGCAACAACGATGAATCCGATATGAATAAATAGATTACAAGCTCGAGGGAAAAATTTGTCCGGCCAGTCCGAATGAATTAAAGAAACTCGAATTGCCATGACTTTGAATTCATATTATCGAGTAGGAACATGAATTTGCAGTACAAGATGAAATAATTCGGAGGAGTCTAATGAAAGCTCTTCTTTTTCTCCTCTCCTAAAGCACAAACTATGAGCTACGATGGTCCTATCATTCAAATACGGATTCTTCCAATTTTGCTAGCTAGACAACAAAGAAAAGAAACATAAGAGAGCAAAAAGATGATGGTCCCTCCTAAATAAAGAGGTGCTAAAAACAACAATAAAAAAAAGAGCCCTTGAAATGGAGCATTTATCCTGAATTGCATGAAGAATCGGATACCAACACCAACTTTTAGGATCAATTAATTCTCGTCGGTAGATGAAAATCGACCTGTTCAGCTGCATCGTGTAAGGCTCGATCCCCTCACCTTAACCCAAAAAATATGCATGATTCCCAAGGTTAATAAGAGTGGAAGACACTATGATTCGTATACTGAATCTGTTATATCCAGATCGTGCATTTAATAATTCAGCTAATCCCTTGTAAAAATAGATAAAGTATATCGTATAAACACCGATAAGAACACCGAACCTAATACAATAAGCAACAGATAAGAACGCCCGGTAGATCAACGATAAGCCATAGATAAATGTCAAGGGAAATTACCAAAAAAAATCCTCAATCCTAAATATTTCAATTGTGTCAATTTAGCCATAAGCTTTTTCATAATTTACAGTTGAATCATTTCGATCAATTTCGATCGAAAATCGTTAACATATATGACGGCCATCCTACGTGGGATGATCGGCTCTAACATGAATAAGGTTTATAATTTTTTTTTAAAAGTTGATTTTTTTTCTTTTTATTTTCCTTCATTTGGCTAGCGAGGGCCTCTTTGCCCGCAATTGGGGCCATTGCAGCTTGCCAACTGTGATGGCCTTGTCTAAGGCTTTCGTGGCCCCACCGGCCATGGGCAAGGCTACCCTTGTCGATGGCGAGGCGTCCCTTGCCAGTGAGGCCGCTATGGCCCTTGCCTAGGGCTTTTGCAACTCCACCAACTGATGGCGAGGTGGCTCTGCCGCAGATCTAGCGAGGGCTTTTTGAGCAAGAGTTGCCACTGCCGGCCAAAATGGAAGGGAAAAGATAGAAAAAAAAAGATTATAATAATTAAAAAAGGGTTTACAAAATTGTACAAATTGTCCATGTTAGTGCGAGTTGTGATATAAAGGATAGTCGATGTCCACGTCCACGTCGGTGATTTCGGTCGAAATTAGTGATCGTACTTAATTGACAAAATATGAAAAATATTTAAGATTAAATTAGTACGATTGAAAGGTTTATGACTAAATCGATATAATTTAAAAAAAAAAGGAATTATCAAAAGAAGAACATTCTATTGGTAAGTGATAACCACGTCAAACACAGCACAGCTCAAGCGGTTAAGCCCTTAAAATAAATCTGCCTTTCTGAAAAATTAGGGTTCCTGCTTCTAACTTAGGCAGGAATAGGAATGTTTCCCATGTCTAAAGCCAGCACTTTAATTAATTACCGTGGCAACTTTTTTCTCCAAGAGGAAAAGGAACATGCACGACATTGATGGCTTTGGACCTTTCTCAAATTCCTTTATGCTGCTTTTATTTTTTATTTTTAAATCATTCAAAGGCTCCACAGTTCATTTCCTCCTATGGCTGCATTTCTTCGGTGTGAATGGGGGCTGGGATTGCAAAAAGAGGACAAAAAATGGGGCCAATGTATCATAATTTCGTTTCTGGTTGATATCATAATTAAAATTAAGCACATCATTGGAGCTAATTAATTATCATGGTGGGATTCGAGCGAGCCTTGACGCAAGGAAGTAATATCGAAAAGCTTTTCCAAAGGATTGACTGAAATTTGATGGAATGAATCGTGAACATTACAGAGGGTGGACGTTCTTTATAAAGAGATAACTCCTTTAAGGAATTAAAGATATCATAAAACGACATAATGAGAATCAAATCAAAACATAAATCAAATCAGATATTGCGATAAGATATATCGCAAAGTTGCCTAGAATCGAAAAATGCCTAAAATCTTATCTAAACGAATCCAAAACGCGAAAATACGACATCGGTCACAACATAGCGGTGAGTATTGATCGGCGGCCGGTTTTCATACATCCGACCAAATTTGAATGGGTTCCGAGCTCGCCAACCCTAAGTGCACATCCGGTGGGTTCGCCCGATTTTTTGCCGATCTCCTTTTTTCGGGAAATTATACATCAGTTGTTCTACATCAAGTTTGCTTAAAATGAAGGCAAGTACACGGCCTATTATTCATCCTTAGAGCTGATTGATTTGATTGCACATGTTTATGCAAGCAAAGAAAGCAACAAATGAATTCAAGAAGTGGATGCAAGAATATGTTTGATGATGTTTCACCAAATAGCAAAAGAGATTATAGATTTATCTTCTTCTCTTGGGAAAGTTTTTGTGATCCTCCAGTTGATTTTTAGTCTTTTTCCTAAGAACACTCCCAAATCTCTACCTGCTTCGAACACAGATGAACCCAATGGATCTTATTTGTTGAATCATATCGTCCTATACGAGATCCACGTCAACACGGATGAACCCGATGCATCTTATACGTTGAATCATATCGTTTTGCATGAGACTCATGTCATCTAACGGCCGAGGTTCATTGGGTACTTGTGTACTCAATTCGTCCAAATACTACTCAGTTTTCTTTGCCCCCATCCATGCATTGCCCCACATAATGATCCACGCCCATGTCCTCCTCGATTTTCCCGGTAAAAAATGTTATTTCCTTACTATATTACATTCTTTTGAAAATTAATCACAGTACCATGATATTGGAAGTGCTATAAGCGAAACAACATTAATAGAAAATAGGATATTCCATCATAAAATTAATGTTCAGAAAATACAAAATCAAATTAGATTTTCCCGGGTTGGTGGAGATCTAATCCCGACCATAAGCCTCATGTGAGGCAAAAATTTATTCACCATCCTTGCTCCATATGCCGCGAAGGCCGGCATTGGGTTTAGCCCCGGTGGAGTCGGGGTGGGTTTGAGGGGGTCCGCGCAAGATGCGGGTGATATTATCATTCCCGCATCGGATTAATCTTAAATGGCTTTTTGGGATGGGCCACGGACCAGTCAAGACAATTTAAAATCCACCCAATTCATCATTTGAAAGAAAATTGATCTGACAACATCCTCTCCATTGATTAAGGAGAGTTACAGAGGTGATTGCATCGAGGAGTAATTTTTAATCATTAATGAAAGATTAGGACTTAATTAACGTGCACATCTTCCATGCTAAAGTTGGAAAATGCCGACCAATGACAATAAGGGAAGGCAAGAGGAAAGCTATGGCAAGGAAAGTGATCTATTTAAGTATCTTCTTGTTTGTCGAGTGGCACCCATTAATAAATAATTTCACCTGGTCACATGAGAACACATCATTATCTTTTTGACCGGAAGATGTGAAAATAAGTGCTATCGCTTTTAGTATTATTATTTCTGATTTTAGAGGAAGAAATATACTTAAAATGAAAGAAAAAAGAGAAGAAAATGTTACGTTGATATAATTCATATATATATATATATATTATATATATATATATTTTTATCTATCTTATCTCTAACTCTCCTCTTTTTTTTTGTAGAGCGCGATAGTTAAACCCCTTTTATAATTCTCGGCATGCCCATTCTCCAATCTCTTTATCGGAAGAGGTCGTATGTCTATTGGCTTATAATCACGTGATTTCCACATGAATACTTTAGATAGACATGATCTGCGTGGTTTGTAGACCGCACAATGGGTTCGTATATTGAAAATTGTACAAAGCTCATCTGTTCATGCATGTCTTATGGGAATACTAATATAAATATTGCGAAAAAATGGGGCTATAATTCACGTAGGATTAGGAAGAGAAGAACCGCGATTTTATCGTGATGATTAGCATATCAAGAATGTGAAATGATGCCCATTATTTGATTTTTGGTAAGGAAATAAAATTTTATAACTTTTTCTTTTGCACACTTATAAAAACTCATTAGTTGAACTTCATCTACATGTAAACAAATTCTTATTTTTGAGCACCTAACATTAAGCATCACCTATTTTTCAGCGTTATCAAGATATTTATTTGTAGTTCACCACAATCCCGAATTAATTCTAAAGGACCGCCCGCCCAGAATAACGTTAGAGAATGTTAAAGAAAATGAACTTAAATTACCACTGCCAAGCGTTGTGATAGCTAGATGGTGAACCGGGGGAATCCTGGATGGGCGTCTTCTCCAGCGTCACATGACTGAATAAGATTTTCGATGCGTCACTTATCTCGTGTTTCGTGTGATCTAAAGTTTTTATTCAAAAATTCAGATCATTCTTTCGTAAAGTAACTTGAGAGCCACAACCCGTTGTCCTACCGATGGAGTCTTATTCAATTATGTGACGCTTGAGAAGACGCCCTCCGACTCCCCCGGTTCAGGAAATATTTTCGATTTCCGGTGACCGGGCGAGCAAAAAGACTTACCCCTTGCATGGATACAAATCGATCCATCTACTCTCTCTTCATTGGAGTTGGTTGCCCTCTCTCCAGCCTGTGAAAACCGAAGGCAGTTGGGCCAAGCTGAAGCTGAAGCTGAGAGAGTGTACAGACAAACGAGATAGACAACATCCTCATCCTAGAGACAAATAAGTAAAATCTCAGATGAGCGAAAAACCAGCCAACTCTGTTTCCGACTTCCACGCACCCAGACACTGTACCAGAAAGGAAAGCGCAGATCCAAGCCCCCCTCACCCAACAACATTATTGACAAGAGCGATCGACACGCGCTTTTCTTGTCTTTTATCGTAGATTTTTTTATGTTTTAATTTCAAAATTTTGTTTTTTTTTTTTTTTTTTTTGGGTTGGGGGTTCGTTTCTTGGAGGCAGTCCCACCCACCGTCCCAGCAAAAAAGCAAAGCCCCCAAGAGAAACGGAAAAGCAGCCTTTCCTTCTTCTGCAGCATCCGTTTTCAATCGAATTGAATTAAATTCGATGAACACTGCGGTGCCGGTGCCACACACACCCACACAAGAACCTAATTTTCAAATCTACCACCACCCTCGAGTCGAGGAGGAGGAGGCAAAGAAGAGAACATCCCCCCAATCAACCCTCGCACAGCCACACACACACACACCTCCTTCTCTGTACGTTCATAAAGATGGGAGCGATGATGGGTCAAGAAAGCTAAAGCACGTATAACACCCTGACTCTTATGGGTCATCCTCGTTGTCTCTCTTCTTCTCCGTCTGGCCATTTCTCTCTGTGAGAGAGAGAGAGAGAGAGAGAATTTGAGTGGTTTTAGCTGAAGCTAGTAGTAGCTCAGTCGTTTTGGCGGTGGGCGTGCCACTACTGGTCGTGGTCGTGGTCGTGGTCGTGGTCGTGGTCGTGTCTTTGATTGATGGGTTGTGCGGCGTCCAAGATCGACAACGAGGACGTGGTACGGCGCTGCAAGGAGCGCCGCCGCCTTATGAAGGAGGCCGTCTACGCCCGCCACCACCTCGCCGGCGCCCATGCCGACTACTGCCGCTCCCTCCGCCTCACCGGCTCCGCCCTCTCCGCCTTCGCCGACAACGAGCCCCTCGCCGTCTCCGACCAGACCCCCGCCGTGTTCGTCCTCCCCCGACGCCGCCGCTCCCCATCCTCCCTCTCTGGCTACTCCTCCTACTCCGCCCCCGCCCCTGCCCCCGCCCAACCCTCACTCCGCCGCGCCCCGTCCGCCTCTCCCTCCGTCCCCGAGTCGCATCCCCCACCGCCTCCTCCGCCACTGTCCCCAACCATCGCCAGCACTAAGCTCCCTCACATCCGCTCCGGCTCCAGCGTCTCTTCCAACTCCGCTTCTAATCGGAATCCTCCCCCCGTGTCGGCGGGTCGCACCACGACCACCGGCGGCGCAACAGCAAGCCCATGAAGCTCCCTCACATCCTCTCTGAGTCGAGCCCTAATTCCTCCCCGCGAAGCCTCAAATCCGACTTCACCGCCGGCTTTTATCCGACCGCCTATCCCAACTCGACCTACACGAGCACGCCGTCGCAGGCCTCGTCCGTCTGGAACTGGGAGAATTTCTACCCTCCTTCTCCTCCCGACTCCGAGTTCTTTGATCAACGCGGTCGGACCAATAATCAGCGACGGCCACAGCTCGAAAACGATGAAGAAGGGGACGAAGATGCGTCGGCCTCGGAGTACGATTTCTTCCGCCGCGACGGCCCGAGCAAAATCCGGGACGGCGAAGCGGGCACTAAATCCTACGATTTCAAGCGAGCCGCGGCCAGCACTGACGGTGGCGGTCAGACCGAAAGGGAGGAGGTGCAGTGCAGCGACTGGGGCGACCACTATAGCACCACGAGCTCGTCCGAAGACGAGGAGGAAGGTGACGACGACGATGACGACGGAGCGTCCAGATCCGAGATCGGGACGCGGTCGAACTTCGGAGCATCGGTTCGGAGCGGCCCCGTTGACGCGGAACCCATGAAGCCTTCGCAGCCGGCGTCGACTTTCGGCAAATCTGACGACAAGTCGGAAGATATGAGCTACGGGGACCACGAGATGGTGGAAGAGGAGAATAGGATGGTGGTGAGGCACAAGGATTTGAAGGAGATCGTGGATGCGATCAAGGAGAATTTCAATCAGGCAGCTTCCGCCGGCGATCAGGTGTCGGAGATGCTCGAAATCGGGCGTGCCCAGCTCGATCGCAGCTTCAAGCAGCTCAAGAGTGAGCTGCTTTTCCCTTTCTTCTTTCCTTCAGTCTCGAAGAAATTCAAATTCTGTTTGGATTAGATTCAAAATCGGAGCTGGGTTAGTTTGGATTAGATTCCAGATTCATGTGATTACTGGGTCGTCTTTTGTCTTGAACTGTTCTAGGATTTGGGTCGATTTGATCATGTTCTGATCGTGAATGATTGAGATTTTATCCTTCTCTTGTTTCTTGTTGGGTGCAGAGACTGTGTATCACTCGACGAGTGTGTTGAGCACATTGAGCTCGAGCTGGACATCGAAACCGCCCTTGGCAGTGAAGTACCGGCTCGATGCTGGTTCACTCACTGAACCGGACGGCCCGAAGAGCCTCTGCTCCACTCTGGACCGGCTCTTGGCTTGGGAGAAGAAGCTCTGTGAGGAAGTGAAGGTGCCCTCTAGTTTTCTTGTTTCTCTCCATGTCTCTTTGCTTTTTAATCCTTTAGCTGTTTAATTCTAATCGAGTAATACTAGGCATGCTACTCTAGGTTGTGATGTTTCTTATGGGCATTTGAGTAAGTGAAACACAACCAACTTTAATAAGAGACCGACACTTTTGTTTGAAAACTAGATTTACTGTTGCTCTTGGCATACTTAGTGGTACTCTAATTGTACGTCCTCAAAAGATCTGTGGAGGAAAAAGGTGGTCCAGAATGACTTGGATTCCCACCAATGCCAATTGCGTTAGTCCACAGCAGTGGTTTGGAATTGTCCCAAGTACCCTTCTCGCTTTGTTGTTATTCTCTTGCACATTCTCTCAGACTTGGTCTTCCTCGAGAAAGTGGAGGATGAAAGCTTTGACTTTCTTGTGCATAGAGAGCTTTGCTTTTTCACAACCTTCTGTGGTTTCATTAACATGACCAAAATGCCCTGGGGTCTTTGGTCAACCCTGCTGGGATGAACGACCACCTTTGGTTGGCACTTGCTCCTGTGGGATTGGGATAAGAATATGCTTGTGGATGTGCCTGCCTCATCTTATCACATTGGGTTCTTTTGTTGTAGAGGGCACTCCTTGTTTTTTTCCTCCTCTGCATCTAAATCCTTTGTCATTGTTGAGTTTGGATCCTTCGGGATAGAATGTATAAGATGTGTAATGCCATTGAATTCTTGGCAATGGCAATGTGGTTTGGCGTGCATATAATGAGTATACTGGGCATAAGAATGTTTCGCTGGATGAAGTGGACATCTGGAGAGAGCTAGTGTTGGAAATGAGAAAATCGATGAAAAGTTGGTGTAGTCCCAATTGTTAACAAGATGAAAAAGGCACATGAGATGTGCTTTTGACTCTTGACTTGTGAAAGGACGGTCTTTGGAAACTTAGGTGAGAATTTACGATATCATCATGAAGTTGCATGTTGAAAGAAATAGGAAAAATCTGAAAATTCCATGGGGAAGACTATTGTGAAGGATCTGAGTTTTTGGATCTTGCTAAAATTGGATAGGTTACCCAAGTGCAGTAGTGTAAGTCTGTGTGAGGATCTGTGTAGTTGACCCCACTTAGGAGAATAAAATTCGGTTGTCAGTATGTCCTTTGTTGTATCTAATGTTTTTTTTCACAATTTTACCACACATTTTCGTATTTTCAACTGACAATTGATCAGTAAGGTGTTGAAAATTTTGTTTGTATCCATTTGCACTTGGTTTCCTAGTTAGTATAATTAGGTACTACAAGACTTTATATTCATCCATCTCATTCAGATTTCCAAGAAATGTAACTATCTCGTTTTCTTTATTTCTATACTTCAAAGAACCCAGAACTAAAACAGAAAAGAAGAAAAAGATTTGCAAAACTACAAACCTTGTCCCGCTGTAATTAAATATGCCCTAGGATATTATAATTGTCTAAAGAGAGTCATTCATTACATCTGTACTGTCAACTGTATTAATGACTTCATTTAGATTGTGAAAGCACCATTTTTTAGTTTGCATTAAAAGGTCGGGTAAGAACTTAGACTAGTACAAAGATTTGATCTTTTGTGTCCAATGCCTTCTCCGTATGTTTGGATGGGTTTCCTCTTGCACATGTTATTTTTACTACATGGAAAATTAATTGCTCGTTTAACACCTCTTATTGAATAGGCTAGGGAAGGTGTGAAGATAGAGCATGAAAAGAAGTTGTCAGCTCTTCAGAGCCAGGAATGCAAGGGAGAAGATGAAACCAAGTTAGACAAGACTAAAGCCTCGATAAAGAGGTTGCAGTCGCTAATAATTGTTACGTCTCAGGCTGTCTCTACGACTTCAAATGCAATAATTGGCCTTAGAGACAGTGATCTTGTCCCCCAGCTTACTGACCTCTGCCATGGGTGAGTTGTTTACTCTTGTATTAACAGAGTTGTGCATACTCATTTTATTGACTTTTTGAATGACATTGGTCATGCATTTTCCTATTTAACCCATGACTGAATGCTTAAAGTGCTGGAGTTTTCGTGACTTTGGAGAAGTTCCTAGTTGCATTGCAAGGTCATTATACTGTTGAATATCATAAACTGGTTTAGTCTATCGTTGGCTTAAAATTAACAGCAGTAATCAACTTTAGGCAATTTTTCTCGTTTACTTCGAAGACGAATAGATTGTGCTTTTCTTACTGCATTTTTTCTCTTAAGATACGCAAGATAATGTGGGGGAAGCATTACGGTTAATAGTGTAGATCTGCACAGACAGACTGGATTGACTGTTTGCTCTTTGGAGTCATTTTGCATGTGCTAGAGTTGATCATCAGCATACTGACTTGATAGGTGGGTTCATTATGAGTGTCTGCTTTCTTTTGCCACTTGGTTAAACCATGTGGGTCTCACTCTGTAGCACAGTTCAATCAGTAGCACACCTTAAATTCACAAAATGGCCCCGATTCTGCATCTGAAGGATAATCTTGTTTTCTTTACCAAGACAGGCAGTTATTTTGTGACAGAGGAATTTCTTCTGGTAGTTAGGCACAAAAGACATGGATTGTATATGACCCACAATCATGTCTTTACAAAGGAAAGAGCTTATATAATTGGACATAGCAAACACAATTTTCTGATCCAGTACACATATTTTCAAGAGTCTCAATATTGAAATGTGCTCCATCAGGTTGCCGTTATGGAAGAAGAAGAGTCTTTGACTGGTAGAAGCTAATACTGCTAGGTCTGCTAAGACTAATCTTTTTTTTTTTTTTTTGGAGAGATGTGATACTCTCATTGGATGTTGAATCTAGTCCGCTTGTTTTTATGCCCACTGGCAGTCTGCCACATTGCTTGAATATACCAAATCTGCAAAGCATTGTTAATATACCCAGCATTGCTCATAGAAATTTGACTGAGTATGATTAAGAAATGGCTGCTCTGGTAGTCTTACTGCTTATAAACTGCTTGGAAAATGAGTTCTCCTAGTCATAATGACCATGGAGTTTTCTTCCCTTGGAGTGTGTCCTTGATAAGGTAAGGTGGTTGTTAGTGAGTTTGTTTGGAATGGTAGTTTGGAGCAACCCAACCACCCTTTGTTTTTTCCATTCTAAAGTTGAATGGTTGTGCTTGATTGGCCGCTTGGCAAGTGTATTTTCTGGTCCCTTTTTCAGGTAATAAATTGGAAGCTTTCAGCCAATTAACTCCTGCTAGAAACTTCTGTGAGCTCATAAATTGTGTTAGAAGTTTAACTTATATGAAAGAGGATCTGCAAAATCGAAAGTGCCTGCTGAATAGTGCTAGTTGATCAATGGAAAGAGAAATTATAGTCAAGACTGAAATCACTTCATTTTGAACAAAAAAGAAGAAGAAAGAAATCACTTCATGAAGTGCTACCTCATTTGAGCATATCAAGTGTCTCTTGTTATCTTCTGGAGTACCCTCTGCATTTCTGTGTAGTTTTTCACGCTGGGCAAATCGGTTGCAGAATGGAGGGTGTATAGCGCAAAACATGAAAAGCTAGTTGTCGTTTCAAATGTGGAAAGTTGTTTTGTAAAACCTGACATGCGCCCTGTCATTGACATGCTGAAGCCTACATATTTCAACTTATAGGCTGTTATGTGACCCAGTTCTCGTCTATGAATTATGCTGTACTCTTTCCAATTATATATCTGGAAACTTTAGATTTATTGACCTGACAGAAAAAGGTCTCTTTCTGGAGACTATATGCTTAATATCAGACAATTGTTTGCTGCGCTCATTGCAGGTTCATGTACATGTGGAGGTCAATGAATGAATACCATGAGATTCAGAACAACATTGTGCAGCAAGTCCGGGGCCTTGTGAACCGAGCAAA
This sequence comes from Rhodamnia rubescens, assembly GCA_021437795.1. Taxonomy (NCBI): domain Eukaryota; kingdom Viridiplantae; phylum Streptophyta; class Magnoliopsida; order Myrtales; family Myrtaceae; genus Rhodamnia; species Rhodamnia rubescens. The sequence goes on from JAILYA010000105.1 coordinate 696,666, forward strand.
CAAGGGTGAGTCTACTTCTGAATTGCATCGGCAGGCGACACGTGACCTCGAATCAGCTGTTTCTTCATGGCATTCCAGTTTCTGCCGCTTAATTAAGTTCCAACGTGATTTTATCCGTTCCCTCCACGGCTGGTTCAAACTGACTCTCCTTCCTGTTGACAATGATAACAATGGGACCCGGGAACATTCTGATGTCTATGCCTTCTGTGATGAGTGGAAGCTTGCGCTGGATCGTGTCCCAGACACTGTTGCTTCTGAAGCTATCAAGAGCTTCATTAATGTTGTTCACGTGATCTCTGTAAAACAAAGTGAAGAAATGAAGGTGAAAAAGAGGACGGAGGCTGCATCAAGGGATCTGGAGAGAAAGGCTTCATCTCTTCGGAGCATAGAGAAGAAATACTACCATTCGTACTCTATGGTTGGTATAGGGCTACCCGATCCTGGGTCCGACAATGGCCAGGTACTGGATGCGCGGGACCCACTGGCCGAGAAGAAAGTTGAACTTGCAACCTGCCAAAGGAGGGTAGAAGATGAAATGCTGAGACATTCCAAGGCAGTGGAAGTGACAAGGGCAATGACCTTGAACAATCTTCAAACGGGTTTGCCAGGAGTTTTCCAGGCATTGACTAGTTTTTCATCCTTGTTCACGGAGGCGCTTGAGACAGTATGTAACCGTTCTTATGCCATCAATTAGGCATATGTATACACATTCTTTTGGTCCGGTATTTTTGTTAAGGTGGGAAGGATGAGAGCTGGGTAATTTTGGCGGCGGGCTCTCACTATTTATTTTGAGTTGTATTGCTTCTTTGGAGGGAACTCGTTTGGTTGTAAATATTGAATTTTGCGAAGGCGTTATTATTTTTTTTTGGATGGGGGTGAACTGCTGGGGGATGTCCCTGTACAGGAAGTTGTTTGGTCTGTTATTGTCCTGGAGCTTTGCAATGGATAAAAGAAGCATAATGCTTTCTCTCCCTTCTTCTCTTGTAAGGTCGTCTGAAGTCCTGCAGGCACACAGTCTCTACTGGAACATCAAAACTAGGAGTATTTGAAGTTTCGTCCTTGTCTTGTTTGAATTTTCCTTAAATCATGCAATGACGGTCTTGTGCTATTCCTCTCTATTGAAACGCCCCCGCGCTCCTTTGTTGAAGGTGCCGCACATGCTGGTTTTGTTTGAATCAGCCGAGAATCTTTAAGAACGACCCTCGGATTGGTGATGGACGGGTTTTGTTTGAATCAACTGAGAATGACACTTGGATCGGTGATGGTCGGGTGATCACCCATGCAGTTAATTGTCCCCACTACAGTTGAATGAAGGAGACGAAACTCTCAAGTCATGTTGCAAAGTCGGGAGTATGATATGAATACCGAACTGATTGCCGACACCTATGAAGATTGAGCTGAGGAATTTCGGTGGAAGAAGCATTTTCAACTTGTGGTGTGTTAAGATCGCGTTGTGTCGGCAAAACCACGCTGGACTGAGATGATGAAGTGGCGGTCGTGATCAAGGCAAATGGGAAGCTAGTTTTTATGGAGAAGGCTTGCATCATTCTACTGTTTGAACCTAGCCGACGTGGCCTCGATGGAGGTTGTCATTGCATAGCCGAAATTAGAGGCGCTTCGGATGACCAAATTGCCGATGGACGAGGTGCATCTGAACAATTGTTGTTGACCTTCTCGATGGCTAAAGCCTAAAGGTTTGCTTGCGTCGAGGCGCCTGGATGAGTTTTAGTTAAATCGTCGTGGATCTAAAGAAACGCATGTAAGGAGGATTTTGAAGACGATCACGTCCTGTTGAGACTTTTTTTTCTTGCATCGATGCATCTTATTGATACTTCGCTGGGATACCCTCGACTTTTATGATGCAATGTTATACCGTATTATTAATCGTCAGTCATTGGATGACACTGATTCAGGGAAAAAAAGGGCCAATCAATAGGAAAAATCCTTACCGTAGAACTTCCGGAGAGCGAGTCGATTTTCATCGGATGAAATCAGAGGGCAGACGGGTGCACTTGATTATGCGTTGCTTGGAAAATACTAAATGACGTTTCGACTTTTTTCCCGAAGAACGCACGGTCTCTTGTTTAGGCCCGATCTCTTCTTCCTGAAATTGGCAATGTTCATACAGTTGGGAGACTTTCACAGGCCGCGTGATACGATGTTTTATTCAGATAAGCTAATAAACTTTACTTATTTTCTCCTGAATAATGGTACTTCTTACTCAAAGATTGACTCGTATTGATTGGGCGTCATGCTTCTGGAACACCCAAAAAATCTTTCGGATGTGTGAGTTTAAGTACACTAACGACAATATCGGACGAGTATATGAACAAGGAGCATGCCAGTCAAAATGGGTCATAGATTCTTTTGTTAATCTATATCTGATGGGTTGAATTATTAAATTTTATTTTTAGTACATGAGCATATGATGGTAAATACCAAAATAAAATTAATATGGGTATTAAAAGGGTTCATAACTCACTTAGACCAAACATGCCTTTATCACTCTCTTGCCCTTACTCGATCCACGCTCACTCACTTTGCACCCTCATCTAAGTTTGATGAGTTTTCCTAAATTGCGTTAAATATGTACGTATCTTAGCAATATGAGTTGGATCTAGTATGTGTTGAATATGAATCGGCTTGGATATGAACGATGATATGTATTGCATGAAAATTGGTCAACTTGGGTTGGGCTATTTTTGACCCTACCTATCGCACCAATTTGACAGGTCTAACTTGATTGTGAGGGCCAAGCTGAACGATGTTTTGGGCGAAGCCTTTTTTTTTTTTTTTTTGTGGGTGGGGGTGTTGTGTGGGTTGGTTTGTGGGGGATTGAAGCCTTTTGAATAGTCGATTGTTTAATCTCTTGGCCAGAAGTTGGGAACACGTAATATGAAATCATGAACAATTGGGATGGTCGGGTTGAAATCATGAACAATTGGGATGGTCGGGGTTGAGAGTGGCAAGAAATTCGGAAGACCTAGAAGTGTTGGATCGTTATGTAAAACATAGATAATTAACAGATTTTCTTCAGGCTCTTCACATTAACATAGTTGTTTAATTAGTACTCAGTCAAAAGTCATCCTAACAAAGAGCAAAATTAAGGAAAATGAGGTGGACAGTACACAACATTTTAAACTCTATTTATCTTGCGGAAAATAAATAATTTAAAACATATCCTTCTAAATATGATCGCTTGTACGTACACTTAAAAAAATGAATGAACAAAAAAATTTGATCGTCCACAAAAATATTTAAAGATAAATTGTTGTCGGTAGTAAAATATTCTTCATTAACTAATTTTTTTAAATAAAACAAACCATTTTTTAAATTATATTTTAAAATGATTTATTTTATGAGAAATAAATTATTATTAATAACAATCTAATCCTATTCTTTGATCATGATATATATATATATATTTTTAATTCAGCTTTATAAGCAACGCATTTTTAAACAAATACTTCCGCAATTGTTAATTTCCTGTGAAATAATCTCGTCAAGTAAAGCAAAAAAAGGAAGAAAAAAAAAAAAATCTTAGGGTCACACCTGCCGCCACATTGTGAGTAAAACCCTTTCTTTGACATATCACAAACTCTATTGAATTGGTAGCAAAGGAACTAAGGTAACAAGTAATGCAAAGAAAGAGTGGCAGATAAAACTATGACGGTCGACAATTTGGTACACGTGAATGATTTTGAAGGTGTACCTTTTGAATATTTTTGTAATCAAAGAGCCAAAGAACGCACACATACTTATACGTAAAAATTAGAGGGAAAAAAATGTTATTCGAGTTATTTTAGGTTAGGTTTTATTTACATTTAGAAATAAAGAAAAAATTTTGAGTTATTTTATATTAGAATTTGGTTAATTTGAGGAAGAAAAAAAAAAGAAACAAAGATTCATTCGAGTTATTAGAACACTATTCAAGTTATTTTAGATAGTTTTCTTTACATTTAGAGCCTAAGAAAGATTAATAGCAGTGATGATATATTTTTATTGTTGCTTTGAAATGATCATTTTGGCGGGGACTTTACTAACATAACGGTTTTTTAGGTGGCGGTGAGAATAACAATATGTTGTGGGTCATAAATTCTTGAAGAATTGGATCTCATAAATTTTTTTAATTATTTTTTATCTATTTTTTGTGGCTCACAATAATATCTTGTCAATGTGACAGTAGATAAAAAATATCACATAAGAAACAAATTGTTAGAAAAATCCTAAACCTATTGCACTTTTGCCAATTTAGTCCTAAAAATTTTTTAATTTTGTCAATTCAGTTATAAACCTTTTGTTGACGGGGCAAATTTTGAATAATATTTTATTTTTAATTATTTTAATTAAATTTTTTTTCTCTTTTTCTTTCTTTCTCTTTCCTCTTTCTTTTATTTTCTTCTTCCTCTATCCGATTGATTGCGGCGATTGGCTAGAGGCTAAGGCCGATGAGGTCACCTAGCCGGGGTGGGTGAAGTCGGCCTTGCCATGGCCGGTGAGGTCAACCTCGCCCCACGCTAGGCTAGATTTGAGCGGCACGGCGGTGGCAATCGATTGTTGACTTCGATTTTTAATCAGTTTATTTTTAGAATTTTTTTAGAAAATCCATAAAAATAAACAAAATTATAAAATATATTTTGGGAACCTTGGCCAAGCCTAAGGAACCATTTTTGAACAAAAAATAATTTTTCATATTTTTTTTAAAAAAAGGAAAAATTCAGAAAAATTTCCAAAAAATTATAAAAAAAAGGGAAATGGTCACATTCAACTGGCCTAACCCAATTTTGTGATTTTTGGATTGCCGAACCTTCCAAATTGACCATTTTACCCCTCTGGGCATTCTCGACCTAAATTTTCTCGAACCATCCCTAAACTTAAATGGCACATTCTCTAAGCCACTAGGGCTATATTAGGCATACCATGTGGCCAATTGTTTGATATTTTAAATATGTTTTATCTCGCACGTTATTGATTCCTTGATTTGTGCACTTCATTTTCTCGATTGTGATTGATATGATAGAAAAATCCCGTCTCGCATGATATTCCTAGATCATTAGAGCCTATCTCACCTCTCGATGCATCTGTATGAATTGTTAGATTATGAAATCACTCAATGTAGGTATCGAATGGGGGTCGATGGCATTCTTGATGTAACCAAGTCTTCGGACCCACTTCTCTAGTTTTCGTAAAATCGAACGGACTTTTCCAACCGCTCGATAGGGTTTCCGATAATACCCTTAAAGAAATGATTGGTGGCGACTAAGATGGCATGCATGCCATGCACATGTCACTATACCACACCAAGGTCGACCTCGATTTTAATTCTCTCCTCCGTCGCGATTTGGGTAAGATGATTCGGGTTTGAGCTTTTGTAGGTTTTCTAGCACGCCCGGATCTTATAATGACACTTATATCGATAAGATAATTTTGGGCTTGAGCTTCTACAGATTTTTTGGCAACCCCGGATCCCTGAATAGCACACACATTGGTAAGATAATACGGGTTTGAGCTTCGTAGGTTTTCTAACATTTGCGAGATCCTTGAATGGCACCTATATCGGTAAGACAATTTGAGTTTGAGCTTCGGTAGGTTTTTTCGGAGCCCCAAGATCCTAGAATGGCACCACATTGGTAAGAAAATTCGGGTTTGAGCTTCGCAAATTTTCAGGCACCCCCGGATCCCGGAATGGCACCCACATTGGTAAGATAATTTGGATTTGAGCTTTCGCAGGTTTTCTAGAGCCCCTAGATCTCGGAATGGCACCCACATTGGTAAATTCCTTCCTACAGGATCGCTCAATCTTTTAAATTACATTGGCAAATCCCTTCCTACAAGGTCGCCTAATCTTTTAAATCACATTGGTAAATATCTTCCTATAGGGTCGCCCAAACTTTTAAATCACATTGGCAAATTCCTTCTTATAGGGTCGCCCAATCTTTTAAATCATATTGGCAAATCCCTTTTTATAGGGTTGCCCAATCTTTTAAATCACATTTGTAGATCCTTTCCTATAGGGTCGTCCAATCTTTTAAAAGTCACATTGTCAAATCCCTTCTTACATGGTCGTCCAATCTTTTAAATCACAAAATTTTACAAGGGCTGTCTCTATCCTTAAAAGTTATTTTATGAGCAGATCCACCATAAGGATCCAAATTTTAAAACGGCTGTCTTTGTCTTTAGAGTCATTTTATGGTTAGATCCACCATACGAGATCCAACTTTTAAAATGGTCTGTCTCTATCCTTAAGAATCATTTTACGATAAGATCCACCATAAGGATCCAAATTTTAAATCATTGTCTCTATCCTTAAGAATCATTTTATGGTCGGATCCATCATATGGATCCAAATTTTAAAACGGATATCTCTGTCCCTAATAGTCATTTTATGGTCGGATCCACCATACCGATCCAAATTTTAAAATGGTTGTCTCTGTTCTTAAGAGTCATTTTATGGTCTTATCATACGGATCCATATTTAAAAACGATTATCTCTGTCCTTCGTAGTCATTTTATGGGCGAGATCCACCATATGGATCCAAATTTTAAAATGACTGTCTCGCCCTTAAGATTCATTTTATGGTCGGATCTACCATACGGATTCAAATTTTAAAACGGCCGCCTCTGTCCTTAAGAGTCATTTTATGGTTAAATCCACCATACGGAATCAAATTTTAAAACGGCTATCTTTGTCTTTAAGTGTCATTTTATGGTCAAATCCACCATACGGATCCAAATTTTAAAACGGCCATTTTGTCCTTAAGAGTCATTTTATGGTAAGACATACCATACGTGTCAAATTATTAATCCACCTTAGGTGTTCCAATAACGAACACTACCGTTATCAATTATCATTAATGAATCAACTTCATTCGAACCGGCAACAGTAAGCTTCGGGTAAATTTCTCTCTCGATTCTCCTTTCTCCTACCTACGGGAATCGAATGCAATCTCTCTTATACATTGACCTTTCATTAGAAAGGATGAGAGGAAAATGTCACAACTTGCTTTTAATTTTCTCCCGTAGAGTTGATTGAGACTAAGGTGTCACATTGTCTTTGAAAGTAACCTCTACCGAGATTCGTCTCAAAGTGGGGCAAGCTATTGATACCCGATTTTTTATCGATCCTTTCTTCAATAAAGTTTTTGAAAATTCATAGAAAATCTATAAAAAGTCAAAAATTGTAAAATCAACTTTGGGAACCTTGGCCAAGTCTAGGCAACCATTTTTGAACAAAAACTAATGTTTCATATTTTTTCGTATTTTTTAATATTTTTTGAAAATAGAAAAATGCTTTGAAAATCGAGAAAAATAGGATTTGAGGCTGCAAAAATACATAAAAATAGTCAATAATTTTATTTTAATTTCCTTTTCATTTTGGCCTCTTGAAATTTGAAAAATTAGATTCGAAACTATGGGCTGCCTCATAGAACATAATCCCGAATTTGCTTTAAAAATATATTTTGAGTCTTTTAAATTTCACTTTTTAATTTTTAGAAGTTGTCAAATCTTCTTCAAGTCCCTTGTATCTATTTTCACCCCAAAAATTTCATATAATTACACAATTGCACGAAAGGGTCTTAAATGCACAAAATTCTTGCAATTTAGTCCCTAGATTTCAATCAAATTGAAATTAATTAAAATCTAGGGGCTGTCATGACAAAGTAAGACCACTACCCTAGAGTTTTTGACCTACTAAATTTTTTGGTGGGTATGATTTGGTCTGAATTGGCCATTTAGGGTTTGAATCGTGCAATTTTCATTACCAGGTCAAAATCTCAAATTGAGGTTTTTGTACAATTTGTCGTAAGATTTTGAGAAAATCATATTTTTAAATAATATTCCTACCCCGAGTGCAATTTTGAAATTTAATTTGAAAAATTCTCATGTTCATGGGGTCAATTTGGTCATTTTAATTTGACCAGTGTCTGCCGAGTCGAACCGGATTCGACCCTCGGACCTCCAGAACACCCTCTCCTTCTCCCCCATTTCCCACACGATTTGAACTTTTGCAGGCCGAATTTAATCAACCAAATTGAGACCCTTCCCGGCCATAATTGGAGGAGCTTGATGAAGGGTTTTATTCCTCGAGTCATCGCACGTCAAACGGGACCGATTTCACGACTAATGGTCGCCAAAGCGGGCGGAGCGATCGGTCAAAGTTGCGGTAGTTCCACGTCAACTTTCACGAAAACCATCCAAATTGTGCTCACCGGAGTTGCCATTTGACTTGACGGAATTGCCCACCATCTCCGTCGCCGTTTGAACTAAACGGCATGCATGATCACGTGCCATTTGAAGTTGGCGACACCCCCTCCCCCGTGAAATTTTTTAAAATCCAAGTATAAAAGCCTCACATGATTTTGGACGAAGGGGGAGCTATCATTTTGTTCAAAAATCATTAACAAATTAGAGAGAGAGTGAGAGGAAGAGAGAAGCTCTCGCAAGCTCTTTGTGTCGCCATAGCCGGAGCTTGGATCGCTCACTCTGCATCATTGGCCCAAACAATCCAGACCTAATCGAAGCACCATTTTTTATCCCCAAGCTTCACCACACCTCAAGGAGCCGATCGCACTAGCTCGCGTCGCTTGGAAACCTCGAAAAACGATGAGTCGAGCTCTTGGCCTTCACTCCGTGCATCAATGGCAAAGCTCGTCTTCGGCCACTATTTTTGAAATTCTTGTGTGCGTTTTACTTGTTGAACTTTACCGAGCACATCCGCATTCTTGTTCTACATCGATATCGCGAGAAAACCTAGAGTCGAGGCCTCCTCCTTAGCCGAACCTGTCGCGAACTCCCTAGCTCGGGCTAGCTTAAACCAGGTCAATCGGACATGCAGGTAAGGTTCTTGAACTTTGTGCGATGCTATCTTGAGCTTTGATTGAACTGATATGCTCATTTTTGCGTGATTCGAACCGCCATAGTTGTTTTGGTTTTAGGTCGATTACTATTGATTTCATGGATGAAATTGTATGATTCTTAGATATGTTGTAGAGCTTGATGAGACAAGTCGAATGAGACAAATTTCAGCCTATTTGGTTGAGATTTGGCCGTCGATCGGCGCCAGAAAAGTCTCAACCGTTCGTTCGATGGCTTCGCGAGATTGAAGATGAAGACTAGTTAGCGCATTGGACCGGTCAACGTTCGACCTGGCGCCGATGTGGCGTTACGTGGGTTAACACGTGGCGGCCACGTCAATGAGATCGTTAAATCTACTAGGAATATTGGTATAAAAAAATGATCGGATGACTAGGGTTGAGCCACGTGGCTCACTGGGCCATTGTATTTGTAATTAGATTTTTAATATTCCGAGAAATAGTATTTGAGAAAATTAGAAAATAAAAATAAAAAAGGAAACTGCGTCGTTTTATGTAGATCTAGTCCGTAGTGGGTTAGGGTCGGGCGTCCAGTTCCCATGGACCGGGTTGACAAGGTTTGAAAAAATATTTAAAAAATATAAAAATTAGAAAAATTAGAAAATTCATAAAAAAATCATAAGAAATTGGAAAAAATAGGAAAAATTCAGAAAAATTTCAAAAAAAATCACAAAAATGGAAAATGGTCACATTCAACTAGCCCAACCCCAATTTGTGATTTTTGGGTTCCCGAGCCTCTAAAAATGACTGTTTTACCCCTCCGAGCATTTGACCATGAATCTTTCCCGAATCAACCACGAACCTTCGTGGGTCGTTCTCTAAGCCTATAGAACTTTACTAGGTATTCCATGTGAATCTTGATTGATGATTTGATGCATTTTATCAGCACGTCATTGATTCCTCTAGCTACATACTTCATTTTCTAATTGTGTTTGATAGGATAGAAAAATCCCATCTCGCATGATATCCTTAGATCATTAGAGCTTACCTCACCTCTCAATGCATCCGTATGAATTCTTAGATTAACAAATCACTCAACTTAGGTACCGAAAAGGTGTCAATGGCATTCTCAATATAACCAAGTCCCTAGACCCTTTTCTCCTGGTTTTCACGGAATCGAATGGACACTCCCAACCATTCGATAGGGTTCCCAATCATACCTTCTAAAAAATGATTGGTGGTGAATCGATGGCATGCACACTATGCATATGTCACTAGACCACACTAAGGTTGACCTCGATTTTATTTCCTTCCTGTTGCGATTTGGGTAACGGGCCTTGGGAGGGGCCCGCGTTCGAATTCCCCCACCACTGCAAGCATGGGGAATGAAGGCAAACCATTAACCACCACCTCGAGGATCGACTTCCCCAACCACCCCAAAAAAAAAAAAGAGAAGAAGAAGTCGATCCCTCCTCGAGAGGGCGGGTCGCGACAACCATTTTGGGTTCATCTAACATTTTTGGGTCGGATGCAATGTTATGAATTATGCACAATAGGTATAATCCATTCAATCATTGCATTTTGTGACAAGATGAAACAGTTAAATTAAATGCCACAAATCAAGTAAACCATCATAAAATCATCAGAAAAATCAAGAGCAATCTAACATGATCATTGACGAAAAATCAGTCCCAAAAATCAAGAGCAACTCATGATCAAGATATAACCCAAGAAAATCCATTCGAAATGAAGAACCATTCCATTGAGTCGGTCCAAAGATCAATCACAATTCACAATCAATCATCAAGAGATAATCATGAAAATCAACGGCCTAAGTCCGCAAGTGATTTTTTTTTAAAATTCTAGGGGTTTTTATTTTTTGGAAAAGTAAGCTTAATTCCCAAAAATCAAAAATTCGACACCCCTTTGAATTTTCCTAAAAATTTTAAAAAATTCGTCGCTAAGTCGTCGCGATCTAAAATTTGGAAAACCTCGGGTTAATGGATTATCGGGTTAATCATTTAATTAACCTAACTCGGACTCTCCCAAGCCCATATCAAATAACAACTTAGGTTTTTTCATGGAAAATTATTAAATTGGATTCGCCACAAAATAAAATAGCGGGAGAACCATTTTATTTTCGTGAACCAGAGAAAGTGAGTCCAGGGATATGGTTACATTAATTTCAAAAATTAATGCCCTTTCGGTAACAATTTTATGAAAAATCCTTTTTCATTGATTTGATATGAATTTGAATGAAATATTTTGATTTTCTTTGGAAAGATGCAAATGCAAACTACCTAAATGACATGGCAATAAGCATGAATGACAACATGGCAAAGATATGCTCTAAACTATATGATATGCAAATGACAAGTGCTTTTTTGTATTTTCGGATTTAATAACAATTACTATGAAAACATGCCATAAAATGTGATAACATCCAATTTAACTTAAGAAAATGATTTCTCAAGGTCTTAACTTATATTAGGTGCCATTTAAGATATAAGAACGAGGTTTTGACATGTTGAACTATAGAAAAATGAGAGCTGTTCACATGAATTAAAATAAAGCAAGTATGATAAAAAATAAAAAAAATGCCCATAATGCACCCTTTAATTTCGAATTTCTGATTAATTCACTCATTCCCACAAATTAGGGCTAGAGTAGAATTTTATTCGCTACATCCTCGAAGATTCGAGCTAGTATGTGGATAATTGTATAGAATAATGTCATCCGTTTTGCCAAAGGGCAGAACACGAGATTCTATTCTAAATTACCGTCCCAATCCACAATATCATGGACAATGCATGTAATTTATTTTTCGAAAAGACAAGGCACATAGGAGCATATGATCTCAATGGGATGAAACAGGTGATATGTATCTGTTCCATCACCCTTTATTTGCCTTATTGCTTATCAAGTGTTTTCTTCCTTTTGTCAATGTATAGTAATCGAAGGCAAAAATGACCGAAAGCCGATATTAAAATCGTGCAAAAAATTTTCCCACCATCCCTCAAGAAGGGAGATGATCGTAAATATGGGTAATTCGTAAAAACTCCAGATTTAAGAACTAAGCTTTTCATTGATCACGTCACCTGCATTCATGTTTAAAAATTGGACTTTATTTAAACACGATTGGAACATGCGTGGTGCATCATGAATCCCCTTATAGGGTAAAGCTTGGAGAAAATGAAATGGATTTTTCCAATTAAGGGTTATTTAAATCATGCAAAATGATGTTTCCTCAAATGAGAGGCAAACCCGATCCAAACATATCCTAGACACACTTGAGAGATGAGCAGAGTGGAAAGGATAGCAAAACCTTGACCAACAGACGTAAGGATTATTCACAACGATTACATGGATTGAGACAACGGAGGCATTCGTTTCTCTATCATAAACACTACAGGTGACCATTGATAACTCCTTTGAACGGTAGTTTCATTCTTTACCCCTCGTCAAGAACCACCCCACATTAGGGCTAAATAGAGGTAAGTCCGGCAGTATCAAGAGGAAAATAGTTATTAAATTTCTTGCTTGGAGTAACATCAATCTTCGTGTGTTGCTTATACGATAATTCAAGTGTTTTAGGATGACAAAAACTGTTTGTTTCTCTATCTTATACACTTTTACCCTTTGCCAGTCCAGTTGAGCTTGCATATTCATTTCATGAATCCCATTGGTGATCATTGCATATTCCAAGGTGGAAGTGACGTCACTCCAAGAACGGAAGAATTCAAGAGATGGGATTTACGAGAAATTCCTAGACCAATACTTGAGCATGCTAGAACTTCAAATTAAATGTCTAGCGTAATCATTGAAAATCCTATTTCCAAAAAAGAAAGGAAAGGGTGGGATTTTGACAAAAATGAAAAAGAAAGAAAAAGCCGATCCCGGGCATCAAGAAAAAGCAAAGTGCCTAGTAAAAGCAAAGCCAATGCCCATTCAAATACTTGCACAGTTATAAATCATGTGCTTGATCTTGTAAGTGTCAATAGATCACAAAATATTTATAGATCCCTAGTGAAATCTGGTTGTAAAAAAAAATCCCCAGGAGAGTAAGACCACAAAAGGTTCTCTTTAGTTGTGTCATGTTTCGGTGACGAAAGCATAGACAAGAAGTTGACACCACCTTAATACGATAAAGGTGTTCTCTAAAGATAAATGTGCACTCTCGGAAGGTTGATGATACTTTCCGGAGACTATCGGTATATCTCGAAGATTGAAGACGTTCTTCGAAGGATAATCCAAAAGGGTCGGGATCGGTGGTAAATCTGCAATGATCACCAACATCAAACCTCTTCACATGTTCGGGCAAAAAATAAGCCTTTTTTGGTCCCCAATCCTCACCTACGTTACAACCTTAAAAAGCCTTTTCCGATTAAGGCACTTGGATTAACGTAGAGCTCGGCTCGAAGAAGTACTAGCAAGATTATTTCTTTCTCATTTTGCAGGTTTCTTGACTTGTAAACCCAAGCGGATGTTGAAGATTTTCGTTCAATAGCCTTGACTCACTTGTGAGTCCTACTTGGTAACCGTTGTCCAAGCCCAACATTACGGTACTTGAAGACCTCCCGATTGATCGAGATGTATGCATTGCGAATGATCTTGAATCCTAGGCATAGGTTCGATAGGAAGTTCGAGTGTTTTTCCTACGAAAGACCATTATTTTAAAAAGGTGAGACGTCCTCTTTGATGAGAATACTCCAATGAATGTTTTAAACAAACTCTTTTGGAATTTTCGGATTGTCGGATCCAAACTTTCCCTACAAGGAATTTTTGATCACTTTTGCATGTTGCAAGATGTTTTGGATAACCTCCAAGATCATAATGCATTCATTCAAAATCTTTCACGACTTTAGTTTAAATCGTAAAGTTTTGTCGATCGACAATGGATATCACCTGAAGATCCCTAGCGTTCTCTTGGTGATAAAAGAATTTGTAGGTTTGAGTTTCGCGGGATTCCTAGTAGCCCCGGATCCTAGAATGGCACCTTTCAATAAAAATAATTTGCTAGTTTGAGCTTCGTAGGATTCCTGGTAGCCTCGGATCCTAGAATGGCACCTTTCAATTAAAAGAATTTGCATGTTTGAGCTTCTACGGGATTCCCTGGTATCACTAGATCCCAGAATGGCACCTATCACATTGAGAAGAACTTTCCAAATTCGACTTTTTGCAAGATTCCACGTATCTCCTAAATCCCGAACAGTCTCTTCTAGGTAAACCTTTTAATAGGCAAGCCTTTCCTAAGGTTTTTTGGCGGATCCCAAAAGTAGGATAAGTCATCGTTTAGGTAAACTTTTAGTTAGGTGAGCCTTTTCTAAAGTCTTTTGGCGAATCTTGAAAGTGGGATAAGTCATCATTTAGGTAAACTTTTTGTTAGGTGAGCCTTTTCTAAAGTCCTTTGGCGAATCCCGAAAGTGGGATAAGTCATCATTTAGGTAAACCTTTTAGTAGGTGAGCCTTTTCTAAAGTCCGTTTGGTGAATCCCGAAAGTGAGATAAGTCATCTTATAGGTAAAACCTTTTAGTAGGTGAGCCTTTTTCCTGCTCGATCCACCAGACGGATCAAATCCTTAGGCGAATCCCAAAGGCGAGATAGGTAGTTTCTATAATCCCTTCAAGTAGGAATTCATTTTTGAGCTAATCCACCATACGGATCATATCCTCGGATGAATCCCATAAACGGGATAAGTCATCTTCACATTCCTATTAGTTAAGAATTCCATCATGGTTTGACCTACCATACGGGTCGAGCTTAACTTCCCTAGAATACTATGGTGACGAGTCTCTAGGTATCTTCTTGAGTCCATTCACGTTAAAGGCCATTTGAACATCGAGAGGTGAGTATCGGGTAAGCCTCTCTACTCTCTAACTCTCTCATATCGAAAGAACAAAATGAACATATTTCCTTTCAAATCGTAGCATACATCGATGGGTATGAAAGTTGAGTGTCATGACTCGTTTTCTTTCTACTTTCCCCAATAGAGTTGATTAAGATTTAGGTGTCACATTGTCTTTGAGAGAAACCTCTAATGAGATTTCTCTTAAAGAGGGCGATTGTTGACACTTGATTTTTAATTAGTCTTTTCCCGATTTATTTTTGAAAAATTCATAAAATGTCAAAAATTGAAAAATCAACTTTGGTAGTAGCCTTGCTAAGCCTAAGGAACCATTTTTGACCAAAAAAAATAATTTTTCATATTTTTAATAATTTTTTGAAAATAGGAAAATATTTGAAAAAAAGAAGAGAAAAATAGCATTTGAGGTCAAAAAAATACTGAAAAAAGTATATATTTTTCTTTTAATTCCCTCTTGTTTTTTACCTCTAGAAAGTTCAAAAATCAAGTTCAATTTTATGTGTTCCTTTGTTACACATGTGCTTGAATTTGTCCAAAAAATGCAATTTGAATCTTTTAATTTACGATTTTTACATCTTTATAGTCATGACATTCAATTTTAGTACCTCTTTCAATTTTATGATTTGCCCCTTCAATTGAACGAATTGCATGGATTGGACAAAATTGTTAAAGTTTATTGCAATTTAGTCCTTGAGTTTCAAACAAAATGAAATTATTTGAAAACTAGGGACTGCCATCGCAAACCAAGACCACCGCCTTATGATTTTCAACCTTCCGAATCGATTGGCATGGGTATTTTGACATGAATTGGTCATTTAGGCCTTCAATTGCTCAATTTTCATATTCGAATCATAGAACCAATTTGGAGTTTTTGTTCAATTCATGATAAAATTTTGGGAAAAACCATACTTTTTGATGGAATTCATGTCCCATGATTTCAATTTTGTACTTTAATTTGACGATTTTCAAAGGGTTGTAGGTTAGTTTTGACAAATTAAGATGACCGAGGTCTGCCGGGTCGACCTAGAGAACCGGTCCGATCTTCTCTTCCCCAATTAGCTTTCTCGCGATTTCCAGCTTCGTAGGCCAAGATTCATCAATAAAATTGGACATCAATTCGTGATGAATCAAAGGTGCAATGGTGGGGGATTTGAAGAGGGCATTTGCCCGCGTCGATTGGGACTCGGTCCGATAGCCTAAGTCCGCCGGAGCTATGCCGGCCAGGTTAATTTGTGCAACGGCCATATTCGGACCAAATTCAGCTAAAATCCATACCAATTTGGTGTGAAATTGAGCTCACTTCGGTGACACAATCGGATGACCATTTTGCTCTCACCGATGGCCTGTCTCCCGGTGACCATTTTGTGCATGGTCTCACGTGCGGAGCAAGTCGGTGCTCCCTCCCCGACGCGCCAATTTTCAAAATCTCAAAATATATGTTCCTCATGCGTTTTTGAGCGAGAGGGGCTCATTTGGTTCACACAACTCCAACAAAAAGAGAGAGAGAGAGAGAGAGAGAGAGAGAGAGAGAGAGAGAGAGAGAGAGAGAGAGAGAGAGAGAGAGAGAGAGAGAGAGAGAGAGAGAGAGAGAGAGAGAGAGGCGATCGTGAGCTTGCACGATCGCCATTGAATCCGAACCTATCAAGACCTTGCCAAACCATCTCCGATGAAATCAACGCTCACTGCCGACCATTCTAAACTCCCGAAGTTCCAAGGAAGCTACCGAGCCCCTCCATACGAGCCGCGACCTCGAAAAAGGTACAGTCAAGCTCTATGCAACCGAAGTATCCTCACATGGCATCTCATGTTTCGGTCGATGATTTTGCGTGCTATCAATCTTGATTTGCTCTATGTACTCCTCTAATCATATCTGCTTTTTGTTTTGTGCATTTCTATTGCATGATTTGTCAAGTCGGCCTTCAACTTCATCCCATCGGTCGCGAGCTCTCTGACTCGTTCTAGACCAAATCAAAGTGTCGCGATGGTCATGTAAGTTCCCTTGAGCCTCTATGATGCTTGATTGATTTAATTGCTTAAATCGCGCATAGTATGGCTAGGGCAAGTAGTCGCCGAAGGTTAGCTTCGGTTGGAGACTGCAAGTATATGAAATGTGGTTCGCTATAACAAGCTCGTAGGATGTTGTAGAGGATCGAATTAGGAGTCGAATGGCATTAGAATTGCGAAGTTTTGACATCCGTAGCCGTTAGAATTGGCTTCCGATGAGGCACCGACAATGGAACGCCAGCGTTGGTCGTCTTCTCCGGCCATAGTTGACTAGGTCAACGTTCATTGACCTAGTCAATGCCGACGGGCGCCATGTGGCATAACACGTGGCATGCCACGTTAGCGAGTCCGTTAAAGCTATTTAGAATGCGTTAGGCGATCGAACGGCCCACGTGGGGCCACGTGGAAGCAATCCAGCCGTCCGATCAATAAATAATTTTTTTTAATATTCTATTAATTAAAAATTTTTTTTCGAAAATAAAAGATAGAGTAATCAAATACGGCGTTGTTTAAGCCGGAGGTCGGATGTGGCGTTGTTTTAGACTTTGCGCGGGTGAACAGTAGAGATGTCGCCACGTGGTCTAGCAAGTGCCGTAGGATTGGAAGATGAAAAGGCGCCGTTTAGGGTCTCGGAGCAATCGGACCGAGCTGTCCGGTTGGAGTGGGCCGATTTAGACCGATCCGGATCACCAATAAAACAAAAGAAAAGAATTTTCAAAAATTCTGAAAATGGTTTTAAAAATCCAAAAAAATTAAGAAAAATTGCAGAAAATTCCTAGAAAATTTTAGAAATTCTAAAAAATTGAGGAATGACCACAGTCAACTGGTCAATCCTATTTTTGAGATTTCTTTTTTCGATATTTTTCGAAATGACATTTTTACCCTTTAGGGGTTATTTGTCTCAAAAAAATTCTTGAGATTTGCGAAAATGCCAAAATTAGGGTTTGAGTCGGGTTAGGTGATTAATCCTTTTGTTTGGGTGTTCGAGTTTCATCATTTTTTCTGAAAATGATGATTTTACTCTTCAAAGTGTAAATTGCCTTCGAATTCCTTGCGAGTAGTGAAAATTGTTAGAATTAGGAGATGGGTCGGTTAGGTAGCTAATCCTTATGTTTGGGATTTTCATATCTTATTTCATTGAGAAAACGATTGTTTCACTCTTCAAGGGTAAATTGTTCCAAAAATTATAGAAAATTCCCAAAACAAATTCGAAAATTAGGAGATGGGTCAATGAGGTGGCCAATCCTATTTTCGACACTTTTGATTCCGAATCCTTTTCAAAAAATTGATGATTTTGCCTTTTTTTTTTGGCAAATTGTCCCCTTGATCTTTGTCAAAATTATGATTTTGCCCCTCATGGGCAAATCTTATCTAAATCACTCCCGAGCCGTGATTGATACTTCTCTAGGCCATTAGGGCCTTCCTAATAATGCAATGCTGATTTGATGTAATTTATCCGTATGATCCGATTTCTTGATTTGCACTATTACTTTTGCGATTGTGAGTGTTAGGGTAGTCACTCCTGTTTGCATGAAGTCCTAGATTTAGGATTCGTACTCCTATTCATCCGCATGAAATTTCGAGGTTAGAAATTTCATTCAATTTAGGCGTCAATTAAGACAATTGGCGTAACTAAGTTCCCAAACCCTCTTATCTCGCTTATCATTGAATAGAATAGAAGCTCCCGACTATTCGATAAAGTTTTCTAATTATACCCTCCAAGAAATGATTGGTGGTGACTTCGAACACATGTACATGACGCACATGTCATTATACCACACTAGAAGGTAGATCCCATTTTTTTCCGTTGCGATTTGGATAATAGGCCTTGGGAGGGGCTCGTGTCCGAAAGTCCACAGACAGCTAGATCGAGGACGACCCATTAGCCCTCACACCCGCGCAGATGGCGCCACGGGAGAGTCGCGACGTAACCCCAATATTTTGGGCTATGTTGGTATTTTTCATCCATAAATGTGTCAAACATACAAAATAAATATACCACATTGTAGAGAATGAGCATACGAGCACGCTAGTACCGAAACTCCCCAATTGGACATCGCACGCTCCCTCATGCGCCACCTCAATCCTCGGCGCATAGGGCCCACATGCCAATACGTGTAACACACGTGTTCAGCCCTCAGCCGGTTCTTCAAACAAATTGGATCGATTTTCTCCTGTCCAACCGCTCTCCTTGACGAGAACCATCGAACTAGGTCGTGCTTAACCCCGTCGATCAATCAACGACCGAGAAGCCCGAGTCAACAGTTAACTAGGTTGGGTCAAGGTCTCGGGTCGAGTTGGGTCACCGAGTCGGGTCGGATCTACATGCGGATGAGATGACGTAAACCCTACATGTGTCGAGCACGTACGGGCCTGGGTTTAGCGTGTGGGAACCCTAGCGCGTAACCACCACGCACCCGATGGGCAGCGGTGCATGGTCGCGAGTGGCGGCACATTCTGCATCCTCCGGCGGCAATCTTGACATGGTTTTACTCATCTTGATGAGCACTTTCAGAATATATAATTATTTTTCATTTTTTTCAAAAATACAATTTTAGAAAACACCAAAAACGTGATACGAGATCTAATACGCGTAGGCTATTATACCACATGTAAGCTACTATTAAAATCCTTATGCAGCGATTGAAAATTATCACGTTTAGATATGCGAATCATAGTTATATAAAGTAGAAGAATTAACATGCCTTATTTCGGATCCATCGCTCTTGATGCGGAATTTGCGATGGTCCGATGCTCAAGAGTTTCTCTTCTATGACCCTCTTTATGCACCTGGCTTCAATGACACGGCCCCTCATGTATCGCTTGTGATGACTCTTTATGTGAGGTATGTAGACATTATGATTTAAAATAGGAACTTGAGCTCTATTTATAAAGATTTTAACATATCCCCTCATTATAGATAAGGTTTATCTCGTCGTACACTATCCAGTTCCATATTAGATTAAATATTAAATCGTATATCCTTTTTTTATTAGATGAATTAACAATTACAATAACAATTAATAAAGCCCACATAAAAATATATTTTAACACCATCTCGAACACTTCGAGCTCGACATTAACTAACTCACGTCGCTTAATCCGCCCATTAATCCAATCGGACAAAACTTAGGACATCACAGTACCAACCGGTATCCACATCAAGACCTGGTCGACCAAAGTCGGTTGGATGGATTAAATTGGCACAAATAAAAAAAGTTTAAGACTGAATTGGCACAAATGCAAAAAATTTAGGACTCGAATTGGCAAAATTAAAAGGTTTTAACCGAAATGACGAAAGTGCAATAGATTTAGGACCTTTTTTTATAGTTTATCGTCACATAAGCGTATTCTTTTTGGTGGTGATAACCTAATAGGATTACATAAACTTAGTTAATTGCGAATCCCCAAAAAAAATTATTTGATTGAATATCGACATGTGAAATAAGTGACCTAACGGTCATTGTTTTTTTTTATGTATATTAGACAATAGCACGTGCTATTGGAACTTTTGTAAACTGAAATAGAATGAACAACTTGTACTAAATAAAAATCACAGTGAACCTACTTAAGAAATGCTGTCACAAAAAAGAGAGAGTAGAACTATATAAAAATATTCATTATTGTCCCTAATTTTAAATTAATGGAAGGACAACATTAAATATTTTCATGTAGTTCGTGGGACTATAATGAACATGTAGTAAAAGTCTAAGGACCACATTAAACAAACTAAAAATTCAGGGATCATATTGAACATTAGGCTAAAGTTCAAGGACCATATTGAACAAATTTAAAGTTCATGGACTATAATGCACATTAGGTCAAAGTTCGGGGACTATTTATGTCATTATCCCAACTTAAAAAAAGGAAAACTGATATTTGTATAGCTCATTGTGCGTAACAAAAATTATTCTCAACAAATGACTTGGATAGTAATTATCTATATTTTCACCGAGTAAATTAGAAAGTCAGAGACTTTTAGTATAGGAATATATTGTCATAATTGTGGTTAGTGTGAAATACTTAGGTGGAGATAAATTCTAAGGGTATACTAGTGTGATGTGCTATCGCCTTATTTACCAATCTTTTACACTTGATTGCAACAAAGCATTGTAAGTTGTGAAAGCATTTATTTTACGACCATATGTTTTAATCTTGTAAGGTACGATCTAAATACAGTATAAGTACTAGTAAAAAGTTTCATACTCCTAATATTAGTGATCGATTGCACATTTGATTTTTCTTTTTTGGTTTTAATGGCCAATTTGTTGGCCGAATGCCAAATCAATGTCCGGATTTTATATCCGTGCAAGAAAAATATCCCCATTTTTAAATGATCACAAAAATGGATGACCTTTTCACTTTTGAGATGATAATTATACCTACCATTAAGATATCCATCCATGTAAATTGACAAGGCTGCTTCAAATCTTAGACGAGTAATTTAGAAGACTTGAACAGGATGTCCGTATCTTCGAGAGATACTACGTACGTTTTGCCTTGCTGACGTGTCTATTGGGACATGTTAGAGCCATTGACCACGTCAAATCTTAGATTAACTTGCTTGGGCAAAAAATTTTAGTTTAAGTTTTTTTTTGTCCGCATAAGGACATCTCCAGTGCTATTATTTGTGTGGCGCTCACTTTAGTGTCAATATTTTTTTTTCGGCTCACTTAAGTATCAATTTTTTTAGAAAACAGTTATTTCAATGCAAACTCCAAGAAGCTTTGCGGGAATCTTACATGGTATCTACATGGCTCACCGGTGGATCTCGAGTTAGTAATAAAAAAAGCTATAAATTAATAAAAAAATTCCATGTAATATTAAAAATTTTGAAATACTAAAAAAAAACAAAAATTTTAAAAGAAGAAGAAGAAGAAGAAGAAGAAGTTGTAGCGGTGAGGCCTGCCCTCGCCACTTCAAACAACCCATTTCATTTTTTTGCTTTTTTTATTTTTATTTTTTTAAGCTTATTTTTTTGTTTAATTTTAATTTTTTAAAAAAATTAACTTATTTTTAAGTTTAAAAGTCCATGTGGATGCCATGTGGCTTGATTTTATTTTTTTTAAAAAATCCATGTAATGTTAAAAAATTAAAAATAAATTACACGTAATTAGTCGGACAATTCCAACGGTATACTAAAGTATTTAAAATCGCTCAATCTTTGGAATAAAAACAAAGGCATTTCTATCCTAACATGGGTCAAGATAAAATTGTCGATCCTAATGAAATAGCGGACAACCAACGCTCTAACGACTAATAATGATCGTCCACGAACAACTGACAAGTATCGTCGGCTCTCTAACGGTTCGACAATTTTGCCACAATTTTCCAACGACATTGTAAGAAGGTCCGGAAGGCATACATTAATGTCGAACACAATCTGTTGTCTTAGTTTAATATATTTTAAGATTACTCTTTTTTCTTTTCTTTTTCAATGAAAAAGCTCATATATACAACTTTTTTTTTTGTTCTTTATGAAATAGTTACTGCCACTTTGCTCTCCTATTCGAGGTAAAAAAAAAAAAAATTGAAGGAAAATCTTTGTAGGCTTAAACTTACCCAACGATTGCGACGTCACATACCTAATAGAAAAATAAAAAAAATGAAACAGAAAGTGACTTGACATACCTAATGAAAAAATGAGCATAGTGTTGGTCTTCAAGGTCGGAGGAAGAATGTGTTGCCGCATGTTTCACATTTTTTTTGTCCTTTTCCCGTGTCTGGATATTCTTATTTGAATAATGCTCAATGCTCAACGTACTAGAACCAATTTATCTAACTAATTCACAAAGGGAAGCGACAGACTTTTGTAAAATGTTAAATGATACTTTAAAGAGCTTTCCATTAATTACCAAATTCTTGATTTTTTTTTTAACTTTTGTCAACGAAAATATAAAATTAAGGAGTGGGGATTGAAATAAATTTTGAGAAATAATAGCATATACCGGAGGGTTTAAAAAAATTTACTCAAGCGGCTGTTTACACCCTTGAATGAAGAGAGTGGATAGTTAGAGTCCTAACCGGTACAACATTAGTGGGTATATCTAATATTGACATTCGACTTATCTAGAATATCGAATGTTTATATTGCATTAGACACCTATAAGTATTAAACTGAATTTGAACCGTAGAATTCCCATTTGAAAATAGTCGGCAAAACTTTTGTGGGGGCCATGTTTCTTCCTAAATAAACACGACGATACTATCTTTTCCGTACTATTCTTGAATAATTGAATTGTCTTCTGTGGACAAGTTAGGGAGCATAAAGATTTTGCATCGTTGCACACACAGTTTTGTTTTCGGAGATATCCCGGTTGGAGTATACATTTTGTTTCTGGGTACATAAAAGACGTCGGACATGGAATACAGTCGCCATTGAGAAGGCAATGCTCTTCCATTTCTAGCTCGTGCATCTGGAGAACTTAAGAGCAATTCTGTGCTCAACACTATAAAGGGGAATCAACAGCATTGGTGTTGTAACTTTCGTTTAATGCTCACTTCGGTATGACAATTTCTTGTTTCGATCACATAGGTGCCATAATCTATATACAACGCTCACTTGAGTGCCATAAGGAAAATTACCAAAAAAATCCTAAACCTATTGTAAATGTGCCAATTCAGTCCTAAACTTATTTTTTTTGCTGATTCGGTCTTAAACCTTTTGTAATTGTGTCAACTCAGTCCATCCATCGAATTTTGGCCACCGTCGACGTTTTGGCCAGCCACGGCGACCTAGTATTTTTAATATGTTTTGAATTTTTAAAATTTTAATATGTTTTTAAAATACTTTTTTGTTTTCTTTTTGTTTTTTTTTCCTCCTCCCCTCTTCTTCATCCCTCCCAAGTCCGATCTTCTTCCTCCGTTGCTGCAGTCATCTTCTTCTTTCACTCGGCGACCAACCGGAGGACGGCCGGTGAGCCTCGCCGGCCTCGCTACCACCGTGCGAGCCCCGACCTTGCCGTGGCCGGGCGAGGTCGAGCCTCGCAGCTGCCGGCAACGCTCCCTTGCCGGCCCGGATCCGACACGGCAAGCGTGCTTCGTAGCTAGGAAGCTAGAGAACCTCATGGTGCAAATGGTGGTCGAATAATTGAGCTCCAATTTCAAGTGATTTGGTGAGGCAAGCCTCGCCGGGCATTCTCCGGTAAGTTGCCGACGAAGGAAGAAGACGACTGAAGCGGAGGAAGAAGATGGGAGGAGGAAAAAAGAAAACAAAAGAAAAATTAAAAAAAATTAAAAAAAAATTAAAAAATATTAAGTTGCCTGGTTGGCCGGCATCCATGTTAGCGTCGGCGGGCCAAAATTTGCCGGATGGACTGAATTGAAGCAATTACAAAAGGTTTAGGACTGATTTGGCATAATTGCAATAGATTTAGGATTTTTTTGGTAATTTTCCTAGTGCCATAACTTACTTTTTTTATTATCCATATAATTTTTCAATCAATCATCCGATTGTCATAACTTTTTAAAAACGTTTACCACAAGTGCCATGTCACATTCGATTTTCAGCACTTGAGTCAACATGTTATGGTATTCAAGCGATCGATTGAAAGATATGGCACTCGAGCAAACGTATTTTAGAAGTCATGACACTCGGTGGTCAAAAAAATGTTATGACATTCAGGTAAGCTATATGGAAGTTATGTCACTTATGATGTCCTCGAAACATGGCATAAGATGTTAGCCAATTTATTAATTAGGACGAAATGTTGTAATTTTGTCAATGATTATATCCTCTGGTAGGCATGGTAAAGGTTGGATGTCGCTACCCGGTGAACCATGCGATAGTACATGGAGACTGTACGTGCCCCATTTTGATGCAACAGTGCTCAATAAAATGTCAATGTCACAATGATTATGTAGTTGTGCATAGTAATGCGTCGCACATTCTTCTCATGCTGCCGAAAACAAAACATGCACTTGCCCTTTCCTTCTATATCCACCATACATAATTTGTGTTGACCTGCATGGTGATGATTATAATAATAAAAAAATTAAGTAAGAATAAGCAACTGTCATTTATATCTTTTCCTTTTATGCACGTGATTAGTATTTGGGAGAAATATATTGTCACTTATGCATATAATTTTAAAAAAAAAATTGTCCCTTCCATGTGGGGTTCTTGCTTTGTATGTCTATAGTTCACACGGTTTTCACATGTTATATTAATTCCATAAAGAATTTTCATCTCATTCGACCTTGATTTGATGCGAAAATGAGATTTATAGTTCATAGAAGAATGTAACTTCTTGTAACCACCAAGACTGTAGCTCGGCACCATAGGAGATTATCCCCCAAATAGTCTCGCTTCAAGTGGTTAGATATCTGAATTTCTAGGAGTCTAGGCATTGAATTCTATGTCATCTCACGTTGAAGAGGGCTCAGCTCATATGTGCAGTTGGCATACTTCGAGATGGTCGCGGTGACAAGTAGACCCATCCTAGGAAGACCTTCGAAGGTCGGTCCGTGGCTCTGTCGCACATGATCCGGTGGGATGATGTGATGACCGACTTGGTGGGCCCTCAACTGAAACAATCTGTGATCGGAAGTGAAGTTTATATAATAATGTTCAACTAATCTACCCAAATTCCACATGTATTTTTAATTAAACTATTATAGTGAATCATCATCGCCTTTAGTGACCAAAGCACTTACTATTATAATCCATTAATCATAACTCATATTTAGACACATGAATTAATATGAAACATTAACAAAGTAAAAATATCAGTCACAAATATCGCTAGAAATAGAACCTTAGATTAGTGGTTCCATATTACACATTCATATTTGGACACCATGGAATACCGCAGGATCGATGAAGACATGTACCAAGAAAAATACAAAATTTGTTATAGATTCCAGGTTCCTTGCCCATGGAAACATGTTTTCTAATTTTTGGAACTTGAATCTACCCTACAAACCTGTAACCTGAAACCGAATAGGCTCCCCCTCTGTCCGATTTCAAATTTTATGTTTAATCCTGAAATCATGTTAACTCTTATTTATTTTTCCCATAGTAAGTCTCGACAGTGATTCTGCGCATAAGCAACGGACAGTTTCTATTTATGGAGAGATCTGCTAATGCTGGAAAAAGCTTCCACATGGGCAATCATGAAGTGATGGAAGGAAACTGTTTGTAAAGTGTGGTAATTTGGGGGGAGTGTCGTGGACCTAGGGTTTATATCCATAGCTCACCATATATTTTCTCATTTTGGTCCACTTTCTTGCGTCGCCATCCGAAGGCGTTTTCCACATTTCATTTGTTTCCCCCTCCTTTAACCGCGGATTGGCTAAAAGGGAAACTTTCCCCTTTTTCTTGGGACATTGCAAGTTTGGAAGAGACAAAGTAAGAGTCAAATAAACCGAGTGCAATGTTTCTTTCGCTAAAAAAATCGAGTGCAATGTACCTCCTCAAACGAGAAGGCATTCCTCTTCCCTCTTCAAATGGGCGGAAAAGAAGCCGGATAGTTCGGTGTCAACTTGTCACGATACGTCCAAGTCGAGTACTATGACTTCAGAAGAGAAGAACGATAACGATTATGTGGGTGGTTCGTCCTTGGTAAAAGAACTTCTCAAGCTGACAAGCATATTGAGGAAGTATGGGACGCTTGACATGCACTTTCTGGAAATAAATGAGCCTTCCTGAATAGGAACTCCTCCTTTTGTGGGAAGAAATGTCCGGCTTGTCACCATTTTTCTTCTACGTAAGTCCCCATTTTTATGTGCAAACCATTTACCTTTCAAGACAGGAATTGTTTTCCTTCTTCTCGGAACACCCCAAGACTTTAATTCATGGTAGTTTAGAGGTGTCGCGAGACTTATCTACTAGGATACCAACCGTATCAAGGCAATATAGGACCGAAGACATATATAAATCCGATACTACTGCATGTAGGTAGTGCCACTCGGGTGCCAGCACAACATGTCCGCTTTGGTCGCAGCTCACTCATGCTCTCCTGACTTTAATTAAAGTACGTTCTGCTAGTTTAGAGGTTGCACGAGGCTTGTCTATTGACAAAATAGCCCATATCGAGGTGATTTGGGATCAAAGACACCGCCGTAAGTAGCACCGCTCGAGCGCCGGCAAATTGTTGTTCACTTTGGTTGCGCTGCACCTGCACGGCTTTAAAATGCATGGGACTAGTTTATGTTTGCAGGGAGCCTATCTACCATCCCATATCTAGGCATTGTGAGGTCGAGGCATATTTGAAACCCATATATATATATTGAGTTCCATAATAGTTTTCTGGTACAACACAATTAAGTTTCTGTTGTCGAGAAAGTCTGGCAGGAGCCGCCCTTTCTTTGAACCCTCTCGACCCTGACGATCAACCTTCCACCCTTGTTGGATGGCGTATGGGCCTAATCCATCCACGAACTGCACATATACTGAAGGGGGTCTTGGTCTGATACCATTTGTAACAACTAACCTCATCCACGTTGGGAAAGGCCTCAAAAGGAGTACTTTCAGTGAACACTAGGTGGTGACCATTTTAGATGATTATCTACGTCAACACATCTGTCAACAATATGCACAATCAAAATTAGATGTAGTCGCAATTCTAAGGGATACGAAGAATCAAGACATATATTCTAATCGTCTCAAACAGAGGAAAACATCCTACAGAAAAGATCTCTAACATCGAACACGCTGAATATTCATCGTACCGTGAAGAGTAGGCATCATCTCGTACCCACAATAAACGCGATGCTCAGGCGTGCAACAAAATTGTGATGGGTGAAGCAATAAAGCTGCCCTTCGGCAACGGTACATCTTATCTTGGTTCTTGTGGCGGCTCTTACTCGAGCTGTCTCTTCAAATTTGGTACGAGTAAGTGAAGGTTCTGGTCGTGTTCGGAGGAGGGGCTGAGCCAGAGAAGGGAAGAGAAGCGCCAGAACGGACACATTGCGAAAGAAGAGAGAAGACACAACATGGCATCCACACATTTCACATGCACAGAGTGTAAATACGTACGAGGAATCATTGTGGATTTAAGCGGTTGGGGAACCAGTTCAGGAGACGCTCCCGAGGGAAGTTCTCGATGGAATGGAGCTCATTGCAAATTCTATCATAAACCACCGTGAGAAATTTCAATGAAGTCCTTCCCGCTTATCTTAGTTGAGAATCGTTGACATGGCGGTGTGCCACGTAAGACAGTCCTCCCGTCAGTGATTTCCGACGTAAAGTGATTGGAACGATTTTATTGGATTTTCATGCAAATGATTATGGACTAGATTGATAAGTTGAAAATTTTAAGATCCGTACAATAGATTAACGGCTAAATAGATAATTTTCCTTATGAACTTTTATATACATGGAAGATTTATTTTTGTCGGTGAACAATTTTCTTTATGCGAACGAGGAGTGAAGGGATCTATGGCCGATTTTCTCCCACTTTTTCTCTCTCGTCCTTTGTTCAGAACGCCGGCCATGAAAGACCCACGTAAGTACACAGTACGTCGGTGTCACTCCATCACTTTACGATGTTTATTACAGCTTCATAAGTACTCCCACTCCATTTTCAACATGTGGATATAGAGACACCCTGAATTCTGCACATTATCAATCGGGTCTACACGTTTGGAGTCTGTTTTAGGCAATGCTTACTAATCATTCTTTGATATGGTTATCTCAATCCGTTGACCCTTTTACCATGCAAGTCGTTTATTTCACAAAAAATGTAAACATTTCTGAAAAATATTTTTCAAAAAAATGACAGTATTTTTTGATGTTTCGCTAAAATCTGAAAATAAAATAGAAAATATTTTCCGTAGTTTGGTACGAAAAGTTTTAATTTGATTTTTTCAAATAAAATAGTAACTTACGCATGGGCAACCGGAGAACCGAATAGGGGTACCGAGCCTCCGGTTCGACCTAGATGGACTCGAACCGGGTGTCGAGGATAAAGGCACGTGCACTTGGGTCTTGGCCTTGACGACATTAATGGACCCGATTGCAGGCACCGGTGTCTAGGGCTCGGCCTTGATGGTCCTGGGCCCGGGCATCGGGGTCTTGGGCCTCAGCCTTGATAGACCATAGCTCGGGTACCTAGGATCCAAGCCTTAGCACCTAGGACCTGAGCACGACTTTGTGGACCCAGGCTTGGGTGTTGAGGTTCCGAGCTCAAGAATTGGGATCTCGCACTCGACCGTTGTGGATCCGAGCTTGGGTGCCGAGGCATCGAGCATGAGCACCGGGTTTCGAGCTTGGCCTTGATGGACATGAGTGCGGGCTCTAGGGCCTCGATGGACCAAGGCCTGAGTGCTAGAGACCTGGTCTTGGACGCCTGGGAACCACCGTTGGGGCTCCCGTGCCTAACCGTAGAGTTTCACGTCCAAGCATATATATCCTGGTCATATTGTGAGAAAGGATTTTCGATTTTTCAATGAGAAAATCATTTTCTTGAATTTAAGCATAAGTTTTCCGCTGACTAGCAAAATATTTTGCATTTTTTGCAACACAAACAGAGCATTTTTACATAACACATAATCATAGCGCGAAAATTCACACAATTCCTTTGGCCACAAAAACGCCAATAATCTCAAGTGATTCGAACCATGACATCAAACAAATAGCTAGACGAATTTCGCGATACGAGATCTCAAGGATGACACGGACGACGATCCAATGCAACGGCATTAGCCAAGAAAAAAAAACAGCAGGATTGCAAAATAATGTATGTTCTATTTCATCTCACTCCCAGTCAAAAATAGTGAAGGGATAGCTTTCCTTTAGTTTCTTCTTTCACTGTCAATGAGTATCGGTGATTGTTAAGGAAGGGAGACCCTTCAGGTTCCACTATTTACACTTATGTCCGGTGCTGGTTCTATCGCATTAACTTGATATTATCGGCAGTGCATGCTTAGCATCTTTTTAGCCGTTGACTTGAAAGGACACGTGGAGCTGACGAAGCCGTTCACGAGGTGGAGATAAGTCTTGAGCTCGTGACACGTGGCCATGTTCCCCTCTCGGAGGTAGGGAGATTCTCTGCTGCTGAGTCTCAGCTCCTGTCCCACGTCAGCGTACACCCAGCGCGCGTCCTGCACGCTCTTCTGAAACCACCTTGGCATACCGGCCACGTGGATCGACTTCTCGTCTGCTGACGTGTCGCCATCCTCGACGACGAAGCCCGGTAGCCTGGTGACTAGATCGTCGGAGTTGACTATGCGTAGGATCTTGGTCCCGCTTTTCTCCAGGTGGCGCCGGAAGCTCCGGTTCCCCACGCGTGGCCCGCCGAAGGACATGACGGTCACCATCGGCGCCCCCTCCAGAGTGGAACTGATGTCATAGGCAGCTAGCGTTGCGAGGGCTGCACCGAGGCTGTGCCCCGTGATGGTCAGGCTGAGCGGCTCGTCGCCGTAGGTCTGGACGACCCGCGCGATCTCCTCCCTTATCATCTCCCGTAGGCTCGGGAAATTGGCAGTCCTCGAAGTGTATAGCCTCAGGAACCCGCTCTCCACCATCGGCGTGTCGTCCCTGGTCCCGTCGTGATGGTCATGGAGGCATGTCAAGGCAGCACGCAGGTTCTCGATCCATTCGAGGCACGTGCCCGTGCCACGGAGGGCGATCACCACGTCGCGTCTCCCGAGGCGCTGGATCTCCCTTCGGTCCTGGCAGACGGCCACGTAGCCGATCCAGCTGGACCGGGTGGACATCCAGCCAGGAGCCATCCCGGCCCAGCGCGGCAGCTGGACCCCGCACGTGGCGCGCAGGTTCCTCGTGAGCCGGTACCCAGACTCAGGGATGCCCGAGTGGGCCAGGAGCGAGTTCCGAGGGTACTTGCAGGTGCCGTAGGTCGGGGAGGAGGGGTCGAAGTCGAAGGAGCGGTAGGCGGCCTCGACGAACTCGCCGTATCGGAGGATCTCGAGGCGGAGGGTGTCGTCGAGGGGGTCGAGGAAGCCCTCCCAGTCGTTGCACCCCTGATACTCCATCCATTTCTTGCCGATCTTGGCGGGCCGGAGATCGGCCATGCTGACACAGTATTTGACCCGGAACCGGGCGGTGCGGGAGGAGCCGGTCTTGCTGATTCGGACTATCGGTTTGCAAGTGAAAGAGCGAAGGCCGGTCAAGTTGTCTGAAGCAGAGGGAGGAGCCAGTGGATTAAGAGTTCGTACGAGGAGCCTCATGCTCGGATGAGTAAGTGAGTGCGTGCGCGGGGCTTCTTTAAGGTTTGAGTAGGGGGGGGGGGGCGGGACGAGATTTTCTTGGATTGGTGGTTGAGGTGAAGTGAAGTGAAGTGGAGATTTTATAGTCAGCGCTCATGAGCAAGAGTCGGAGAGCAAAACCGAGTAAAAGGACAAGGAAAAAGGACAAGCAAAGAATGTGTGTGGAAATTAGGCTATGTGGACGGCAGGGAGCGAAGTTGAAGGAAGAGAGAGAGAGAGATGACTTTCACATAAAAAAAAAAGAGCAGAGAGGAAGAGAATTTGGTCTTTTGGTTAATGATTTTCCGGACCCATATAAAATCTTACTAACTTTATGGCTAAGGGAAGATCCGACTCATAATCTATGCAATCGGGCCAAATATGGAACCGCTTTTGTACTTGATCGTACGGTGAGTTGATCATGCGCAGTACTCCTCATTAGCACGCCGTAACGTAATGAATATTCTACCCAAAGACGGTGCTTCTTGTGATAATTCAATGAATTTTACCCGTATGATTAGAAAAACGAGAGCTTTTGTCGATAATCGAAATCTTGTGAAGAAGCGTCGAAAGAGGCTATCCTACGTGACTAAACATCACGAAACATTCTAACGTGGCATCATAATCCCAATATTTTCATCAATTTGATAAGAGGATGCATAATTCGATATGTTTTATCGTCAGGTAGATCTGTCCAAGCTATGCAAGGGTTTACCCGCTAGGATTTCATGGGAGATCGGTGGGACCATAAAAAACAAAAAAAAAAGTTAACATTGTTAACCAACAAAATCAAAGGATGTGATGATTGAAAAGAGGGTCCTTCCCAATTATCGAAAGCGATGGGCTTGCCTTTCCAACCCAAAGTCTCACGTGGTCTTCGCCCGTGCGCGTTTTTCCATTCTTCCTTCGGTTTTCGTTGGCGGCAGTTGCTCCGATGGAGCCACGCGTCCAAAAGCAACGCCAATTGAATGACCGCTTCCGGTACGCACTCGACTCATGCGAGCCCATCATCTCATAAATTTCACGTGAGCATCCGAGGCGACGGTGGCTACAGGAGGGCGCGGTGGTGGTGCGTCCTCAATTGCAGAGTCGACGGTGGGAAGAAGAGGAAAAAGAAAGGAAAGAGAGGAAAAATAAATGAGCACGAAAATTGTTCTCCGTGATTTAAGAATCGCTAAGGCTAATGGGTCGATCATGTAGGTGGGATGAATTTAAATGTACATCCTAAATGTAAAAGATTCATTATTTTACAAGAGTATATTATATAAAAAGATCTAAACTTTTAATATGAAATGTGATCAAGTACTGAATATTTCATAAAGCACAATCAATTTCTAAATAGGTTGAAATGTTTTCGATCAAGTTCTAATTTTGTCGGCATGCGATGTTTTTCTTTTTTTGTCAAATGCAAGCGATATATATATATATTTTTTGGGACATGATGGATGCGATGTTCACTCGTTGAAAATTTGGGACATTTGAAATTCCGAATATTGAACATTATTTGTACCACAAGCAAGTAACAAAGCGCGTGGGTTTTGTCCATCACGACTATTTAGCTCGATTGTGACTATTAATTGAAATTAGAACTTCATTTTTTTTTTGTGCAAAATCTATCAATGGTAAAAGAACCTAAAATTGTATCATGAATTTTAATATAAACCATAAACGGGAATATTACAAAAAAAATCTCCTAAATCTATTGCGATTGTGCCAATTGAATTCTATACCTCTTGCATTTATGTCAATTCGGTCTATCCGATCAATTTTAGCCTAAAATCGCCGACATTGACAACGGCCATCCTATGTGGCAACACCGATGTTGATATAAACAATTTTTGTATAATTTATTACTTTTTTACATTGTATTTTTTTTTTTTTTTTCTTTTTTCGGTGGCTGGCAAGGCTCGACTTTGTCGTTTCGGACAAGGTGTGCCTCGCCATCGGCCGGCCTAGCAAGGGTTGCCACCACAAAGAAAAAATAGAAAATAAAAAGGAAAAAATAAAAAAATTACAAAAATTATCCACATCGAAGCTCGATGGCGGGACGTTGGATGACCGGCATCCTTATCATCGAATTTCGATCAATTTTTGACTAGACAAACAGAGTTGGCACAAATGTAAAAGATTTAAAACTAAATTGACATAAATAAAAGTTTATGATTAAATCAAAGCACATGTGCAATAGATTTTTGACTTTTTTGATAATTTTTTCAACCATAAACAGTTCATCAAAATTAATTAATTATTCATATATATTTGAATTATAGAATGAAAAACCATTAGTCTAATTTCAATAAATTGATTAAAATCACCGAATTTGAAGTAGCAATATCGAGTTGCAAAAAAGCTAGAGTTGCTCAACTCCAATTCTCATTCAATAAAAAAGAAGATGATAAATAGGCTAAATTAAACAGCCCACCGTGATCTTTACATAATTGTAAGCACCTAATATTGATCATTGAATTTTGATTCAATTGAAGATTTTATGGTTTGATTTAGGCTCCATTTATTTCGAGGAAAATGAATGATTCAAAATATCATTTCTTAAAAATAATTGCATGTATCGTTTGAAATAATTAGTCAATAAAAGATATTTTCATTACTAACGCCTTTTTATGTCTAGACATTTGCACAAAAAATGATGAAAATATATATATTTTTGTTAATTTTTGTAAGCGATATAAGCGATTACCTCATTTTCTACGAAACGAACGTAGGCTTAGGGTCATACTTGGAACTAGATTATTTCTTGATTCTGTCTCAATTGAGTTATGTATTGTCAATCAATTCTCATGAAATGAGTCCCACAACCAACAACGACCATAAGCGTAGCCATGTGCTTTTTACGTGATTATGGTCGAAATCGTGGTTAATTTGACGGAGGTCTAAAATTTTGGTGATCCCAGGCTCAATAATTCTAGGATTTGATTGCACTTATCTTAAACTTTTAGAACTTGATTGTACTTGATGCAAAAATTTAAGACTTTTGGTGGAGTCCTTCTTGTTTTATTGTTATCGTTTTCTTGAGATAGAAGATTTGTATCTTTCAACTAAATTAATTACAGTGAATGCATTGCAAACCTCCCCATTTATTTACATAAGTAAACTTCCTCGATAAAATGGTGCATATAACAGTCAAGATTACTAGGGGTGAGCATCGGTTCGGGGTAGACCCTAGAATCGGAGCAATCATTTTTCTAGTTAAATGGTTCTTTTTATAGTTTCTAGAGGTGTCTAATCTATCTCCAACTTACCGAATGCAAGCACATCAAGGAAACTTTTCCTGGACAAGGATTGTTTGATCTTCACCTCCTTCAAAGAATTCAATTCTTTCAAGCCGTCAACGTTTCTCAATACTCTACAATAACATAGGTAAAGGTGCTTGTTGCTTTTGGAAGATTAGAATTTATGTTGTTGTTTTAACTTACATATTGGTTGACTAAAGGATGAGTTGGCCCATAACCTTTGAGCATGTAACTTATAACCTTGTTTTGATTATTTCTCTTATTATCTATAGCTTGTTTTGTTTTGAAATTGTCTGAGATTTATTTTGATTTACAATTAAACTAGGATGTTTCTCTCTTGTATCTAGATGAAGTGAGTGAAATGTTATTTTGACCACAAAAAAAAAAATGAGTTGGACACTTCCCCACTGCTTTATATTTTTGTTTGTTTACTTTTCGCTGTTTTGGTACTCTACTATTTTATTGTACAATTTGTCTCGATGGTAAATAAGGGGATCTTTTTCCTAAAATTTGTCCTTTCAAGAAATAAAACAGAAAAAAAGATTGGATCCCAAGTAGACCTTGGAATCGAACCGGGTCGACAAGGTCGGTTCCAAGATCTACGGGGTAGGTTCTAAGTTACAAAAATTGAAAATCGGTCCCGATAGAGTACGATATGAGTTCTAGCTATGAAATCAACCCATTCTAAAATCGCTTACCTCTAAAGATTACTCTGAGTTGGAATACAAGGTCACATTGTGATTCGAACACAGGATCTATCGCAAAGGAAACAATTAAGTACTCATTCAATCTCTTGGGAATTAAAAAAACAAAGTAGAGGAGTGACGTTACTGCGAACTATTTCTTTCTTACAATTATCCTTCATTCGATCTTTCCGGTCCTGACATCACTAGTGAGGTTGGCGATGTCTTTTTTTCTTTTTCACTTTCCAATCTACAGATTTTATTTAACTAGAATTACCCTTTTAGACATGTATTCAAGACGAAGCTACTGATAAGCACCTATAAGTGTGAAAAATTACCAAAAAAAGTTATGAACCTATTTTACGGATGCCAATTCAGTCCCCAAATTTTTAATTTGGCAAGTTTAATCTTAAACCTTTTGATAATTTGCCAATTTAATCCTTTCACCAATTCTACTTGACATGAGCAATGCCGACGTATTAGATTTTAATTTTTCTTTTCGAATTTTCTAAATTGTTCTTTTGTTTTCCTTTTCTTTGCTTTCTTCTTATTTTTTTCTTTCATCCTCCATGAGTCGCCAAAGCAAAGACCATCCATTGGCAAGGGCTGGCGAGGGTCATCTTGCCGACCTCTAACGAGGGTCGCGGCGCCGGGTGAGGGCATCATGGCCCACACCGGGGATCGGCGAGGTCAAACCTCGCCCGAGGCTTGCAAGGTTGGCCATCACCGAGGCATAACAATCAACGAGAGGAAGAAGGCAAAAAAAAAAATAACTAATTTTTTTTTAAAATTGTGAAACCGTCCACGTTACCATCGCTCGTGTCATGTAAAACGGTCACCATTGACTGGACCATCACGTTAACGATTTTCGATTGGAATGACTACCTTGACAAATGATCATAAAGTTTAGGATTAAATTGGCAAAATTAGAAAGTGAGAAATAAACTACCATTCATAGAATAGATTTAAGACTTAGGCTACACGTGCGAGAAATGGAAAGCGAGCAAAGCTTCACGAATATTTGGTTCTGGATAGTATCCCATAGTCATATGACACGGGCCGAGGTTTTCGAGCCCCGACCGGTCATCTTGAAGGCCGAGAGATGCCCCAAGACCTCTGTGTCTTGGACACCTAGGGTTTTTCTAGGGTTTTCTAATATTCTAGAAGGTTTCTAGGGACGGGCGAGTCGGTAATTTCCCAAGGTTCTGGAACCTTCCTATTTATGTCGGTAGTTAGGAAGTCGGTAGATGGAATGTGTCTTTGTTAGATGAGATCTAGATCTACGGTTGTAATCCGAGGCTCCCTCTTATATAAAGGGGAGTCCTCCATCTCATTTGATAATCCTTGAAAGAAATACTAAAGCATTCCTCCCCGAGCCTCTCCCTCTCGAGCAACCTCTCAGCGATCCGGGTCGAAATACGGTGAAAAGGCTTAGCTCGGGCGCTCCAACGATCAAAAGGAACCCCGAGTCGCCGCGCGGGTCGATCTGAATCTCCCGGCCCGTGACACATACATATATTTATATCCATCATGTAATTTACATTATATGTGCATAACTAGACTAACGAATAGATTCTCCTCAGCCTGATAACCATTTAAATATCAAGGGGGTGTGCACCTGAATCGATCCGGTGGTGATCAGCATTGGTAGTCCCCTTCATCGACCTTTTTGGTCCCGGGAAGTTTCTGAGAACTTATCTAAAAATTATGAAAGCGAAAAACTGGAACTTTACAAAAAATAATAAATAAATAAAGTGAAGCTTTATGAAAAATAAAAATGATGAGCAAAAAGGTGGGCAACCGTGGAATAAAGTGAAAAAGCAACTGGCTTTCCGACCATTGCAGTGCCTAGAAAAGAGAACACTTAGCTCCTTAAACGATGTTCATTTAGGAAAGTAACCCCCTGCCGTCCTCCAGAGAATATGCAAAAATATATCAAATAAACACATCAGCTTATACCGGCAAGGCAAATATATCCCCACTTTTAAGTGGATGTGCTATGAATTTTGGTCAAATGAGGTATTCAAATTTCATATATAGAATTTCGTTTTGCCACATCCGGAGTGGTAAGTAAGTCACTCTACAAGATCAAGAGTTTGGTTCACTCCGTGAACGAACATATGATATGTTCATGCTACGTTGTCTAGTTGTGGCATACCTTGATAAAGAGACGTTCTAGCTGCTAGCATTTGGTGAGGCAGCAGTGGTGGGCTCGCCAAACCTTTGATTTTCAAGTCGCGAGTGGTGCATGGTAATTACAAATGAATCCGAACATTCTGTAATGAAAGTTGGATGCTTATGCTACACCTGAAAGGGGATAACTAGCTGGTTGTTCTTTCCCGCTCTTTTACTAGTTAAAATGTTAGTTATTATTATGAGAAAGAAGAAGAAGTAATGATCTTCCAAATAAAAAGTTTAGTATGATTATCAATTTTACCTTTTTAAATTATGTTTTGGTGAAAGTAAGAAATTAATGGTGGTCAACATTCCCAAAACAATAAGAACCTATCCTCCCACTAAATCTTAGGTTTGGAGAAGATATCTGTTCTTCCTTTTTCTGAGTCAGTTCGAATCTTGAGTCGATTATGACAAGAAAGCACTTCGAAGGCCAAGATGAAGTCAACAAAAGACTTCCATAAAAGACTAAAGTCACTCGACCACTGTTTGATTTAACATATAGGACAAGAAATATACATTAATTATGTCAAGGTTACCAAATTGAGTTGTTAAGGTCTCAGGCTGACTTGGCAAAATTCCTTCAGGGTCGAAGGAAAGAGACGATGATTTCTTTGAAACCTAATAATCCCGGCATAGATGACCTATCTTTGACGGAATTATCCATGTGCTAATGTTAATCTCATGACAGTATATGAGCGGGGGAAAAAAAGAAACAGGAGGTTAAGGAAACAATATTGTTGTTTGACGATCAAACGACATAGCCATGTATTACCTCAAATGGAGAACAATGCCAAGTCAATAATTTTTTGGTGAAAATTGACTGGAAGGAATAAATTGAAATTCATGCAAAATTTTTGGATTGAATTGGCAAATTTAAAAAGTTTAGGATTGGATTGTCATTTTTGTAGGTTTAAAATTAGTTGGATAATTTTTCCTACATCAAATCAAGTGCACAACCTTTGAAAAGTTACGAGAAGTTATGGCATGATTTGCAAATCCTCTAGGCTAATGTTATCTGTATCATTAATTATGTGGATCTCCCCATGGGACCCAAACTATTGATGATTGAGATGGACTTAGTTTGTACGATTCATAGACCATTTTGTTAGAGTATATATTTATATGTGCTTCATTACTTGTTATTGTAATTATTAATTGGTCTAATAAAAAAAATATAATTTCCTATTTAGTCTAATATGAAGCTAGATAGTATGGGCTAAGATAAGCCTTATTTATAATGAAAAGATAGATTAAAATCTTTATAAATAGAGCTTAAGTCCCTCATCTAAACCATAATGTCCACATATCTCACATAAAGAGTCGTCAAAAGCGATATGTGTGGGGCCGTCTTATTGAAGCCAGTAAATAAAGAGGTTTATAGATGAGAAACTCTTGAGAATCGAATCATCATAATTCTGCATCGAGAACATAAGGTTTGTCAATTCTTCTTCTTCATAAAACGTAATTCACATATATACATAATGATCTCGAGTCGCAGCATAAAGTAGTTAATCGCAGCTTACACATTTAACTAATTCTTTTTTTTTTCATAAACTAAAAGTGATGAATGCATTTTGACACTCAATTGACGAAAACACATTTTTTGGGAAAGTTACCCAAACAAAAGTGCTAAAGTCATTGTATTTGTGTCAATTTTTCTCTAAACTTTTCAATTTGACCAATTAAACTCAATCCATCTATACAATTTTATTCGAAGTCATTGACGTAGTCAACTTTATAATTTATAAAAAATAATTTTTTTTTTTTTCTTTTTGTCCTTCTTGTTCTTGCCAGTGGCCGGATGCTTGCCACTAGCCACAGGCAATGGTTGTGAGGGCCCTCCCACAGATCTTGTGACAGTGAAGCCTAGTGAGCCTCACCTTGGCTTTGGCGAGGATTGGCCCCGCCAAATCTAGCAAGGGTGGCCCTCACTAGGCTTTACTCTCTCCCAGGTGAGACCCGACAAGGCCAACCCTCGTTGCCCATTGCCTATGGCCGGCTGCGAGTTACTAACCACAACCAAAAAGAAATGGAAAAGAAAAAGAAAGAAAGAAAATTAAAAAATTATCCACATCAGTGTCGGGCGTGTCACGTAGGACAAATTTATCGTCAACATCATCAATTTATTGCCAAAATTGATCAAATGGACTATACTAGCAAATTATCAAAATGTTTAAGACGTAATTGATAAAAAAAAAGGCTTAGAACTCAATTGATATAACTGCAATAAATAAATATGGTACTTTGTTGGTAATTTCCCTCACGTCTTTCCACAAAGTGTAACAGCCAACCACCAATATGAGCATTGACGCAATCTCCCCTTTTTCTTACACCCATCGTAGTCAGAATCTTTTCATGATCCAAAGAGGAGGATTATCTCATCGATTACTTCTTTACACGTTTGATTAATTAGAGATAATCCCCGATTCTTGACCTCGCTCACGTCCCGTACAAGTCATGTCGAAACTCCAAAAATCATCTTTTCGAGGCCCGCCTTTGGCAGATTCCTCTCCATCGCACTAAGCCATCGGATATCCAACTTTCGTTGAATTGGCAAATAAATTAAGAAGGTACTTTCTTCGTAGCTATCATCATTGCTATCTTTTGCTAACTTCGGTTTAAAGATGACGTGATTGATGTATATATTTATCTTCATTCGTCAATTCCGTGTCCACGTGGTGAAGTTACTCATAAGAGGCAAATGGTCAGAACATTCTGTCCACCTTCA
Organism: Rhodamnia rubescens; assembly: GCA_021437795.1. Taxonomy (NCBI): domain Eukaryota; kingdom Viridiplantae; phylum Streptophyta; class Magnoliopsida; order Myrtales; family Myrtaceae; genus Rhodamnia; species Rhodamnia rubescens. The sequence continues at coordinate 736,331 of JAILYA010000105.1, forward strand.
TAGAAATTGAGGATGGTTTCCTCAAATTTTCTTCTTCTTCTTCTTTTGTTTCTGGTTTTTTCCAACGTAGATAAATTATTGAGGAAATAGTTTATAATTGGTGCTCCAACGCCCAAATTCCCATTGATGCACCGAAGACGATTCTCTACTCTGAACGGTGTTTTGAGTCATTGTATTGCGACACGTGGCTATCTCATCCGGGATTCACCACACACGGCCAAAACACTAAAATCCTAACCCATCGACCCTTGACGGCCTCTACCTCTCTCTCCACACATCTAAAGATGTCAACGATTTAGCTAGATTTCGCTTTTTAAGAACACCGAATCGAGCCAAACCATTAAAAGAAAAGTTTGAACCGAGGAAAATCTCGCTCTAAACCGAATAGAAACCGAGCCAAAATTTCAGTTCGGCTTAGTTAGATTCAATTCGATTTTTGGTTTTTCCCTTTTCCTTTTTTCGATTTTTATTTTTGTTTTTCTTTCTTTTACATTTTTTGGTGGTTGAGGTCACCAGCCCCGATCGAGGGCCGATGAGCGATCAAGGTCCTTAGCAGATAGGGCGTCGCGAGCCCTCGGCGACCTCGTCACCTCCCACGATGGCTTGTAGCACCCTTGCCTTTGTCCGCAAGGGGGCCATGACTCCTCACCCATGGCCGGCGAGACCTTCGCGGCCCTCGATTAGGGGCTAGCGGAGGTTGCTAGCACTCAATCAATAGCCGATGGCTCCGCCGGCCCTCGCCTAAAAAAAAGGAAAAAAATTAAAAGAAAAGAAAGAAAAAAGGAAAAATAAAAAATAAAAAAAGATTTTTAGTTCGGTTTGGTTAACCAAATCAAACTGAAATGAATTAAATGAAAAAAAAATAATGATTATTTTTCAATTAACCAAATCGATAACTAAACCGAACCAAAATGTATAGATTTTTGGGTCGATTAGTAGTTCAGTTTAGTTCTTGATTCGGTTTTGACACCCCTACCATCTATCCACTACAGCCGTGATCCGTCACACTTCACTAATTAAAGCCCATCATAGCCGTCAAGGTCCGAATATGACCCTTGAGATTGGCGGTAGAACCATCAAATGGCTGAGTCAGGTCGAGTCATAAATTGTTTGGCTCAAATTGACCTATTTAACTCGTTTATGACGAATTTGTTGCGATGTAAATTTAATGACTTATACCCAATCCAACTCATAACCAACATATATTTGACTCAACCATATTACTGAAAAAATTTAATATTTAAAATCAATTTAGAAAAATTTATACCCAAATTGAGGTGAGAGTGCGGAATGAGTAAGCATGAGATCAAATAAAGTCGAGAGAAAATGAAAAGAGAGTCTTAGAAGTTAATTGGATTTAAGTAAATTGTAAACCTATTTATGACTCATTGTAACATCCATGTTATGTTTAAACCTTTTTATAGTCCATTTATCGAATATAACTAGCACATACAACAACTCAATCAATCATATATGAGTTAAAAAAATGATTCATAACCCATTTTGACAAGTTTATTGAAGGTAAAGAACTAGATCTAGAGAAGAGAAGGGCCTCCCGACCTACCTAGGCCCCCTCCTCCAAGTCTCTTGCCACCACAACCATCAATGGCAACATGACGGAGCTTGGTGCGCGGCATCGAGCTCCGGAACTCGTGACAAGCTCGATGCTGCCAAGTAAAGCAAAAAAAAACTTTCGAAACGTCATCTAAGCTTTCTAGGTTGAGCTAGGATTTCCCTTTCACCATGCATGAGGCCTGCCAATTTGACCCAGAAAAGAGTTGAATGATCCTAAATTCTTATGCATTGGACATTACTTGAACTATGTGTTGTCTTTTATGTCACCCCGTTTATTGGGTAATTGAGTAGCCTATGAAATATAAATCAAGTCAATCATGGAAAAAAGCAAATTATTGGCGACTAAACCTCACATCATATCGCTCAGGTACTGAGGTGGATCAAACGCATCGACATTAACCAAAAACCTACGGATTAATCGGCCGCATCTTGTGTTTCTAGAAGTGGCATGTTACTATGATGTCCTTTCCCACTAAATTACTTTTTACTGTTAGACCATCATATCTGATTTAAAAAAAAAACTGTTAGACCATCTTATCCATATGTCATCTCAGGGCTACAGCCATCGAAGGAACGTGCTTATCATTTGGTAATTTGGTGGGTTTGCTTTTTCCAAGTAAAAGATAAAATGATGGATCGGTCATATCAAAATATACTTTTTGACTCCCCAAAAATAATTCTCATGATCTTTACGTCATGAAAATCAATCCGAAAGAGTTGACAAAAGTAGCAAATCTAATTTTTCTAATTTGTAATTTTTATTTTTATTTTTGGGAAATAAAATGAATCGATCGTGAATAGACATGTCAAAACGGGTCATAAATACATTTTTAGCCCTATATATAATGTGTAGAGTTGTTATATAGCTTAATTATATTCAATAAATTGGTTATAAATGAGTTTAAATATAATATGGTTGTCAAATGAGTTATAAATGAGTTTACAACTTAGCTAGACCCAACCTACTTTAATCACTCTTTTTTATTTGGTCTCGCTTTCACTTGATCTTGCGCTCACTCGCTCCACTTTCTTAACTCGGTTTAGATATGAGTTTTCTTAGATAAATTTCCTTAAATTGTGTTAAATATGGAAGTACTTTAGGAATACGTGTCGAGTTGAGTATGAGTCACTAGATTTTGCTATGCATGAAAATGGATCAAAATACGTCAACTTAATTTATTTGGGTGGAATTATTTTTTATCCGATTCACCCATTTGATAGATCTAATCACAAGATTGCATCAATTGTGCTTGACCCTTTTTAAGTGCCGAGAGCCCACCCACTGAAGAAACATTGAGATATGAAACACGAAATATTCATTCATAGGTGAGGGCATTCTATCCTTTGGAGATAATGTACTCCACCTCCGGTTGTCATTGCACATTTTTCATGTTTCCAATCTTATTGGGTTCGCGTGGAATCCTATCATGAGGCACGCACCTCCCTATTTTTTTCATGTTTCCAATCATTTTGGATTCAAGTGGACTCGGATAACGAGCCGGACACCCCCGCATTATAAATGAACCAGATCTGTTGCGATTGTTGAATTCGACGAGTTCCATAAGTGGGAGTTGCATGCTCTAGCGTCGTGATGCATCAAGCTCTCATGGATCCGACCTACCCGGATGGGTTCTCCCAGTTGAGTGAGGCGTGGTTGTTTAGGTTTGATGGAAAATTGGAAACCCGGGTTGTGAGCCTTAAAGTTGGATAGACATGTCTTGCAATATTACAATTGACACGACATATGAAGTCAAAGTAAGATATGATAGATTTGCATTCGAGTATGTCATCCATATCTTGTTTTCTTTATTGTCGTTCGCCTCCCTTATTCGTCTCGATCATCCATCTTATTGTTGTGTTATGTTAGCACATTTTGCTCTTATACAACTAGATCAGCGTTATCAAGAAGGTCATGTCGTTTGAAAGGCTTTGCGAGTTAATAAGCTGTTTGTTCAATTTTACAAATACTTGTTGCATTTATCGCGAGACAAGTCAATGCATTAAGGCTTGAGAATGTATATGTGTTACTTGATTACTCAAACGAGTGAAATCATTGTTTGAATTAGATCTTCGGTTTAAAAGCTTCAGTAAGTTAGTTTTACTTCTTCTTCGTCTTTTTTTTTCAGACCCACCTAATCCAATGAAATATATAAGTTGGTCTCACATGTGCCAAAAGAAGTCAATAGTGCCTCAGCTTAGACAGACCGGCAGCTTGCCGAAGGACCGATCCTCTGTCGTAACTAATCTTAATTAGGAGCATTTCATCTCAACTGTTATGCAAACTGTTGTAACATATAATAAACTTACGATTTTTACTTACAGTGTTTGCGACCGAAGGTGTGAATTTTGTGTCGCTTTGATCCTCAAGGCTCAGGCTACTGCGTCCACGATTTCAGAAAACAGAACAATGGCCCTAATATATGGGCCGGCCCAGCCGGCAACCGGATTGAAGTGTGACGTCAGGTCTCTTGCACCATCGCGTCCTTAATATTTGATATTTGCTTGTTTCATTTTGGGATGAGTTTGAGAAAAAGACTATGAAGATTGAGCTCAGCTTCAGATTAAGTCCTGGAATTGTAAAACTTTTTGCATTTGAATTTAGGGCTTCATGGTCTAATACAATATGAGATTTTAAGGGATCAGTGTAAACTATTCTAAAAACTTAAGCTCTTAAGTGAAGATGTGATTTAACATTTAAATATTTTGACACAAGTGCATGAGTAGGAAGCCATAAAGAAACTGTTAGATGAAAGTCGGGAGGTAAATAAGGGTTTGGAAAGATTTGAACTCATGAACTCCAGTTTTGATTTGAGATTTTGTGGTATCACTTCCAAGAGTTCCAAAGGCTTAAATTGTTAGATGAAAGCATAATTTAATATTTGAATATTCTAACACCCCCTCACCCACAGGCCGGACTTTGGCTTAAGCTTGAAGCGTGAAAACATATAATTAGGAAGGCAGATAAGGGTCTAGAAAGATTTGAACTAAGGACTCCAATTTTGATACCATGTGAGATTTTGTGGGACAACCGCTAACCTGTTCTAAAATTTTAAGTAATCCAATTTCCTAATATGATATTAGAATTGGTGGTATCTCTTTTACCTATGTCCATCGGACCCCATCGACAAAATTTCATGTGTCCTAATCAAATTACATGGTGCTACTCCTAATCGGCTTTCATGTGAAATGGGGTGTTAAAATATTGTCTCGCATCTTTTGACAATGGGTCTTATATGCTCTTTGTGTTCATTAATCTTCGCTTATTTAACACCTTAAGTTTTTATAACAATTGAAAGTGATTTCACAAAATCTCATATAGTGTTTGGCTTTATACGAAATCTAGATATTGGAATTTATTTAATGGACAAAAAATCCCACGTCCCTTACCCAAATCGTGGATAAGAGAGAGGGTCGGAAGTGAGGTACTTTTCTATAGAATGTCCCTTGCTTGCTAGAACAATCCAAAATTTAGGCATTTGATCCTTTAAATTGGTCAAGTCTCTCTAGTTTATTACCTTTGCTGGTCACGCTTATGGACGGAGGCTTTGGATTTAGATATTTCTCTTGATTCTAGTATCTATTGCAGGTATTTTGCCTAAATCAATTTATCAATACCAAGACACTAAATTCAAATGTCAATAATACGAATAAATTGTTATAATTCCGACTTAATTAAAATATTAAGTGATGGTATAGTGTGCTTGGTGTTGTTGCGGGCTTTATAGTTCAATTATTATTCCACCAATATGCCTTCACATAGATGAATGGCGAAGGATAATTTTTTACGAAGTAACATTTTAAATGACAATTAATAATTTGTTATCATAAATAAATAAATAAATAAAAACTAAAAATGGATCAATCACGATATATTCTGGTATTTGGCTAAAATTTGAAAATGAAGTAGAAAATATTTTTCGCAATTCGATATGAAAAATTCAATTTTATTTTTCACTTTGTAAACTCATTAATAACTTTTTATTTTTTAAAAAATCAAAAAATTTAATTTTTTTTATTCTTTTCTTTTTCTCTCATTTTTTTACCTTCTTCTTCAGACGGTCATTGGCCACATCGATGGCCGGAGACCTCCCTAGGCGAGGTGGAGCCTCGGATGTCATTGACCAAGTAAGGCCTCGGTGCATTGCCGTTCTCTAGCAAGGATCGAGTTGGCCTCGCCAGATCCGCAAGCTTCGAGCCTCAACAGATCCGATGAAGCTCGAGCTCTTCGGCTATTATAATGGTTGAGGAGCGGACGAAGAAGAAAGAATGAAAAAAAAAGGAAAAAAATAATTTTTTTATTTTAAAAAAAAAAAGAAAAAGAAGAATAGAGTAAAGAAAAAAAATAAAAAATAAAAAATAAAAAATAAAACATAATTAAAAAGAAAAGGAATGTAAAGGAGTGAATGAAAGAAATATGATGGAAAATGTTTTCCTTTTTTCAAAAGGAGAAAAATATTTTCCCCACTTTTCAAGGAGTTTTTTCTTGGATGGAAATTGTTTTCCTTGAATAACTTATTTTTTGCGAACCGAAAGCCGTAATATACAAAAAAAATTTCCTAAAAGTTGTTTTCCGTAAAATAAATGGACCCTAAAGTTCACAATTCACTCCAACAATCCACATATTCCTGTGAGCTCGCCCCGCCATCGTGCGACCATTTTGAGGATGGTGGTGCAGCCCACGATAACTTGGCCGAGGCTTTGGACTTGGCGACCGAGTCCATAGGACGATCGCGCAATTGCTTAAAGGAGGTCGACATGGCAATCTCGTGGGGGAAAAACGCAAAATACTAAAGTTAAGACTCCTTTCGTTTCGCGAAAATGCATAATTTGAAGGATATTTTCCAAAAAATGATCCCTTTTTTCGCTTATAAAAATAAACAAACGAAAAACATTTTCATCGCCTAAGAAAATATTTTGGACATAAATTGTTATCGGTAATGAAAAATATTTTTTATATATTAAGTATATACATCGATATAAGTAATCATCTTTAAAATTATCTATTTTTAGCGATAAATAAGGTTTGAATTGAAGCTCGTCCTGAAGTTGAGATTCAATGTCTTGGCCAAACTCTAGGGTAGCTCGTAGATTTTGGTGGGCAGGGATGCTGTGCGAATGACGACAGTGGGAAAACACGTGGATTTCTTGAACTTTTTCCTCCTCTTTTCTTCTTTGGTCAAGATTGAATTGGACTTTGACCCACCACAGTGAACTCTTTTGGGTAGTGGAGAAATGAACAGAACTAGCGCACGGGAAAAATGCCTTTGCCACTTTCAGATGCATTTTCCAAAGTATGTTTCAAGGAAGGTTTTCTTGGCATTTTTTGCACTCTTTTTCACCTCTTTAATGTTGAGATTTATGGGTAAATAGTATTAAAAAGTCTCATATTGGATAAGTAATGTGGTGTGGAGCAGTTAATATATTCAAATTGGCTCATAACTTTATATTTTATGATTTTGAATGAAGATAGATATAATTAGATATACAGATGGGCTTAGATTTGTGCTTTTCTTGAAAGCCCATTGTTTATTGATTTAAGTTTTTGAGGGAAAGTTAGCCTAGTTAAATATTGACAACTAAATTTTGGCTAAACTTTTTCAGTTATTTATTCTTAAAAAATGAGAATTAAATTTAGTTCTCCAAAAAAATTAATTTAAATTTTTATGCATAGTATATATTCTTTAAGCATGCATTGTATTTACATATTTCATTTGGATTGGTGGCAAGAGCTTAATTTGACAAGCGATTTGAACCCAAATTGGCATATAAATTTTCGGCAATTCATGAACATATGTGTCGAAATTTTCACATGGCATTGGACCTATTTTAATTTCAAATTGGCCCATTTTTATTCGTTAAAATTTTAAGGCTTTTAATTAATTAATTATTAGTTAATTAGAGCCCGAACTTGAGCGGTTTGAGCCCACGAGATGGTCAAATTTCGGTTGGTCCTATGGACACCCCTACCGAAAAAATAAAGAGTTTCGCAATATAGAACTCTTGAAAATCCGATGGCCTCTATCTAATCCTACCCTAATCAGATTTTCTAATTTAACGGTCATCATTGAATCCTACGTTGTTTAGAATGAGAAAATTCTTTGGTCTATAAATAATAAACTTAACTCTAGGGTTACGGGTCGGCAAAAATTCTGCACACAAAAAATTTACGTAAGATTGGCTGGGAAAAAGAAAAAGTTGAAGGATCTCCCGCACCGGTCGATGTCTTCCTTTTACTCAACCGTGTGTTACCTTGAGGTGTGTTGATCGAGTCCGCTCCGCCTGCTCAACGCTGCTGCTGTTGGCCCCGATGCCTGATTGCTCGCCGTTTAGCTCTGGCGTGTCCAGCCGTCTGTCCATCCGAAGCTGCCCTGATCAGAGCCTGCCGCCATTGCCAAGCTGCTGTTCAACCTGTACCAATAGCAAATCAGCCCCGTTTCTTTTTGTTATTTGAAGTCTAACAAGGTCGCTTATCTATATCAGAATTCCAGTGCATTTGAGGATACTTTCGGCTGTAAATCCGGACCAAATAGGGGCTGTTTCGGTGCGATTCATTCTGTTGTGCAAGTTGGATTAGCAAAGTTGATATTCGATTCAAGGTAAAGTCCTCTCATCGTTAAATCTTTACTTGTTTTGATTTATGCTCCGCTGAATCCCTCACATGCTTTGGATATGCCGTTAAGTAATTGAGAATGGACCATCTGAACTTGTGTTAAGATTCTTGGTCCTATTCGTTGCCCACATGGATAGAAGTCAGAAAGCTTGAATTGCCTCGCACTTTTTTTGAAAAAATATGTGCACGTCCCGTTGAGATCGTGGTTTTGTTTGTCTTGATATTGGTTGGCTTTCTAGATCAGTTCACGTGTTTCATAGTCTACTGAAAACTTTGGGCTTGGACTAGATAACGCCCAATTGGCGAGATGCTTTGTATTCTTCAAACAATTTGCAGGTGGATTGCACATTCAGATTGATTCCAATTAAACTTGATGTGTGCACAGATTGAATTAGATTTATCCTAATCTTTCGAAATCTCTATAAGATAAGGCAAGATAAATATTTTTGAAATCCCTAATATTATCTCATAATTTTCGGAATCTTTGAGATAACTTCCCGGTTGGTCTTGTCTTGTAATTTGGTGGATAATTGCGCATATCTTGAACTCATTTGCGAATTTATGGTCTGGATATTTGATGCATCTTGTGGCTTGAATTCAAGATAATCTAGATATGTATCATTATCTTTAAAAGATTGAGCACATTTTTTTCGGAATATCTAGTGGTCAAATTTGAATCTCTTTTCTAAAATCAGAGTATTTTGGATAAGATTGCATCTCCATTGAAATTTTTTAAAACTTGGAAAGTTATTCGATACGCTTCGGAAAATTCTAAGAGACAATCTTTCCTGAATTATAAAAGATTGATCCTTTGTGGATAGGAGAATATGCCCTTTAAAAATCTTGGTAATCCTCTAGGGATTTTCGAAATTCATGTGGTCATGATTGATTGATTTTTTTTTTTTACTTCTATGTTTAGCATATTTATATTTTGCATATTGTTTACCATTAATTCTATGTTTTAAAGTTTGAACATTAGTAAACGATATTGCCCATAACACATGCTCCCTAATTGTGCATTGTCCCTCAAAAAACGTCCATTAAAGGCAACATATGACTTCAATCTCAAAGTACGATTATGACCGTATGTGTGAACTAGATATCAAGTCCTCGATCTCGAGGAACAAATTGCTAATTCCTAAATAGAATTTCAAGGTTTGCCCTATGTATCTAGGGACAACGGTAATTCTAAAACATATTCACTTGCTAGCCCTAACCTCGGGGAATCTTGTGAATAAAATCGAAATTTCGGATTTAAAGGCGTTTTGTGGGCAATTATTTTTTACTTTTGTTCAAATTTCATTGTTTTCATGGTTTAAATAAATTCCTAAAAAATTCCAAAAAAATGTTGTATTTTTCTTAGGTTAAATCATGTTTTCTCATACCTTTACATGAAAATAACATCTAATAAAAATTAGGACTTTAAGAAATCAATTTCTTGAATTAAATCGGATGTTATTTCACTTTAGGGTAGTCTTTCAACTTAATTTTTCATAAATCCGAAAATACTCAAAACAATACCAAAAATATCTTTTACGTTGCATGGCATATAGTTTAGTTTGCATTGTCATATTTTCCATGTCATGCATATTTGCCACGTCATTATGCCATGTCATGCATTTGTGTCATGTCATTACATCTCTCATGTTATATAGTTAGATTGCACTAGCATTGCATTTAATAAAAGAAAATCCCAAAAAAATTTAATTCAAATCATCAAACTAAGGATTTTTCATGAAAGTCGGGTATTGAAAGGGTTATTAATTGAAAAGTTAATGTAACCAAGTCCCCAAATCCATTTAATCTCCGGTTCGCATGAAATAAAGTATTTTTTTCCCGAATACTTTATTTAGGTTTCTAATCTACCTATCAAAAAAGATTTGCGAGGGCTCCAAATTAATAAATTTTACTTGTAATAGAACCTAAGTTGCGATTCGATAGGATTTGGGAGAGTCCAAATTAGGTTAGCTAATCTAATTAACCTAATAAATCCATTAACCTGGAATTTCCTAATTTCAGGTCGCAACACTAGATATGTTGACAGGCTCGATCTTGATATCCCTCTTGACGATCTCTCCGGTGAAGGTATTGAATTTTTGCTATGCACTCCCAACATTTGGATCTTGCTTATTTTCCCTAAAAATGTCTCGCAGCTTTTATGTAGGGCATTCATTTGGAAGTATAACTATTCGAGTGATCACTTAACTTAGTGATTAATTAGGAGATTTTCCTTGCCTAAAAATCTCAATTTGATTCAATTTGATGAAATTATCTGACATGGCATGCCGGAGAAACGATACCATCAGTACGTGTTTAGGATGATGCGGTTCGGTTGCAATCCATACCCTAAACAACATGTTGAGTTGCAAATAGGAAATTGGGAGTAATGGGAACATGCTGCTGGAATATGTGGTGGAGAGTAGGAGCAGGAGATGCGGCTTGATCGCCTCATTGAAGTCGGGCTCTCCCCCAAATGAACACATTGAAGTGCTTGAGATGAAATTCGAATCGATTGAAGCACAAAGCGAAAATTGAGAAGGCAAGTTGGGGGCAAATGAACTGCAATCTCGAATGGCTCATAGAACAACCAACCGAGTGGAGATGAAGGAAGAAGAGGCTGAAGCGTAGGTCGAGCTAGTGATCAAGGTAGGTGAAGCCCTGAAGACCCCTGAAGAGAAACTAGAAGTTAAAGGAAGAAGTTGATAAGGCCGGGAGGTAATATGAAAGAGGGCGACCGCTCTCGTACAATTCATTGCTCGAAAGAAGGGAGTCCTCCAAAATGCATAGAGCGAAATGGAAAAAAAAAAAAGGTTTAAAAGACAGGAATAGTACTGATAATTATAGAACGATTCCACTAAAAGAGTACAATTTTTCACTTCACTTTGGCACATTAAGAATGTAACTATCTTTAAACAAGGTGATATGGAATACGTGTATATTTAAATTAACACTACGTTGGATTCTAGTCGGAGATATGTAGTTGGAATAACTTATTAAGTGATTGATTTTCGAAAATTATAGTATTTAAGTGTTCGCATGAAAAGTTATCGCATCATCATATGAAAAATATCATACTATCCCGCAATTTTAACTTGAAATTTAGTAGGAGCACGAAGCTCTCAACTGGAAAGTTCACGGACTCAAGATCGAGAGAGATCGAGAGAGAGAGAGATGGGTTAGTGATCCTGAAATTAAATATCTGAACCTAAAAGCCCCGCCCCCGACCCCACGTTTTTTTTTTTAAAATCTTGTCAAGGGCCACCTGTTGCTGGACTGCTTTCTTCCAAAGAGCAACAACTACGCAAGATTTAGCCTTAGCGATTAGCCAAATCTCTAAGTTCTTTTACTTGGTCCATTTTACTTGTCTCTCTATGATGATGATTTCCAACCACTGTTTGGCGGACAAAGGATTTCCACCCTCCTCAAGGGCTCCATCGGTCGCTTGAAAGATCTCAACCATTTGCCACGTTCCCATGTGTACACTGTTCATGAACTTCGCACCTACCCTTTTTTCACGGATTAGTTGTTTGGATGAATGAGATAACTGGATACACGAGTTAATTATTTGGATGATGAGATATCGGATGATCGATGGAGGCAGAGGATCTTGGCCCTTGTGAACTTTTTCTTTCATAAGCTTCCCGCAAGTCTACATAGCATGATATTCCGGCAATTACTTTGGGCCTATTTGGTAACATTTTTGTTCCTCTAATTTTGTTTTCCGTAACAAAAAAGAATAAGAAATATGTTTGGTAACGCAAATGATTCTACTCTCCGGGAACACTTTTGGACAAAAAACAAGAACAAAAAAAAATTGATTTTCAAAAAAAAAAAACACTTTTGAGAATAAAAAAGGCAACGATAATCTTCTCTCACTTTTGTTGGGCTCGGCAAGGCATGAACGGAATCAACCTAACTTGGTTCGGATAATTTTTTTTAAATAAAAATTTACAGAAATTAATAAAAAATTGAAAAAAATTATTAAAAAATCAAAAAAATGGAAAATTCATAAAAAAATTCAAAATTTTGGAAAAAAAATTAGAAAATCCAAAAATTCCAAAATAAAAAAAAATCAAAAATTAGGAGATGGGGCATTTTAACTGGCCAATCCTATTTTTTTGGATTTCTCCCAAATAACGATTTTTCTCCTCATGGGCAAATTGTTCGAAAAAGCATGAAAGTTCCCAAAAAATCTCAAAAAGTTGGAAATGAGTCTATTCAATTGGCCAATCCTATTTTTGGTGATTTTTCCTTTCAATTATTCCTAAGCCTTTGATTTGTTGGAGTATCATGACGTATTAGTGACCATTCTCATGGTATCCAAAGGTAAAATTGAGCCACCTATATGGCAGAGATAAAATTTATTCATTATGAACAATAAAAGATAATTAGAGTCACCTTTTTTCATCCTTAGCATACATATAACCTCAAGAGAATCATGGGAAAACAATAATTTCACCGTATTATCCTTCCAATGAACAAATATGAAGCATCCATATTTTGGCCAAAAAGATATCATGGTGCAAGATGATCGCAACTATAGGGTCTAAGGAAAGTCATCAAATGTGGTTATGTAATTTTTTTATTTAAATGACAAATTGGGAAGAGAAATTATTTACCATAATAGAAATTTTGTGCAGTTACTAAACATGTTTCTATTCTTGAAACGGAAATTTTATATAGTTATCAAGTGCGTTCTAATTTTCTAAAACTCATATAGGAAACGAGAATCAAAAAAATTTGATTCTAATTAGAATCACTTTTTTGGAATAGAAACGTTGCCAAACAAGCCCTTTATGTACTCACCGAAATGTTTTATCAAAATCATCCTCAAGTTTTGACCTAGCAATGATTTCCACTTAACTCTTTGGGTTCGTTTAATACTTTCTCCTATATTTGGCCAAACAATATTATAGCTTTCTATGTTAACCCTAATTTGTAACTCGAGATCCGTCCATGTAGATTATTTTAACTAATGAAAGTGTTTAACCAATATCACAGCACTTGAATCGTCACATATTTGCGCATTCTTTTGAGATTTCCTCCGTAAGAACAGGCATGTGTGTCCACGATAATTGCCTCGTCCATGCGGAAAGGGGAGATTGCGTACGTCATGAGGTTTAGTCGGATGTTCAAAGTCCTCCGAAAAAGGGACAAATTACATTGTGATTCGGGAAAATTGTCAAAAAAATTCTAAACCTATTACATTTTTGTCAATTCAATCCATAAACCTTTTAATTTGGGAAATTGAATTCTAAATTTTTTCATATTTTTTCAAGTGAGTCCATCTTACCAATTTTACTAGAAATCGCTAGCATGCATACCAACTATTCTACATGATATAGCCGGCGCTGAGGTGAATAATTTTAAAAATATTTTTGAAATTTATTAACTTTTTCTTTTCTATTTTTTCTTTGCTTTGTTTTTATTTTCTTAAAGTGGCTGGCATTGGGTCGCCGGGCTCTCGCTGGCCGCTAGCGAGGGCCGGAACGCCTTTGCTTTGGCCGGTTTAAGAAAAAAAACAAAATAAAAAATGGAAAAAGACAAGAAAAAATAATAAGAAAATTCAAAAAAATATTTTAACAATTATCCACGTTAACGCCAACCATGCCACGTAAGATGACTGCGTCCACTTCAGCAATTTTCAATCAAAATTGATCCGATTAGCTCACAATATGAAAATATTTAGCACTCAATAGATAAAATTAAAAGATTTAAGACTGAATTGGCAAAAAATACAATAAATTTAGGACTTTTCGGATAATTTAATCGATACGGCCGACCAGCAAATTTTTGGTCCCACCTGTACACTGTTATCGGATTTCATCCATGTTGTTGTTATAATGTTATCGAAGGAGAAAGCGTTTACTTTCTAATTCCAAGTGAAGGCCCTTCCTTCTTGGTACTTGCAATGACTTTTTCTTCAACCACGCCACTAGATAAGCCTCGTTCGGCCGATTAGGTGAAGATAAAGAATATGATTTCGAATGTTTTGAATTATGCTTGGGATATGACCAAACTATTTATCAAATTGGCATTCTAAAAGGATGACAGGAGAAGAAGTTTTGAAAGCAATTTTGGAGCTTGTTTCGCTGGCTTAAATCCACATTTATAAGAGCTTATATTAATAATTTTTCAATCAACATTACTCTAAAAGTTTAAAAAAGAAACAGGTTGCGTGATGAGCCCGCAGAGCAATAATTTACATTCCTAGATCATCTTACTATTCCACGAAGGTTAGTTGAGACAGAGTTGAAAATTGCATGCATGTCTGTCTGATACCTTCAAAGATTATTGCCCAATTCATTGATCTTCATGTTTCAATCATGTCTTCTTTTGAAAAGAAAAAAAAAAGAAATTCAAACGACATAGAATATAAATAAGAAAGCGTGTTTTCAACAATTCCACCAACCCCTTCATATGGTCAAACATGAGAGACAGTCACTATCATCTGATAACTAATGCATTCTTTTATCATTCTTTTTCATATAATAAATTAAGCTAGAGAAGAGAAAATGCGAGAATCATGCTAAACCTAATCCCCGGCATGATTCGTTAATTATTTTCTCGTGTGCAGTAGGTGGTCAAAGATAACGTATGGGTTCTATCTAGGGTTTCTGGTTTTGCTTTTACGTTCTTGATGTGCAACGACGTAGGCTTCGTCAAAGAAAGGCGTGTGTGGGGGGTATCCCGGGGACATCAAGCTTGTGTAAAGGATTCGAACTATACCTTCAATGGGAAAGTAGTGACTGCAAATGATTCCGTGCGAACGGTGGAGAGTTGGGTTATGCTTGACTTCGAATGCACAAAGCTATCGGTTACTCGTTAGAACTGTGTTTCGATAAGATTTTCGTTCTCGACATTGGATGTTACACGTAATAGTAAATACATTGCATGTGGTCAGTTCTCTTAGCTTCAAAATGATTTGTCTGCACATCAAAGGGTCTTATTGAGATTAGCTAAATCGGTATGTCCCACTCCGGCTCAAAATACATGGATGACCTAAAAGTTTCACACGACAACGCCAATATATCAAATCCATTCATCGGAAGGATCGATTCCCGGTCCGATTAACTTAAGGTATCAACTTGTGTGGTCGAAAGATCCCACGGATGGAACCTGCGCGCGGATGTGTTGGGTATTTAATTAAATGCTGAAGCGCTGTGGGTATTTTGGCAGATCACTTTTAGCGAAAACACATATGGCTTTCTCTTAATGATCTCGGTATGTCTAGCATTTCTCTTTCTCGACTGCATAAGAATACAAGGGAGAGATGAAGAAGTAGGTGAATGATGATGATGAACACATGTTCGAGTCTTACTTTTTAGCTGGCGATCGACGTGGGGATGCTTATGCTTCCATAAACAAAAGCCAGAGCGTCTCCTATTATTTCTTGCCAAGCTGGTTGACTCTCATCTGGTGGAGCCACTACTTGATGAACTTGAACCATTCCATCTCTAAAATCGGAAAACTTTGACAGAGAGAGTCTCCTTGGGTTAGGTAGAAAAGACAGAAGAAAATTGTAGTTCATGCGTTTGTTTGTATGTAGCAGGTCATGGTACCTTATAAAATGCACAACATGCCTTTGAGAACTTTTGCCTCTCTCCCTCTCCCTCCTCCTCTCTCTCTCTCTCTCGATCTCTCTTGAGTCAAGAGACAACATGGCAATGGCTTCTCTCGCGGCACCAGCACTGCTCATTCTACTGCTGGCGATTCCGGCAGAGGTGCACGGGGCAACTCACGCCGTGGGCGGTTCCTCGGGGTGGACCCAAAGTTATGACTATGGGACTTGGGCTGCTTCCCAGACTTTCAATGTTGGTGATACTCTTGGTATGCTAAGCTGACCGCTCACCGTGGTCTTTCGTTCTTCCTTGGCATGTTAACTTCTATATTTGGCCTGACTCTTGTAAGCCTTGGAATTTCCCCTCAAAATGAAATATCGATGCGATTTCTAAATTTGCATCAAGGAGACACTTTATTTGAGGGAACGATACCAAAGATTCGATGCATCAAGCAATATAAACTTTCAGTCTGTCATAAGCTTTCGTCCATCCATTATGGTGATTTGGTTACTAGTAGTCTATACTAAGTTGTGTTAGGATCGAAAGCATGCACTCTGATTGAAACCTGGAGAGGACATATGTGTGTGATTTAGACTACGTAACACCCCAATTTTATTTATGAGATTAGATTATTGATAGTGCAGAATTGTCAAAAGCTTGACATCACCAGGCAAAGTAGATCTTTTACCATTGACAGAGACGGCCATACTAATTCATTTTATCACATCATATCATAACAGATATTTATATTCTTTTACTTTTCGTCTGGGATTTAATTTCAAGTAGACGGGCAGCACAATCTTCTTTCATACAACCCACAACCGATCTACCCTGGCTTTAGTGGTTGGTTAACCATGCAAATTGTGATTAACCATATCAATCTTCATACAAATCCCAATCGAGAGAGATACTTAAAAATATTTTGTTTGTGATGATAATGATCGCTTCTATCGTTTGAAGTAATTAGTCGATAAGAATTATTTTAAGTACCAATAGTAATTTATACTTAAATATTTTCGTGAAAGATGAAAAAAAAATCTCATTCATTATATTCGCAAGAGGTACACGCGATTAAAATCCTCTATTTTACGAAAATAAACACACCTCGGACGATGTGACATTTGCCTAAATTGATTGAAACATTAAGCCAATCACTTCGAGCTGGATTGCTCAAATTCAGGCACTTGTTTAATGTATTTCGCCTTTCTTATAGTGCGGGCATGTCTGAACTGTCTGAATTGACAATATATTATATCTTTCTGAGAGGTTGAGATGTCTACGTGGACGTAGGTACACCAAATCGTTGACCCCGGGATGGGGTTTGGTGGTCTAGTTCTTTATGCTAGCGCAATTATTATCTGCAATAATGTGCCCTTCTAATCATAATCCAAATTCGTTGACTTTTTCCTCCTCTATTTTTTTGTACATCCAACTAGTGTTTTCGTATGGCTCGACCCACTCGGTCGATCAAGTGAGCAAAGACGACCACGACAACTGCAACGTCGGCAGCGCCCTGAAGTCCTACACCGGCGGGAGCAGCACCATCACTCTTAGCTCAGCCGGCCCGATGTATTTCATCTGCCCCACGCTCGGCCACTGCTCCGGCGGCATGAAACTGGCGATCACCGTCGGCTCATCGAGCACCACCCCTGCCTCCCCATCGTCGCCTCCCTCCACGGGCACACCGACTGGGTCTCCACCCTCCACCCCTCCCGGAACAACCGCTCCACCGCCGCCTAAAGCCAATGGGGCCGCCGGTGCTTTCGGCATGAGCCATGTGATGATCGGAGTCTCATCTGTGGTGGCGACTGCGATTGCACTAGTGTGCTAGGGAAGAGCCAGTGCCATTTGCTGTGGAATTCTGTCTTCTTTAGTTGGTTATTGTATGCACCATTTGGCGTGTGGAAAAACATGGTCTCTCGGATTCCATTTGATTATCTATTTAGGTATTTATGATTCTTGAGCTATGTTAATTTGAATAAAGTAGCTATGTTTTCAACATATATAACTAACTAGAATTTTCATGACCATTATGAATTGTACTAATTTGAACTTATTCTATAACTAACTATTGGAAGTATCACAATCTAATAACGCGACGGTACTTATATGTATTAATTTCTTAGTACATGTACACAAATATATGTCATAAATGGTGCAAAATATAATAATCTGAATTTAATATATTATTTGTAACTAATGTATATTGACATATGTTCTCTTAAAAAAAATAAACGAGACGGGGCGGGGCACTACGGGGCACGGACAAACAGTCCGCTTTCATGTGGAAGATTCGCTTCGTTGGGGGAGGGGCACTACGGGGCAAGATCCTAGGCGAAAACTAGATGACTGATTGGATTGTTTTGGTCTTTCTTTTTTCTTTGAGTTTACAATTGTAAATAGAGCTGAGATTTTCCTAGCAAATAGTCTTGACCAGTTGAAAAAGGTTCTACCTTGGAGTCAATGTCGGGCCAATTTTTGGGTAGGATGGTTAATTCAACCCTAGAAATCGAACCTGGTTTTCCCTAGAACCATGAACCTACCTACTACTCCCTAGGGCTGGCCTTGAATTGAACCGGCTAGGCTGGTTCCTGAATTGAACCCGACCGTTACTCAGCCATAACTTCAATTTTCCTTGTTGGAATTTAACGTCGAAAAATTTTACTAACTTCTATCGATGTTCGATTGCGAAATTATCTAGGAATGTGCATTGAATCACTAACGCATCCTTCACGAATCTTCAAACCCATGACGGTCCGTATACAATCACGAATGTAAAGTATTATTGTTTCACAACGTAAATGCGAATGATTTTGAAAGTAAAGATGTTTTCTTTTTTTGTGTATGAGAAAAAGAGTGAGAGAGAGAGAGAGAGAGAGAGAGAGAGAGAGAGAGAGAGAGAGAGAGAGAGAGAGAGAGGGGAAGTAATGTGCATTCCTTTCGACATTATTCAAAGTTCAATATCACCCTTGTGCCCCTTCGGATATTATCTATATCTTTTATAGATAACAAGGCGATTGTTCGAAAGGCACCTCTTCGTGGAGTCCTCTCAAACACACCTCTTCATGGACGTACCACATCATGTACGTAAATATAACATCTCCCACTCGAACATGATGGCTTTGATACTATCAAGAATGTAAGGCAATTAATATCGTCTACTTTATAATCAATTTATACTTGGTGAATACGTCGGGCGACCGGTGAGTACACCGGCACTTGGGAGCTCAATTATGCACCTGTTAGGAATGCATAATAGCTACAACCCCAAAAAAAAAAAAACAATGTCTCACGGTACTCCGGACATATTTTGTTACATCACCCAAGTATACCTATCCCTTAAAGACTTTACTTGACTATTATTTACCCACTATGTGTTTATAATTATATCCGCACTCACAAAAAATGATATAATTGGTTGACCAAGTAAATATATGTGTAGATGTAAAACAACAATAGTCTTCCTTCGCACTAATGTCTCTCTCCATTTCGAATAATTGCTTTCCTAGACACATCCCATAAAGCCATAATAATTTCATGATCGTCGATAACATGCTAAAGTAGCAACATTGATACATCACTTTGAGAACATAGTCGAAATAACATAGAGTACAAAATGAGGTAATCAATTCATAAGTTACCACAAGGACTCTCGTGATGAGTAAACAAGGGTAATCATACCCATGTCCTTTATTGGTCGAATATAGCACTTGTCGTAGCATCCTGGAAATCAGCTCCTTAAATTAGTGTCCTTTCTAATCGTAATGCTCAATTACTATCAAAGGGGATTGTAATTTGAGACAAATTCTTTTATCAACAAAAGTCCTTTTGTTTTTGGAATACAATATTAGAAAGTGACCTTAAGAACTTATGCAGTGGGACTGAAAGTTCCTTATCTTATATGAAGGTCATTTTGAATATATTGCGAGAGGTATTCGCTATAAGTTATACAAGGCGCAATCGACTTGTGCAATGTCACACACGACTGGATGATCAATGTATTGCGAATTCTATACTAGGAATTCCACCTATCCTAAGTCCAAGGTTGCGGATCAAAAGGCCCACAAGCGCATAAGGAGACGCAATGAGTTATTCGACAATAAGAATGTGCCACTTTCTTGGAATTTAAGTTACGGTAACATTCACATTGAACCCAAAATTTATGGAGATGGCCATATATGTGGAATATGACTAAGGCTAAGTGAAAATCAAAATTTGCTAAGAGAGGGTGGCAGAATTTGGGGTCAAGTGTGCGTAAACTTGAATTGGGAAGGTAAGGTGTCATGTAGGTGTGTGTAATAGTTGTGAGGGACTTGCCATTTAGCACCTTACTTCTAATTTCCCCAAGAAGCTCATGATGGTGAACATGGGGAATGAAAAATGCATTATTGCCCCATAGCATTGTGAATTCCGCCCGACCACCCACAATAGAGCTCACAAACTTCATTTTGGGAGAGCAATTTTGCGAAGACACTCTCGGCCAGCTCTCGGTTGCTCTCACGATGTTGCCGCAAGCTACTAGCCGATCACTCATCCTCGCCGAGAATCAAGCCCTTGCACCATCTCATTGTTGATGTCAAGGCGAGTTGAATTTCCTCTCTCTCTTACCCTCTCTTGTTTCATGACACATTCGGCCATAGCTAGGTAGCGTGAATTAGGAAGAAATAAAGAGAATTTTTGAACTTAGGCGGTAGGGGTTACGAAAATCTACTCGGCCGATGGGTTGGATGTTGGTAGTTGTCGAGGGTACATTAGTTTGTTTAGTGAATGGCCACGCTACGTAAGGATTGGGCTGAGGTTGAGCGGATGCGAGGAAATTTGGTGAAACCCTATGGAAAATAAAGCGTACGGCCGGAGGTAATGTAGCTCGAGAATGTCTCTACTTCACTGGATTTCTAGCTTGGTAGGCCATGAATGAGTGATTCAAAGCTAGAAATGAATCTAACTAGGTGCCATTAGCTAAGGATTGAGCTTAGGATCATGCTATAACGTCGCTAATGACTCCTCACGGGTGTGGTAGTAGTCGATAGATTGTACACTTTAAATATCATTTATATCTAGTGATTTCTTAGCTCTCCAATCATTGGTAGATGAGATAAATTATCCTAGCATTGTTTTGTAGATTGAACTAAGAGTCGTGGGCTAGAGTCACCAAGGGACCATACACTTCGATTATTGTGAACATGATTGTTGTCCAAATATGATAATTGTAATCGGTTGCGAAGGACTATTGGTATAATGAGGTATCAAGGGAATTAGTGGTGAAGGTGTGTGGTCAAGGATCTTAAGGCATGGTGGAGCAATATATGATTGTTGTTAATCCTATTCGGTTCCATGTAGTTTCATTGAGCGAAAATTTTGGGATCGGTATCAATAGAATGTGGTGGCCGAGAATTCAAACTACATGTGGAAATATAAGTGGCTTTTCTTAATAGGTGTACGATAGTTGGGCTATGAATATCAAAAAGTGAATAAAATGAATGCGCATGATTGAGTGGTGATACTTTTGTGTATTCGATTGGATCGCACCGCGATGTTTGTACATGCATTTCATGCCATTTGGTAATTGAAGTTGGGATATGTCGAGGGCCACAAATATGAGCTCAATATACCTTGAGGGAGACGGGATGCCTTGGTAAGTAGCGCAAGGTGGACCGCATGAAATAATGCGAAGCCTTGGAGGGAGGATTCCATGGCGAGGAGTTATCATGAACGTCGGCGGTCAAGCCGGGCAAAAAAAATGGTATTACGAATAGGAATTGATTCGAGAACGGTGGCAATAAGTGGTAAGATTGGGAGTGCATTCACTCATTAAACATGTTTCATATGCATATGACATACATGTATATATGTGAATTCGATATGCTAATCTTAGTCTAGGAACCGAATACTGTACTAGTATGGATTCGAGTAGTATTATGAATCGAGCGAGCGTTAGAGTGATTAAAGTTTTCTCGTTGGGATTGCTCACACTTGTGGTATATGTTGTTTTACAATGGCAGGTATGGGATTCATCTCGATTCCCCCAAGCTCCCGCTACGGTTTTCCCATCACACTTGAGATCGAAACCCAAGATTTTGACATCCCTAACGTGCATGGGATCACCTTTACTTGTGTAACCGCCACACTCACTTTTGATGTTGGGATTGGTATGGCCCCGATGATCTATCGATTTGTGTCGATCTTTCTACGGTGATTGATGGGCAGCGAGAGGGTCCGATTCCCCATGATCTTTTCAATGGGGATGATAGTGATAATGACGGGGAAAATGGCAGAGCAGCTAGAGGCGGTTCGGCACGCGGCGATAGCTTAGGAGTAGTTAGGGTGAATGAGGTGCTAGTTTTTGGAAGACCGCAAGATTGGAGTGGGATTGCGGCATTTTGGTTCGTGATCTAGTAGGAGAGATATATATGTAAATAATTAGGCCTAAGTGAACCCAGGTTATCACCTCAATGTAAATAGTAACCTAACTAGCTAATGTAATCAATTGATCTTGTATATGTATATATATCGTATGTGGCCTAATGTTATGTTCATTTTGCGAGTATGAGCTTGCTAATTTCACGTAATTGTGATTAACATATTTCGCTTGTCGCAACCCTCTCGTGATGCGTAGCGGCCCGGGCTAATGGGCCTCCCTTTCGAGCCCAATTGCATGTGGACCTTCGAAAGCGAGCCTCTCCCAAGGCCTATTACCCAAATCACAATGAAGGATAAAATCGATCTTTCGATGTGGTCTAATGACATGTGCTATGGGTACATGCCTCGTAGTCGCAACCAATCATTTCTTGGAGGGTATGATTGGAAAACCCTATCGAATAGTCGGGAGTTTTTACTCGATTCGTGAGAAATTGAGAAGAGAATTCGTAGACTTGTTACGCCAATTGCTTTAATTGAAGCCCTTTCGGTACATAAGTTGAATGAATTTTTTAATCTCAGATTCTAGGTCTACGAATTCATGTAGATGGGAATAATTATTATCCTAGCAATCACAATTAATAAAGAAAGTGTGCAAATCAAGGAATCAGTCATCAATTTATACGGATAAATCGCATCAAATCAGCATGGCATTCCTAAAAAGCCCTATTGGCTTAGAAAACAATCAATCATAGCTTAGAAAGTCAACAAGAGTGATTTAGATATGATTTACCCATGAGGGCAAAATCGTAATTTTGAGAAAATCTAGGGACAATTTGCCAAAAAGGGCAAAATCATCATTTCAAAAGAGATCCAGAGAGGAAAATGTCGAAAATAGGATTGGCCGCCTAAACTAACCCATTTCCTAATTTTCGGCACTTTGGAAATTTTATAAAATTTTCGGAGACAATTTACCCTTGAGGGGTAAAATGGTAATTTCAAAGAGGAATGAGACATGAAAATCTCGGACAGAAGGATTGGCCACCCACCCGAACCAAACCCTAAATTCTGAGTAATTTCCACGACTCATTGGAATATCAAAGGTGATTTATCCTTTGACGGGTAAAATCGTCATTTTAGGAAAAGACGAAATTCGAAAACTCAAATAGAAAGACTAGTCACCTAACCCGACCCAAACCCTATATTTTCACAAATCTCGAGAATTTTTGGAGACAAACTATCCCTAAAAGACCCACCGGTGGGTAGCTGCGTTGGTTGATAGTCCTCCCTTATCGCTGAAGTCGAGAGTTCAAAACCCGCGATGCTAACGTCTTAAGTGGGGGGCCATGGTGGTGGGGTCATGTGCTAGTCTCCCCCGAGGTATAGGGGCTCGGCCCTCTTGGTGCCTGCTTGGGCGCCGGGGGCCCGTGGTGGAGTCCTCGGTTATAAAAAAAAACCCCTAAAAGGTATAATAGTAATTTTAAAAAGATCGGGAAAAGTAAATCTCAAAAATAGGATTAGCCATTTGACTATGGCCATTCCTTAATTTTTGAGAATTTCTAGTAATTTCTAGGAATTTTCTGCAATTTTTCCTATTTTTTGGATTTTTCTAGGATTTTCTAAACTTTTTTTAGAATTTTACTATTTTTGAAAATCTTTTATTTTTCTCTTTTTTTATTATAAAAAAAGGGAAACCGGTCCGAGTTGAACCGGTTAATGGACCGGTCAACACGGTTTGGTACAAACTCGGATCGTGCGAACCTAAGCCCTCAAAACGACGCCGCTTCAATCTTTGGTCCTATGGTCACCATTTGACCCATGGGCTGCATCTTGATCGTTCACTTGCGTGAAGCCCTAATACGACGACGTATTGCCCTATGGATGAAATGATGCGGCACCGCCTATGACCAAAACGATGCCACATTGCTATCTATGTGAAACGGCGTTGCCTACGACTAACCTAAACAACACCGTTTTTTTTATTCAAATTTTTGAAAATTCTAAAACTAAAATCTTAAAATCTAATTATTGATCGGACGGCTACTACTCTAACACATGTTTTAATCCCAACTGTCCGATCGCTCACTTATTAAACTAACTAACCCTAACGGATGAGTCGACGTGGCCGCCACGTGTCCTCCTACGTAATGCCATGTCGGCGCCCGGCAAAGCACTTTGACCCGTTGACCATACCACGTCGATTCGTCTTCAACCTGTGGATAACGATTAATGGATGGCCGAGGGCTTCTCGGCACGATCCAACGGTGAAATTTTAACCAAAATTAACGAGACCAGCGCCGTTCGATTGTCTCGATGCCGAGAACAACATATCCAAGAATCAAAGCATTCTATCCACGAAGTTCCTAGATATTGAGCTTGAACAGAGCATATATATGGCGGTATAATCATGCTATTCGAGCCATTCGAGCAATTCTATCACAGGTAACCTTCATACAAGGTTTAGGACACTTACGCGGGTTCGATTGACCTGGTTTAAGCTAGCTTGAGCTAGGGAGTTCGCAATAGGTTCGGCTATTGCGGAGAGGATTGCGAGGCTCGGACGTAGGGTTTTATGCAAAATCGAAGAGCAAACAAGGTTCGACCATGGTCGGTAATGCTTGGGAAACAGAATGCACACACTAATTGCAAGCATGATCATCAAAGATACGAGTGTTGACACTCGATTTTTAATCAATTTTCCTTAATTTTATTTTCTAAAAAATTCTCAAAAATTCATAAAAAAATAAAAAAATTGAAAAATCAAGTTTGGGAGCCTTGGCCAAGCATAAGGAACCATTTTTTAACAAAAAAATAATTTTTCATATTTTTCACATTTTTTTTAATATTTTCGGAAAATAGAAAAATACCAGAAAATTCATAAAAAATACTTTTCGAGGTCACACAAATACAGAAAAATGTCCAATAATTTTATTTTAATTCTCTTTTCATATTGACCTCAATAAAAATAAAAAATTGAATCCAATTTTAGGTGTTTCTTCATAAAATGTTGAATTTTTGCAAATGTTGAATTTTGATGAAAACACCTTGAGATCCTACAAAAGGGTAGGTTTTGAAAGTTTTCCAAGAGGATGATCCTTCGGATGAAAAGTGGCAAACCTTATCCTCAAACACGTCCCCGATACACTTGAACGATAAGTGAAAATGACAGAGCGAAAAGCTTAATCTTGGGACGTAGGGATCATTTGCGGTGATTACATGGATCGAAATGACGAAAGGCATTTCCATTTCAAAATTATCTACACACTTATATCCCTTGATAACCATTATGAACCAAAAGGGAGAAATTTTCTAGATAAAACTCTGTCAAGAATCACCCTACACTAGGGCATATTTGGAGGTTCACTCGGTGGATCCCTCGGAGAAAAGATTAAGGTAAGACTTTATTGTGCTAACTCCGCATCAATCTTTTTGAGATAGCTTTAGGTGATTTCTTGCAGAGACTTAGAACACCTTCAAGTGAAGAAAAGTATGTCATTTCTATATAGCCAAACACTTATCCTTTGATAAGTCAATTTGAACCTTCATAATCTTCATTTCTAAACCATTGTTGGTGATCACCTCCCTATACTTGGAGCAAAACAAAAGAATTACCAGCGATAAGTCAAAAGCGTAATCGGAAGAATTTTCGATCCTAGTTTCGAAAAGAGCACCAATGACAAGAAACAAAAGGGCTAGCAAAAGCAAAGTGCCTGGTAAAAGCAAAGCCAAAGCCTATGAAAAAGCGTATTGTAAAAGAGCAAAGTCTCAAAAATCATGATGAAAAGAGGAAAATCCTCAAAGTCAACTAAAGAAAGAATATGCATGAAACTTCCTCAAAGCAAGTAATTGCTGGTAAAAATATCAAAGTGATCACCCAAGTTCACACCTCTTTTGAAAATATGGCCTTTCTCAAAAAGCCAACCTTGAACCAAGTTACACTGTCACCAAAAACTTTTCTCGATCTAAAGGTGTCTCAGAGTTGATGCAAGAGATCACACAGAAGCTACCGCTTAAAGAGGTAAGTACAATCATATCTTATCGTATCTTCGGGGTTCTTGACTTGTAAACTCGAAAAAGTTATTTCGATTAAAATTCATTTCTTAGCCTTGAAATGAAAATCCTTTGATAAACCTTTAACCTAGCCCGAATTACGGTCCCTTTTAAATGCCTTCTCCGATCATCAAATTGTATACATCTCGAATGATCCCGAAATCTCAAGGTTAGGTTTCCCGTGAGCGGATTCGAGTTTCGGAAAAACCTTCCCAAATGGTGAGAAACCCTCTTGGATGAAGAAAAATCTTGTTGAAAAACCTTTAAGACAACATTTTTGTAGAATACTCTGGTGCCGACATTCAAAATTCACCCCCATGGAGATTTGAACTCGTGTTTGAGCACGTTTCCTTCACAAATACACTTTGAAAATTTGTTTGGAATTCCTAAGTTTCTCCCCATAATTTGGAATTACCACTCTTTTATCATAACCAAGGGTCTCAACCCATTGGATTACTCTGAAAGCCATTCTAATGATGTTTGATTGGATTTTTCGTAGGTTTCCTGGTGTTCCTAAATCCTCGAAATAATTACATTTGTAAAGATCAAACTAACTTGGATTTTCTGCAGGTCTTCTAGCATCTCTAGGTCCTCGAATCACTCTCCTTTGAAATTTGAAAATCGGGTTTGAGCTTCGTAGGCACACTAGTAAACCTAGGTCCTCAAAATGGCACCCTCTCCTTTAAAATTTGAAAATCGGGTTTGAGCTTCGTAGGTACACTAGTAAACCTAGATCCTCGAGAATGGCACCCTCTCCTTTGAAATTTGAAAATCGGGTTTGAGCTTCTGCAGTACACTAGTAAACCTAGGTCCTCGGAATGGCACCATCTCCTTTGAAATTTGAAAATCGGGTTTGAGCTTCTATAGGTATACTAGTAAACCTAGGTCCTCGAATGACACCCTCTCTTTTGAAATTTAAAAATCGGGTTTAAGCTTATGTAGGTACACTAGTAAACCTAGGTCCTCAAAATGGCACCCTCTCCTTTAAAATTTGAAAATCGGGTTTGAGCTTCCGTAGGTACACTAATAAACCTAAGTCCTCGGGAATGGCACCCTCCCCCTTTTAATAGGGAATCCCGGTGGATAGCCAACCCATTTTAATCGGCGAACTCCTTCCTATAGGATATCCAACTCATTTTAATTGGCGAACTCCTTCCTACGGGATAGCCAATCCATTTTAATCGACGATCTCCTTCCTACGGAATAGCCAACCCATTTTTAATTGGCGAACTCCTTCCTACAAGATAGCCAACCCATTTTTAATCGGCGAACTCCTTCCTACAAGATAGCCAACCCATTTTAGTGGCGAACTCTTTCCTACGGGATAGACAACCCATTTTTAATCGGCGAACTTCTTCCTACGGGATAGCCAACCCATTTTAATCGGCGAACTCCTTCCTACGGGATAGCCAACCTCATCTTAATCGGCGAACTCCTTCCTACGGGATAGCCAACCTATTTTAATCGGCAAACTCCTTCCTATAGGATAGCCAATTCATTTTAATTGGCGAATCCTTCATACAGATAGCCAACCTCATTTTAATCGACGAACTCCTTCCTACGGGATAGCTCAACCCATTTTAATCGACGAATTCCTTCTTACGGGATACTCAATTTCTCCGGATGGTGAATTCCTTCTTACATGATAGCCAATCCGCATTCTAATAAGTAAATCCCTTTGTTACAAGGGTAAACCCTCCTTCCAAACCTTCAAACCACATTTCGACATCAAATGGACACTTATCATTATGAAACCTCACAAACCACTTAAAGATAATTTTATGCACTCGTCCTCGCAATCTCGGACCGATAATCTTCGGACCACTAAATGGTGAGTTACGGGTAAGTTTCTCTCTTCTTATTTCTCTTTCACATAAAAGAGCATGAGCGAATAATCCCTCCTCGAAATCTTAAACTTCAACGGCAAAGGTAAGGCAATTGAATGTCAAAGACTTGTTTTCTTTAGATTTTTCTCCAGTAGAGTCGATTAAAGATTCGGGTGTCACCTTGTCTTTGAAAGCAACCTCTAACCGAGATTACTTTCAAAGAGGGGCACTTGACACTTCGATTTAATCAATTTTCCTTAGTTTTATTTTCTAAAAAATTCTCAAAAATTCATAAAAAAATATCAAAAAATTGAAAAATCAAGTCCGGGAGCCTTGGCCAAGCATAAGGAAGCATTTTTTAACAAAAAATAATTTTTCACATTTTTTAATATTTTCGAAAAATAGAAAAATACTAGACAATTCATAAAAAATACTTTTCGAGGTCATAAAAATACAGAAAATGTCCAATATTTTTATTTTAATTCTCTTTTCATATTGACCACAAGAAAAATCAAAAATTGAATCCAATTTTAGGTGTTTCTTCATAACACCAAGGATTGAATTCGCATAAAAAAATACAAATTGAGTCTTTTTATTTGCAATTTTCGCACATTTGGAGTCTAGACATTCAATTGCAGTCCTTCCAAGCTTCAATTTGATCAATTACAGCCTCAATTACGCGGATTGCATGAATTGGGCAAAAATTCTTAAAATTCTTGCAATTTAGTCCCTCAACTTGCAAATTTTTGAAATTACTTTTAATTGAGGGACTTTCGTGGTAAAATTGGACCGTCCCCTTTGGTTTTCATACATTCTGGATCGATTGGCATAGGTGGTTTGGTCCAATTTGGCCAATTAAGCGCCCAATTGAACTTTTTCCTAATTTGGGAATTTAGAAAAATTTGGGGTTTTTGCGGATTTGGGAGCCGAGATTCAACGATCAAATTGAGGACCAATTCGATACTAATTGGATCAACTAATGTGGGGATTTTGTTCCATGCAGCAAGGACGCATCGATCGCCACCAACGGTAGGGGCAATGGTCCGCTGGAGGAGCTTCGGCGAGCCGATCAAAGTCACGGCTGAATAGAAAGTCAACACTTCCAAGTCCGAGTACAATTCGTGCTCGTTTGTGATCGACGGAAGGCCAACGGACATAGACGTAATCCTAACCGATTCCGTCGCCATCCGGTGACCAATTGGCACGTGCAAGGCACGAGGAGGCTCAGCGAGCTCTCGCCCGTACGCCCCAAATTTCAAAACCAAGTATAAAAGGATGAGAAGCTTCGCAAACTAGAGAGAGGAGGCTCATTCGGTTCGCAATGTACTCGAGATAGCTAGAGAGAGAGAGAGAAAGTGAGAGAGAGTTCGTTCTCCCGTGTGGTCGAGGATTTGAGCCCGTATCGTGAGTACTTCGTCCCCTCAATCCGGACCAAACCGAAGCTCTCGATCAAGTCCAAAAGCTTCGCACGGGCTCCAGGAAGTGATCGCACCAGCTCAATTGCTCACGTAATCTCCGGAATCGATGAGTTGATCTCTCGAACTCAATTTAGTGCATTCATGGCATAGCTCGATCACGAGTATAATCGTTGCAATTGATGTGTGCGTTTTGATCCTCGAACATCACTAACCACGCTCGCATTTTCGTTTTGCATCGATTTTGCTTGAACATCTCGAGTCGAGCCTTCAACCGGTTACGGCCTGGTCGATTTGATCGCTAGATTATCCGTGGCGAGAGACTTGTACGAGCTTGATTCATGTTGATTTAGCCGATAGAATTGCATGATTATGAGATATGTTGATCTAGAAGTTTAGGCGAGTCGATCGGTCCTGGTTTCGCGATATTCCGGCGAGATTTCACCGTTGGATCTCGCCGGGAAGTGTCGGCCGTTGGTTGCGCCATCGTCGCGAGGTTGAGGACGAAGCCGAGCCGGGCGGTCGCAAGTCAGCCGCCTGAAGTGTCGTGTCGTGTCGTGATTGGTCCAGGTCAATGTCCGGTCGGTTTAGTCGTTGGCGCGATGAGCTGAATCGGATTAGATTCGACTACTGTGATAAATAGGCTAGTTTGATTTTGGGTCGTCGAATTAGTTTTTTTTTATTTCTCGAATTTCATATATTCTCGTAGAAAATAAAAAAAATGGTAATGGCGCCTTTTAGGTTAATGAACGAGCGACGTCGTTTAGAGAATACAGCCCGGATCCGGTGTCGTTTCAATGCAGAGGTTAAGGCGTGATTCAGGTGTGGCAAGGCGCACGTAGGCACGAGTGAACCGACGGATGAGATCATTCCTAGGATTAATCGTGGCCGTCCATTTATTTTTGCATTTTCGGATATTAGAAAAATATTTTTAAAAAAAAGAATAAAATGGAAACGTCGCCGTTTAGCATCGAGCGAGTCCGAGCCGGTCTGGATCGGGTTGACCGATCATTGACCCAGTTTGACCCGGTCTGAAATATTAATAAAAAATTAGCAAAAGTTTCTAAAAAAATCCAAAAAAATTGTAAAATTCATAAAAATTCCCAGTTTTTTTCAAAAAATTTCTAAAAATACTTAGGTCGATTCGGGACTCTTATAGTCCGGATTGATAATCTCCATAGCTTCGAGGGTCAATTTACACCGATCCGAAAAATTCCCAATTTGTTTAGAAAATAAATAAAAATTCCAAAACAAATTAGAAAAATTAAAAAAATCTGAAAAATCACAAAAAATGGGACATGGCCACATTCAACTGGTCCGACCCCAATTTTGTGATTTTTTGGGTCCCGAACCCCAAAAAATGACCGTTCTACCCTTCGGGCCTTCGCCCCAAATTTTTCCGAACTACCTCGAAATTCAAAAATGATATTTACGTGGGCTGATAGAGCCATATTAGAAGTGTCTACTTGATTGATTGTTTGATTTGGCTGTGATTATTTTGATTGCGCATTAAATTTCTCATTGTGACTGTTAGGGTAGTAAATTCCCGTTTGCATGATACCTTAGATCATTAGGGCCTACCTCATTCGAAATTTCATCTGCGTGAATTCTTAGGTTAGAAAATCACTCAACTTCGATAATCGAAAGGGTGTCGATGTAAATCTCGGCATAACCAAGTCCCCGGACCCAAATCTCTGGTTTTTGTAGAATCGAACGATTCCTCCCGACCGCTCGATGGGGTTTCCGATCATACCCTCCAATAATTGATCGGTGGCGACTCCAAATGCATGTACACTATGCACATGCCACTCGACCACACTAAGGTCGATCTTGATAAAAACTTTCTTCACATCACGATTCGAGTAATGGGTCTTGGGAGAGACCCGCGCGCCGAAGATCCCGCCATCAACCGAGGTCCGAAAAGGCGCGGCTCGTTAACCCCCGCCTCGCTCCGAAAAAAAAAATTGAGGGTCGCGACAACGAGTTACCATACAAGGACCGAGAGTAAGCTTGAAGTTCAACTCACAATTTCTGTGGTCATCAAACCGTGAGATCGATGCCCATCGTCTTACGGAAGTTCAGGCAAACTTCCGGAAGTGATAGCGAGGTTTGAGATAGCCTAGATTGGCTGGGTTTGAGCTCCACAATTCGAGCTCGTATGCAATAATGGCGGTCTCATAGAGAGGATTTTCTCTCTCTAACTTGCTATCTCTCTCTCTCTATTTGTTTTTCCCTAGGAGCTGAATGAGCGACCTCCTCCCTTCTAGAATGTCTTAGAATGCTATATTGCATTTTTAGAATTGGCGCGCGATCGGCCGAGATCTCACCGCCTCAAACTCACGTGATTTCACGTGCTTTTTGGCACATCGAAGGTGAGGAGACGGTGGGGGATTCCGTCAACTTCATTTGCGTCTTCGGCGTGCGCAATTTGGATGTCAATTTGGACGGTCTATCATGGTTGACTTTTTTGGGCAGTTGTGGCATTGGCCGACCAATTCTTACCCGCTCCGGCGGCTATTGGTGGCGAGATTGGTCCTAATCGACGCGGGACGAGGCGGCGAACAAAAAGCCTTCCCAAGCTCCTCCGATCATGGCCAATTGGTCCTTCAATTTGCTCGTGAAAGCTCGGCCTACAAAAATTGAAAATTGGCATGAATGGGAGGTTGGGGATGACACTATGTGGGGCGGGTCTATGGGTTGGATCCGGTCGACCCGCAGACCCGGTCATTCTAATTTTCCAAATTAATCACAATCCTTGGGGATTTTTCAAAATTAATGTTCCAAATTGAATTCGGGGACATCAATATTGTCTAAAAATGTGATTTTACCCAAAATTTCAACATGAATTGAATAAAAACCCCAAATTGGTTCTATGATCCGAATATGAAAATTGAGCAATCAAAGGCCTAAATGACCAATTCAGCTCTCAATACCTAAGCCAAACGATTCAGGAGGTTGAAAAACATAGGGTGGTGGTCTCATTTTCTCATGGCAGTCCCTAGATTTTGATTAATTTCAATTTGAATAGGATCCATGGACTAAATTGAAAGATATGCAATTTTGTCCAATCTATGCAATTCACGCAATTGAGGAGGAAATTGGATAAAATTGAAGTGCGGAGTACTAAAATTGAATGTCATGACTCCTAAAATGCAAAAATTACAAATTAAAAGACTCAAATGACAATTTTTGGGCAAATTCAACTCTACGTGTAATGAAGGAACACATCAAATTGAACTTGATTTTTGAATTTTCAAGAGGTCTAGTTGAAAAGGGAATAAAAATAAAAATACTAACTATTTTTCTATATTTTTTGTGACCTCAAATGCTATTTTTCTCGATTTTTCAAGCATTTTTCTATTTTCGAAAAATATTAAAAAATGTGAAAAATATGAAAATTTATTTTTTGGTAAAAAATGGTTTCTTAGGCTTGGCCAATGCTATCAAATTTGATTTTTCAATTTTTTGAATTTTTATTAAAAAAAATTATGAATTTCCCAAAAAAAATTGAGAAAGAAGCGATTAAAAATCAAGTGTGAACACCGCTACATGAAAATAATGGCATGTCTAATGAGAATTTCTAGATGTGATGGCTGGGGCGTCACAACTCTACTAGTAGTACCCGGAGTGGGGTGCTTCTGGGACCTAAGTTGGTATCGAGCATTAGGTATCCGGAGTGATAAGGTGTGCTAGATTGGAGGAGTTAGGGTACGCAATATGTTTAAAACCTTTAATGTATATGTTTTTTTGGTTTGGATAAACGGGATGAGTAGCTCGTTTATAGCAAGCCATTAATAGGATTTTAGCTACTCATAGGATGTGAGTGACATTCTAAAGTAGATGGTATGTTCTTGATTTCTTGGTTTGTTACTACTTGTGATTGTGAGGTGTTGGGTAAAGGATAATGAGTAAAGGAAATTCGAAGAATGGTTCATGTGCAAAGGAATCACAAGATGCCAAGGGCAGGCGCGTCTTCCTTAGGAACAAATCCCACGGATCCAAGGATTGATGGAATTTTAGAAGCATGGGCAAATGTGGGAGCTCTGTTGGAATGGCAAGCTCAACTGCAAGTGGCGGTGCACGATACGACCGGAAAACGTCGTATACAAGGATTGGTCGGCATTTTCTAAAGTTGAAGCCACCTAAGTTTCTTGGAATGGGAACTCCGGAGGATGCCAAGAGTTGGGTAGATGAAATGGAAGAATTATTCGGCCTTCGAATTGTATCGATGTCGATCGATTGATCCTAATGGAACACCAACTTACTTGAAATGCCAAGTATTGGTAGAGGGCTACCAAGAGGATAGTGTTTCCTGAAGGTGTGTAAGTCGCCCGGCATTGCTTCATGGAAGCTTATAACAATCAATATCTCTCAAATAGCGTCGAGAGATAAAAAAAAAATGTCTCGAGTTCGTGCATTTGACGTAAATCAATACAACTATATACCAATATAAGGCAAGATTTTTTTAAGCGTCCGTGTACGCCCTTCGTTTAGTTGAAAATCCTATGGATAAGGCAAAAAGGTTTCATAATGGTCTTAAGATTGAGATACGGAGACAACCGGTGCCTTTTTACATTAAAGACTATAATGAACCCTATAGTCGGGCTCTATTGGTAAAAGAGGAGCTTCGAAAGGAAGAGATGGAAGCAAATGAACATTAGAGACTATAATGAACCCTATATTCGAGCTCTATTGGTAGAAGAGGAGCTTCGAAGGGAAGAGAAGGAGGCAGTGAGCCAAGTAGGGTCAAGGTTACCACTTCCCCAAGGGAATTTAAGGTGTGATAAGCGGCCAAATCGGTTTGGAGGATCGAGATCTAATGCAAACAAGAGACCTAATTTCGAACGATTTATTTAGGTGGGAAGTAGTAGTGGACAAGGACCGAGGCCAATGCAAACTTAGGTGAATAACGTTTGTACTTGATGTGGAGAATTCCACATGAATGGGTCGTGCATGATCAATAGGCAATGCTTCAAATGCGGCCAATGTGGACACTTAAGGAAGGATTGTCCCCAAGAAGGTTAACCACCTCAAGCAAGGATGCCACAACCAACGCAACATGCTTTAACTAGGGGCAATAATAGAGCAAGTGGATCCGGAGGAGCAAGTAGAGCATGTCAAGCTAGAAATGCTCAAAGACCCTCAACTCAAGGACGAGTGTATGCAAGAACACAAGAGGAAGCCTCGGCTTTCAAAACAGATTATATTAAGTACGCTCTCTATTCATGGTCACAAAGCGTATGCCTTCTTTGACACTAGAGCTACCCATTCATTCATCTCAAAGCATAATATGTGAAGTTACATGATTTGAATACTAAATTGCTTGACGAACCTCCGGTAGTAACTACTTCGCTTAAGGATATCATGTTATTGGCCCTAGGATGTAGGGAATTGTGAAATGACTATTGGAGACCGGAGTGTGGTAATAGACTTAATAGTCTTGGAGATGCATGATTTTAACGTGATAATTTGTTTGAATTGGCTACACCAATAATGAGCTAAGGTGGATTGCTATAGGAAAGTAGTTTAGATTATTCCATCGGATAGTCCTAGTTTCGAATTCATCGGAAATAGGACGAGTACATTTTGGGACCCTTATATCGGCCATGGAAGCTTGGCGATTGCTTGATGGGGATGCCAAGGATATCGGCGGTAGTTCGGGATAAGACTAAGAAGGAAATGACATTCTAGTGGTTCAAGATTTTCCGGATGTTTTCCCCGAAGAACTTCCAAGATTGCCTCCGAGAGAGAGATTGAGTTTATGATTAAGCTAGTTCTCGGAACGGAACCTATATCAAGAGCCCCTTATCGGATGGCCTTGACGGAACTAAAGGAATTAGAAGTGCAACTCCAAGAACTATTGGATAGAGGATTCATTCAGCCAAGTACATCGCCGTGGATAGCGCCAGTATCGTTTGTAATGAAGAAAGTTGGATCCTTAAGGCTCGGTATAGATTACGTAAAGTTGAATACGGTAACTTTCAAGAACAAGTACCCATTACCAAGGATCAATCATTTGTTTGATCGGTTGCAAGGTGCTTCGTGTTTCCAAAAATCGATTTATGGTCAGGGTACCATTAGTTGAGAATTAAGGAAGATGATATCCCCAAGACTGCGTTTAGGACCCGGTACATATATTATGAATTCCTAGTGATCCGTTTGGATTGACAAATGTACCTGCGACATTCATGGACCTAATGAATCATGTGTTCAAGCCGTACTTGGATCAATTCGTCATTGTTTTCATTGACGATATTTTGGTGTACTCTAAGGTGGAGAAGGAGTGTAAGGAACATTTAAGAACAACATTGCAGATGCACGGTGAACCACAACTATCACGCCTCTATCCCCGGGCATGCCACAACCCTACCAAATGCCTTGGATCATTAAAGGGCGACGTCCCATGCTCAGTCATCAACCCATTCATTTTAACTTTCAATTAAACGCATGCGGAACGATTCTCGATCCCAAGAAAAACATAACAATAGGGATAGTTGAAAAGGAAATCAACGACCATCAAACAAACAACAAAAATTCATTTTATTTATTTACTATTAACCCTAAGAAGTGCGTATGCATAGGCCCTACCTCGGGGCAACTTCCTACAATCATAAAAAAGATAACAAATCGAGGTTGGGGTTAACGCTACTCTAAGCTACTCAAAAGAGATATCTATGACCACGTCCTCCTCGGAGTAATCACCGTGGGTCGATTGAGTGGCACCCCAAATTGCACCGATCTTGCTCTCCATTTGGCCAAAACTGCTAGAGTCCTAGTGGTGTTAGACTCTCAAATTTTCAGATCGAATTTAGGATTTTCAAGTTAAAAGGGTCTTTCTCTAGGAGGTGATCTAAGAAATCAAAACTCTATCATTATGTAGCCGACAACAGAGAGTTTTGACGGATCGTAACTCCCGTAATCTAATGGCTCATGATAATTCTTGATCTAGCTAGAACTCTCGATCCTATGGTTGTTAATGACTCCCACTCCTACTAGGACTCGGAGGTTTGAGCCCTATATATGCAACCCTTCGCTCACATTAAGAGAGGCTGACACTTTTGGGGTAATACATTTAGAATTTTCGAGAGAGAGAGAGAGACTTTGGCCGAGAGTTTCCCCTACTTGTTGACCGCCTAGAGTAGTTCCGCACCAACCCTCCGTGCTTGTTGCCATCCCTCCTCTGTTTGATTCATACCAATCACCACGGAGATCTTCACATTCCGATCTATCGACAGCCGCTGATGGTGCGATGATCTCGACGCTTGGAGGCACTCGCCCGATTCCGGACTATTACTCCATCGGGTAAACTTTCTGTTCGGCCTTTGTTTAGCCACAATCCGAGGTGCATTAGCTCCTATTTTCATAATATTTGAAGGTCTAACACTATAGTTACTTGTGCTAGATCATTTGAGACTAGTCTCCAGCAAATCGAGCTCGAAAAAGTTCGATTTTGGGCTTGATACGTAGCTTGCGCGCGTGCTGGAATTTGCTCATAAAAAGTATTTTTTTTTTCCTCAAATTTTAATCATCGATCTATGCTTTTTGATTTGTAACATGCATAGATGTTCATGTATTGATGAATGTATTTGATTTGCGATCAAAGTTGGAGGAATTAAACTTTTGTCGATCAATATATGTTGAAACCGAAAATTAGATTGTCGTGACGAGAAAAATTTTGATTTTTCTAGTGAACTTAATTTGATCATGAAATTGAACAAATCTAATGGAATTTTCTGAGAATTGATGAGATTAATTGGAAATGTCTTTTCTCAAAAAATTTGTTCGGCAATTTCTAAGATTAAGATAAGTAAATTGGAAAAGATTTGGACTTATTGGTGAGTTAAAGTGGATTTTTGGCACTCTCACTTCTTTGCCCGAATTTGACATATGACATGGATGATCCCTTACTTTGATTCCTACCTTGATTGATTGAATTGGTCCTATCTTATGATTGTTTGATGATTATCTCATGCTATGATTTTAGTTGAATTTTGTCTATCTTGTGATAATGATTGAATTGGATATCACCAAATTTATCGGGGATAATTTTTGGGGCGTTGGATGGTTATTTCATGAATATCTATGATTGAATTATCTTATCTGTTGTGATTTCATGATGATATTTGGCTTGGGATAAGATTCGATGAAGGTGGGCAATATCCAAAATTTTTGGGAGATATCTGAATTAAATTTTCCAATCCTTAAGGATAATTTTCTCAAAAAATAAATTGAACTTTAGATGAGGAAAGGTGGATCCCCAACTTCAAATTTTCGGCCATCCCTCTCTATTTTTAGAAAATTTCAAATTTAATTGACATTTTGATTTTATTTTTGTCATGCTTGTTTGTTTTTCATTGTTATAAAGTTTGCAAAATTTTAAACAAACATGTCCATAATATATACTCTCCTATGTGCCTTGTTCCGTCGGAAAAATAAATCACATGCCTTAGCTATGATCTCATGGAATGGGATGGTGATTTAGTATAGAATTTCGCGTTCTTCCACTTGCTCGAATCTTTGAGGATATAGCGAGATAAAATCTAGCTCTAGCCCCGGATCCTTGGGAATGAGAGGATTTTTCGGAAAATTCAGATTAAAAAGGTATATTATAGACATTTTTATTTATTTTTGTTTAAATTTTTTATTGCTTTTGAGTGCTTTTATTAAATCCAAAAAATACAAAAACAAATTCATCTTTTGGGTTCATAATATATGGTATTGTATCACATTTTTTTAAAAATCAAAATCAATTCACTTCAATCTTCATTTCAAGAAATTCTCCTTTGTCAAAAGGCCTAAAGGCAAAACCAAAGGCAAATGGAAATTTCTGCGCAAGAAATCCAAGCGTCATTCCTCCATGGCAAAGAAGAAACATAAGTCGACGGATATTATATCCGTAATAAAAAAAGGCCACTTCGCTAAGAAATGTCCCCAGACGAAGAAACAAGGAAGCTACATGATTCAAAAAATCTCACAAAGCACTAGCATTTCTCTTAGTGATGAAGACATTGAGTCCGTCATCTCCATGGAAGAAAATCCTTCTTCCAACACACTTTGTGCTATCAGAGCCTATTCTTCGACTCGATTGGGATAATCCTCCAGGGAGATATTTTCTCCTTCTTTCTCATCTCGTATTCATTTTGAATTCAATCATCCATCTTCCATCCCCCATATTTTCGGTTCGGATACTCACTCATGAAAATAAAAAATCCATTCAGGTGATTGCTCTTATTGATCTTGGTGCACATTGCGTCCCTCATGGACACAAAAGTACTCCCAAGCCAATTTTGGACGCCTTATACCAGGTATTTCCAATGTGCTTCAAGGGATACTTTCTCTATAAAAGTACGCACCAAACTAGTTACAATCTAAATTTTCCCTGGATGTACCATCACCACAAAGATTCTTGGGTGTCCATCTCATGATAAAGATCTCATCCTCGGTTGGGATGTTTTGTCCCAGCTCCCACAACTTAGGATTAACCCAGACGGGTTACAATTCAAAAAATCCTTCCAAGAGTTTGTGAAAATTCAAAGGCTATTTGTCATTCAACCCGAAATTCTTGATCCTATTACTCAAGCTCTCCTTGCATGTTGCTCGAGAATATCATGAGTAATTTTCATAATTTTGTCCCAAACCTCTTTGGACAAAACCCCGAGTACTTCATCAAGCTTTCCTTCAAGAAAAATGAGGATATCAATCCTACAAAAGCAATTCATTCGGGTATGAATCCAAATCATCTTTCACTAGCTCAAAAAGAATGTCTTGAACTCCTTGCACAAAATCTTATTGAGTCATCTCGACTCTCAATGGGCATGTGAAGCCTTCTATGTAAACAAAAGAGCCGAGCAAAAGCGAGGCAAGTTGAGATTAGTAATAAACTATCGGCCTCTCAACCCTGTTTTTACAAGATGATAAATTCCCTCCGCCACACAAAAATTCTCTATTCTCCAGCCTTGCTCAAGCAAAGATCTACTCTAAATTCGATCTTAAAGCAGGATTTTGGAGTTAGGAATAGACCAGTGACAGGCCAAAGACAGGATTTTGCATTCCGAACCAACACTTCCAGTGTAAGGTTCTTCCTTTTGGACTAAAAACAGCCCCATCCTTATTCTAAAAGGCTGTGTGCAAAATATTCCAACCTATCCTTCCAAGTGCTCGGATTTACATTGATGATATTCTTCTTTTCTCCCCGATGAAGAATATCATGCAAAATTACTCCAACAGTTTATTGAAATTGTCAAATGTCATGGAATCATGCTTTCCCGGAAAAAAATGATTCTTGCCCAAAAGCAAATTGAATTCCTAGGTATGCATCTCAAAAATGGTACTTATTGCCCAGGACCTCATGTTGCGAAGATCTCCAGAAATTCCTAGATGAAAATCTCTCTGTTAACCAAATTCAGTCCTTTTAGGAATTGTGAATTATCTCGGAGATTTTGTCCCAAAAATTTCTCAAACTTTACACCGTTTGCAAAAAAATGTTGAAGAAAAATGCACCAACATGGAGACCAAAGCAACCGATGCCATCAAGACTTTGAAACAAACATTACGGAACTTGCCACCACTTCGGATCCCTCTAATGGAAAAAGAATTTTGCAGACAGATGCAAGTGATAAGTATTGGGCAAGAATACTCTTGGAAGAAGATAAAGGCAAGTGAAGAATTTGTGCCCACAAGAGCAGTAAATTCTCCATTGCAGAAATGCATTACCATTCTACCTTCAAAGAAATTCTTGCGGTCAAATATGGGATTAAAAAATTAGAATTCCATCTTATTGGCCATCATTTTCTGGTAGAAACGGACATGTCTTCGTTTCCCCAAATGCTCAAATTCAAACGAAGCAAGTTCCTCATCCTCGGCTTTTGAGATGGTCGAATGGTTTTCCAAATATTCTTTTGAAACCAAACACATATCCGGAAAGAAAAATGTTTTGGCTGATTTCCTTTCTCGGCCAAAAGAACCCATTGAATCCATCAATATGTTCATCGAAAAGAATTTTCTGGTACTTTCAAAACCGTGAATATGAGAGAACCCCGATGGCCCTCTCATCGGCACCTTCATGACATTCCACAATACATTCATAGGAATCGACTTACTAAAAATCTCCGACCTTATTTTGGAATTATCACTACCTAGTCTTTCGAGATTATAGTGGATTAATGTTAAAACTAGGGCTCAATTTCGATTATCTTTTCATTCATCCATTAAGGTGGTCCTCCAATT
This sequence comes from Rhodamnia rubescens, assembly GCA_021437795.1. NCBI lineage: Eukaryota > Viridiplantae > Streptophyta > Magnoliopsida > Myrtales > Myrtaceae > Rhodamnia > Rhodamnia rubescens. The sequence continues at coordinate 776,952 of JAILYA010000105.1, forward strand.
TCCCATTCCCATAGGATCTAAAATGGATGTTCGCTCATGTTCCATCTCTATTATGTTGCTATAGAATTCCCCGTCAATGAAATTGTTAAAATTTGTCTCGAATCACTCTTCGAGAACTATAGAAATCACGAACGGAGATACATGATGGACATTCTCACATGATTCCAATCACTCCAAGCATGGAGAGACCCATTTCGAAGACAGCGACAAGTTGGACGACCGGGAACCTCTCGGGCATCTTGTAATCATTTTTCATCACCCATGGTTCTTCATAGGACCAATAGGTGACGAGAAGAAACGATGCAAAGACATGTTAGATACTACCACTTTCAAACCCAACATTCATGATCGGGTTTACAAGGTTCACAAAACCTTCCCCTTAACTATTTTTGATATACCACATGAGTATAGGGAGCTTCAAATGAGTACTTTGTCAAGAAAATAAGGTCATTCCTCATGAAATATGGCCTTACACTTCAACAAGTTATTCATGGGATACTCCCTAACTCATCCCAAGACATTCGAAACCCTTGAAGAATTTAATGCTAACCAAGCAAGCAGACTCTTCAATGGACACTGAAGCATAGAGTTCACAAGACCCTTGGGGAGTATAGTTGTCACAAGATCCGTATGATTACCCTCGGCCCGGTCATGCCTATATCGGATGTTCCATCCAAGCTCCAGGAACATACCATCCAGCTCACACGGCATTCCGGATGACCCAGGACTAGACAACCTCATCTCTCGACTACGAGAGAGATCAATTATTGCGAGCCTACTGACAACATAAGGATGGTCATCCAGCCGGATATGATGGCCCCGATAGCTCGGACTCGGACGACGCCAACTATCACCTTGATCCGGATCGTTCGGCACTAAATCGTCATGCCAAGATACTTTTATCTCCATGAACCACCCCAACCACTCCACTATCATATAAATGTGTGTAAACACATCGAAATGTGTCCCGATGTGCCTTTAGTGTGTTCAATAATAGACCTCCACCTCCAAAGGTCAAAGATTGTACAATAATTGAGTCAAGTAGTCAAGTATGCATATCGGATCTCACCATAGAGCATCCAAAACTTGTTGTCGTTTCCTTCCAAGCCTCGCCTATATAAGGCGGGCCATCTCATTGTAAAAGCCGGACTTGGCATCCATTGTGAAATCCAAGTAATGTTTGCTTTCAGTATGAATTTCTAAATTCTCTTCTTCTCTTCAAGCGATTCTTCACTCTAAAATATTTTTACTTCTCTATTACAACGATTTGGTTAGTATGCTCTCCTCTTGCCACAAGTTCTAAGAGATCATCCAAAGAAGCTAAGACACTGAGTATTGTGCATAAACAAGTGCGAGTCCGGCGGGGCCCTTCTCCACCGCTTGATTAAATTCGCAGTGATTGTTTTTGTAACACAATATCGGAGATCAAGGAAGCTTAGCTTTGTATGTATCCCTTTGAGAGTGGATCCCTGAGGATCGAAATTTTGATATTCTAAAGGATTAGTTCCAAGAGCAAGATCTCGGAAACAAAAAGGCAATCCCCCGTGAATGGCTAGTGAGGCCTATGTTTGGGGATAGCATACCCTTTTTAGATCTCTGTTCTTGCTTCCACCCTTGATTCCAACTCCCCAAGCCAGCCATGTAGCTACGGGACCCAATGATGAGACGCCAAGCTATTGGCCCATATAGAGCAAAAGATAGAAAGTCAGAGAGAGAAAGAGTACATCAACCGAGAGGAGAGAGATGAGGAAGTTCGATCCATGGTCGATCTTCTTCTAGACAGAATTTAACGAGGACTTGGTCGTTCCTTGTCGGATTAGTTGTGACCAAAGCTATCATCACCAAGTTCTCTCTCAACCTTACTAAGGGAAGACGGCCTCGAAGTTCTTTACGAGCGGAGAGAGTTTGTACATGCGGTTGTTTGATTCTATCCTACTAAGATGCATTGATTCAACCGAAGTGGTTCATCCGATGATGGAAGTGCATGAAGGGATCTCGTAGTCCGCACTTGAACGGCCACATGTTAGCTAAGAAGATCATGAGGATGGGTTATTATCGGCTCATGTTAGAAAGAAAGCGTATTCGGCATGTTCGAAGTCTGTCATAAATGTCAAATTCATGGTAACAAGATCAATGTTCCTCCGAACGAACCGCATCAATTATTTAAACCATGGCCAATTTCTATGTGGGGCATTGAAGTTATTGGCCTTATCAACCCTAATGCGTCTAACGGGTATCGATTCATCTTAGTGGCGATTGACTATTTTTCCAAATGGATCGAAGCCGCATCCTATTAGCGATCACAAGACGAAATGTCATGAAATTTATCCGCCGGGATGTCATCACTCGATATGGTTCACCTGAAGCAATAATCACCGACAATGGCTCGAACTTGAACAACAAGCTGGTAGATGAATTGTTCAAGGAATTTAAAATCAAGCATATGAACTCTTCTCCGTATCGTGCTCGAGATAAATGGAGCGGTAGAAGCAGCCAATAAGAATATTAAGAAGATCTTAGCCAAGACGGCTGAGAATTATCGTGATTGGCACGAGAGGTTGCCATTTGCACTCATGGCGTATCGAACCTCGATCCGGACATCTACTCGGGCAACCCCGTATTCTCTTGTATATGGAATGGAGGCGATTTTACCAATTGAAATGGAGATTCCTCCTTACGTATACTATCCCAAGTTAAGCTAATCAAGCCGATTGGACCGAGCGAGAGGATGGACTAATTGAACATAATCGATGAAAAGAGACTTAAGGCCGTATGTCATGGCCAGTGCTATCAACAAAGCATTGCTAAATCTTTCAACAAAAAGGTTCAACCTCGACATTTTCAGGTTGATGACCTTGTCTTGTGTAAATTATTGCCAATAATTCCACTCTCAAAAGGGAAGCCCGCTCCGAACTACAAGTGGTCCATATACCGTAAAGAAGGTGCTTCCCGGTGGTGCTCGATCCTAGCCGAGATGGATGGTCGTGTCTTCACCAATCCAATCAATTTCGATCTTTGTAAAAAAATATTATACTTGATTTGCTCTATCAAATTATAATATTAGCTTAAAGACAGATTCATGAGTTATTCACATTTGTGCATTCACTTGCTTTATTGAGAGATTATCTCAATTGGGAAATCTTTCGACCTAATTGAATTGATCATTTTAAATGAAGAACGTTAAGACGACAGAGGCAAGCCATTTCCTATACACGTCCTATATCGCAATCTCCAAGTGAAAAATATAGGATTTCCATACTCACAAAGGTTATCTCGCAAAAAAAAAAAAAAACACGACAACCAAGATAAAAATAGAGGTGAAGAGCTTCTTCAACCTATCAGCACATAGAGGATGGAATAATGCAAATGCAAAACACAAACAAGCAAAAACTCTCATTAATTTCATCCAGGAGAGGACCTTACAAACATATCATTGGGGTGGGAACGTAAAACCAAAATGAGCCCTAATAAGCATCACAAAGGAGTTCAATTGACTCTTCATACTATTGATGCTCTGCCTGCATCAAGCAATCCGAGGATCATGGTTTGCAAGCTTAAAAAGGAGGAGATCACATTTCTCCTTAAGCCTAGTTACCTTAACCTCATGGTGTTCGGCGGCGAGTTTCGAGTCCTGTGCAGTGCTCTTCCACGGGCTATGTCCATGGTCGGATCGTTAAGCCTTTCTTCCGGCCATGCACACTGGAGTTTCAGCATGGTATTACTCGAGTCGTGCTTGGGGACTGTCGGGGACAGGGCTAAACGTTCCACCAAGTTCCCCCTCTCACAAACCAATAGTGAGACATGCTTGTTGGCATAGTCAACGACCTTCTTGTAATTATCGGCCACAAAATTGGCCAACACCAAGCGATCATACCGATCCCGATAGCAAGCTCACACGAAACAAGTTAAGGTAACCTCTTGATGAGCGCGATGGTAAGCCCCCAAGAAATTGTTGAAGATGGTCGGGAAGATCCTGTACTCCTCCTCTAACTTAGTGCCTTCAATGGAAGCGGTGTCCATATCAATAAGCATAATACGAATTTCAGCTTCGGTCTCTGGATGATCGGCTATATAAGAGTAAGCCCTGGCCCGCCCAAGAGATTGTAAAGTTTCTCCCATTTGGCCAACACTTTGGTCGAGAAAATGTGTACGGGGAAAGAGGCCATTTTTGTTTAAACAAAACAAAAGAATGAATGCGAAGAATGATATGAAGGTTGAAGAAGAAGATACGAAAGCGTTAATCTTCCATGCATCAAGCCCTAATTTTATAGCAATTCTTGTGGAGTCACGTTAGTTACTCGGGTCAAATCTGCGGGAGTTTCATCCGTTGGATCCTAGATCTACCGTCAATCCGTGATCTCGAGCCAAACAAATCAAAAAGTTACGAAAATATTTGAGGGCCCCACCATGTTGAAAACCGAGTAGGAGACAAGCATATATCTCAAGAAAAGAAACAGCAATTCTTGTGGAGCCACGTTAGTTACTCCGGTGAAACTGGCAGGTGTTTTGTCGGTTGGATCCTAGATCTACCGTCAATCCGTGATTTCGAATCAAACAAATCAAAAATTTACGAAAAGATTTAAGGGCCCTACCATGTTGAAACCGAGTGAGAAACAAGCATACTTCTCAAGAAAAGAAACTGCAATTCTTGTAGAGCTACGGGTGAAATTACATGCGTTTCGTCCGTGAATCCTAGATCTATCGTCAATCCAGTGATCTCGAGCCCGATAAAATTCGAAAAGTTACGAAAGGATTCGAGGTCCCACAATGTTGAAAACTGAGTGAGATACAAGTATGGTTATCAAGAAAAGAAAATCGGTGTGAAAAATTCGGGGTCCCACCATGTTTAAAAAAAAAACAGAGCTGGAAATATAAAATCTTGATAAAGCGGCCCACTCCGTGTTTCTCATCGGTGTGGCTAAATGGAATGCTTCGATCATATATGACCACTTAGAAAAATTCAGAGAAAGTGAGTATATAAAGAAGAGTAAAGAACCTTGAGCGAACAAAAATCGGTGAGAGATATTTCAATCCAATATGTTTAAGAGCTACCGTCGTTTCTTTGGAAACGACTAGTTTGCACATCTCGAAAGCAAACCGTTGGGAGATCTTGAAAATTTCGAGGCCAAATCCGGCACCGAAACCATGGAACCCGACCCTTTCGGCGACGATATTCAAGATCTCAACAACAACAACAACAACGAAACGATGGTCAACGCTAAAAGGGAAATATTCCTTTCGCCACACTCGAGTCAAATTCAAGAGCTTGATGCTTTCTTCAAGGAGTGCCCTTCCCTAGATAAGAAACGAAGAAATGAGCTAAGCCAGGAAGTTAGGATTGGAACCCTTGAAGGTCAAATTTTGGTTTCAAAACAAGCGAACCTGATTGAGAGCTCAACATAAAAGCCATGAACTAGCACTTCTAAAGGAGGAAAATGAAAAGCTCCGAGCAAAGAACAAAAGGTATATGGATGTTCTTAATACTGCCGCTTGCCTTGATTGTGGCAGTCCCATCGCCCTTAATGAAATAATTCTTGATGAGGCACATATGAGCGTTGAAAATGCTCATTTATCACCATGCTTCCCGGAATAATTTCCAATACAATCGGGTGTTGTTGTAGATATGAACAAGGAAATCAACCTCGCGAAGTTAGCACCGATGCCTTCTAAGGGATTGGGCATGTATCACCACGATTGGAGTTTCCTTGATGACAAGCTTGCTATCACGCTTGACAAGTTCAATGCTGATGGAACTCCGAGCCTATAACCCACGGGAAGCTGGTGACTTTGAGCTCTCAAATACCATTCATATGTCTTGATCCGGGACGTAATCGGCCAATCACTAGGAATCCTCAAGGGAAGTAGCATAGGCGCGATCGATTGTATTGTTGATCTTTTTGTTATAAAGTCCCCCATGCGGGACATCCTTTTGTAATGTCTAGAGTTAATCTAGGGGCAAAGAAAGACCGTCTACTATCTACGGGCATCATCGCGCTCAAATGTATGAATTCCTTGTTATTTTAGACTTGGGGCAAATCGATTGAACGCCATAATGAGAAATGCAAAAAGATTTAAGGGCCAACAACTGCCCTGTTCAAAGAGAAAGTGAAAAGATTTGAGGCCCCCATCATATCAACAAAAAAAAAAAAAGAAGGACAAGCTTAGTGGGAGACAAAGATTATTATGAAATAGATCCGAGGCAGTGAAATCTAGAAAGGAGAGAAAAAGCTATCCTCGTTCATAGAGAAAGCAAGAATCCATATGCGGGACTAAGCGATCGGAAGGGAAGAAAGAGAAGTTCTTAAATCTTCATCTTCAAAACACCTCTCCGATGCACATAGCGATCTCTAGAATCCGTTGTAAAAGGCCATCATCGTTTCGTGATTTTGGGCAATTTATTTTGCAAGTCCAAGAACATCTCAAGGTGGTTCTTTCGCCGATCCTTTCGCCTTAAGCTTTGCGAATCGCTTAAACCGATTCTCATCCTTTGAGACCACCGCATAGCACCACCTAGTCCCCGGTCAAAATACCCATTTTCGGTCAGTAAACATACGGAGGATTAGTAAAAAAAAAGGTATGTGTTCGACTCGGGCGAGGAATATACAAAGTTTCCTATCCCGAGGATTTGCGAGTCATGGCCACTGATGGCAACCCCGTTTCCCTCTCGGTCCTTGTTGTTATGCTTTGAGAAGATGCATGTACAAGGTTTCAGCTTACGCAAAAGTAACGGAAGCCTTAGAAGTGCTAAGGCGGAACAAATATGATTTTGACATCGTGGTTGCGGCCCCGGTAGGGATCAACATGGACGTCTCGGTCTCCGAAGATCATTGATTCCGAGTTGGACATACGGGTCATCGTAGCATCGCAAGTGATGATCAGCAATTCATAACAAGGGCCATATTGCATGGGGCTCGAGACTTCCTAAAGAAGTCGGTCCGCATTCGAGTACTCCAAAACATTTGACAACATGTTATAAGGAAGTATTTATTCGAACAAAAGAACGATGGCCGAGCTAACGAGAACGATTTTGTCGGCGGGAAAGCAAGGCCCCTTTGGACCACCGAGCTTCGTTCTAAATTCATTGATGCGGTTCGGCGGCTAGGAATCAATTCAATACGACCAGCGCCGATACTAGAAATAATGACGGTAAACGGACTCACTACACGAAATGTCGCGAATCACCTTAAAACATTTAGAGAAAAATTGAGGAAGCACGATGCAGCTTGGAACCAAGGCGCCGGAGCGGGGCGGATTCGAGCATGAATACCGGGAATGCCTACGGAGTAAGAAGTACCTGGCTACTTCCCAACATCAATCAAGAATACGGAGAGGCATGCACAACCGGGTACGGACTTCTTGGCTTGAACACCAACCTTCGCTGGTGCATTTCCCGTGATCAATCAAGTTACCGTGCTCGATCTTCAAGGATTAAGTTTCTCCACTACACAACTTAAACACATACAACTAGAGGATCGAGATAAGGAGCCACACTAGGTATTTCCATTTTTCTAGTCCCCCGAATGGAAGACGTTTTTAGCGGCATACCAGTTGATCATCCTTACGCATTCCTGGGCAATGATGAAAGCTCCAGCTCAAGGAATCGGATTGCTCATGGCTAAAAAGCAGTGGGAAATCCGTCACCAAGCATTAGCAAGCAATAATACCCAATTCAAATACCAATTGCTCGAAAAATCGGAAGATTACCTTGATGATGAGGTTGCCATCCCGATCAACTAATTTAAAGTTGATGGACCCCCGGACTGTGATCCGAAGCTTGCAATTATGGAATATCGCTATATGTACACGATCGGGATGTAATCGCCCAATCATTGGTGTAGCCCGCAAAGGAGACGAAACCAATCTTGCATGAATGCATCTTTAATCTCATGCACAGTTCCCTACATGGGATATTTTCTTGCTTTTCGAGTGTTTAAAATCAATTTAGGGGCAATGACGCAATTTACTTTTCCCCATCAAACGCGTGAGTTCCTTGTTGAACCAGACTTAAGGCAAATCAATTTGCGGATAGCTCCTCTAAATGCCGTAAAATGAAGTGTTGAACAAGACCAAGCAAGCTCAAAAATGGGTATCTTGTATCGTTTCGATTTGCTCTTAAACCATTTCAAATTGAGCTTATTCCATTCTGAATGGGGATTGTCAATCGCTTCAAGAATGATGCAAACCTCGCAGACACCAAACAACGCCATAGCCTGGTGGTTAGGGGAGTGACAAGTGGTCCGAAGAGTCCCGATTTCGATCCCGGGGTTTAGCATCAATGTTTATAATAATAAAAACTTTTTACCTGGTGATCCAACTCCGATGAAGTTCAAAGAATTTTAATCTAGATGGTTATAGAACCTCGAGCACTTTGATGACTACGAATTCATTCATTCCTTTTTGCCAGCGGCGAAGCCGATAAAAGAAAAACGCAAAACACCCAAATGGAGAGTTCGAAGTGAAGGGTAACTCGGTATCGATTCCAATTTATCTTTTCCGATCTCACATTTAACATGTTCTTCTCCTTTTAACAGGAGATGACGTAAAAGAAAAGAGAATGAAAGAAAACAAATTCGCGGGTAGCTGGGAAGAATCGATACTTGAAGTTCAAAATAAATTGAAGAATCACACAATAAGCATAGACTAAGAATGCGGGCATAGTCAATCCTCAAGCGCCTTGCCCAATTTCTGCATGAGGGACATAGGTAACTCGCTTATCCAAAGCCGAAGTCCAACTTCGACTCAAGCCAAATCGAGGGGCGGTTCTAGATGTTGCCCACTCGACATACCCCATCCCGACTAAAAATGGGGCAAACCCGTAGCAAACCTCAACCTTATATAGGGAGTATATCTTCTTTAACCCATTCAGCTTTGAAGATAATACTCTATTTCTTCTTGCGGGGACATACAATCCGATCCAAATGAGCCGACCTCTTCAATTCAAGTTCGCAAGAAACACATACAAAGGTAAAGCGGTATCGTTTCAATTCTTTTAGAACATGAAAACGTTCATTGACGCTTTCCTTTTGATTTTTACATGGGTCATCACCTTTCCAAGCAAGGAAGTATCTCTTCTCCCTAAAACACAATGAAATGAGAAATTCTTAAAACACTCGACAATGTCATGTAGACAACAAAGATTCACAATTCATTCATAGGAACAAAGGCAACCCACGATCCTCTTTCCTAAGAATTTTCTTACAGGCTTGCATAATTTGTTTGGCAGTATTTTCATGAAACCTCACAAGTTATTGAAAGTTGCTTGATTTATGCATGATTGTTCTTCATGTTCAATTTATCAACTCCGAATAAAGAGCGTAAACTACATGAGATACGTCGAATGTAGGGAATGGGGCACGTAGGATGATGAAAGGTAATCCTCTTCCAAACACGTCCCAAGTACATTTTTCCAAGTGAGCTGAACGGTGGCTAAATTTTGCACTCATTGAGGTAAATGATTTTCTCGCGAAAGGCACGATAGCCGAAGTGACAGAGGCATTCATTTCTCTATCCTAAACACTATAGGTTATCCGTTGATTAACCCGTTTGAGTGGAGGTTTCACGCCTACAACCCTGCCAAGAACCACCCCACATTGGGGCAAAACAGAGGTAATTCCATTTGCATCACGAGACAAATGGTCGAAATTTTCTTGCTCGGACTAACATTAATCTTTGGGTGTTTCTTTGCATTATACTCGCGCTTTAATTCAAGTGTCTTAGGATGACGAAGAGCATTTCTTCCTCTATCCTACACATTTATATCCATTTGCACAACTTATTTGAGCCTCGCAAATTCATTTCTAAAAGCCCTTATTAGTGATTATTGTTGTCCCAAAGCAAATATAGTCCATCTTTAAGTAGAAGGACCTAAAAAGTCGGATCAACGGAAAATCTCTCAATGAACTCATCAAGATCTTGAAAAATGCAATAGTAAAAGAGAGGCGGGAGTAAAAGAGAAAAAGAGAGCAAAGCTTGATTCTACGAGAAAATTCTTGGGCATTTAAAAAGCGAGTACCTACCAAAAGTAAGGCCAATGCCCATTTAATTCATTGTTCATTTGTAGAATACATTTGAATTTAAATGCACAATTCTCTTGTAAATCTCAAAAGGGGTTGAGAGAAAAATTCCCATTAAGTGTCAAATTGCAAAATGCAATCCTCGGCTCATACCATCTTCAAAGCAATAGTGGCATTCCAAAAGGCCAAGATCGATGACAAGATTGCAATGATCACCAACATCAAACCGATTCTCATACATTTTCCGAGCCAAAACGAACCCTTTCTTTTCTAAGTCCCCAAATCATAACCTACGTTACAACCCTTCAAAAGTCTTTTTCGACTAGAACACTTGAGTTAACGTGGAGTTCAATGATTTTAAGCATCGCTCGAAGAAGTTCGAGTAAAATTATTTCTCTCTCATTTTTACGGGATTCTTGACTTGTAAACTCGGAGTAGATGATGAAGGAATTCATGTAAACAAGCATTGACTTAGCTGGGGTCTCCTTTGTAAATTCTCCGGCCTAGCCCTCATTGCGGTCCTCATTAAGACCTCCGGATTGGATCGGTCATACCAATTACGAGATTAATTAGACCCTTATCGAATGTGATGATGGTAAGATTGAGTGATCTATCTTAAATTCTGCGATCGGGATAAATAGATTTTCTCGAAAGTGAGAGAAAACCCTTTCGGATGAAGTCCCCCATTCGGATTACATTCAAAGTATTTACATTGTGATAACCTCCCTAAAAAGACTTGGTAATGCAAACCTGACAGAACGATCATGCATGAACCACATTACATCATGCATTTTTTATTCATGCAAACTCAACAAATAGTTTCGCATGAACTCGTTGATGAACTTTAGCACGTATCTTTGGCATATGTTACCTCGACATCGTCGATAGGTAACGCAGTTCCAATATTCGAGTCACCTCCCGAGGTCTTGAAATTCATCCGATGGTCATTAAATAAACAAACCTTCCTGGCAAATGTCCATCCACCAGGTAATCCTCCAAATCCTCGGGTAAGTATATCTTCAACTTCGAACCTTTTCATGAGAATGAGTGAAAAGTCATGTCTCGACTGAAAATTTTCTCATTCAATTTGATCGGATTTATCAAAAGGATCAAACAATTTTCCTCATTGATAAATTCTCCAAGTAAAAACTTGGTAATGTGAGCTGGTTCTTACTCACGGTATTACATGAACATGATTATTTGCAGCTCCATTTTAAGTAAATGAACAGGGTATGATGCGATCAACCTAGCCATTACTTAACAATTGCTCGAGAAAATCCAGGTAAGTTTTTTGAACCCTTCCCAAAATCGACCTTGGTCGTCACTTTATAATCCTTTTGTGTACATACTAATAAGGTTTGTATCACACTCTTTTTTGTATCTGCACCGGCAAGTTTCGGGCGTCACATCATCTCTTGCATTCATGCTAATACGATGATAGCATATATACGGAGAGACATGCTAAAACGGGGAAGGTCGCAAGAGACATTTTACCAACTCATGATAACCCGCTAAAACGATGGTGATCTCTAGAGATATTTTTCAGCTGACTCATGACCCGCTAAAACGATGGAGGTCATGAGAAGCGTCTTACCGACTCATGGCGGCTCACTAAAACGATGACTGACCCCAAGAGACAAGAAAGTGCAACTTGAACCACAACTCAAGCACATGTCTTCATTTCGGATCTTGCGTTTGTCTCGCACTGAGAAAGAAGTCTCTAGTAACAGATAAGGCACCAATACCTTAAAATCCTTGCATCTGCAAAAAGAAGCTTGGAAATTAAGGAAATCATTAGCTTATGAGATATCGGTAAAAGCAGGTATTCTCGTATGCGATCCACGTAGAGGCTTCTCTAACATGAAAAAAGAGAAGTGTTGGCACATGTTATTTCTGAGTCTTGCATATCATACATCATTTCATTACGTAAAAAAAAAAGGATTAAAACTTCCACAAAAAAAAAGTTCATTCATCATTTGCACTCGTCAAAATTTAGGGTTCACTTTGAGTGAAATCTATACTAGCCTCCACTCAAAGAAGGGCAATTTGTTAATACCTAAATTTCGACTAATCTTTTCACTTATCTTTGCATAAAAATTAGAACTAATTTTAGTTCTAAATAAAAATCATCTCACATATTTATTTTTAAAGTACATTGCATTGGCATATTAATTAGACCGACAGAGCATTTGACTTAAATTAACAAAGGCCTGGATTAGACACGGGGTGAAAAATGCACCAAGAAGATTTGGACTTGAAAGAAATATTTTCTCAAGGATCAGTATTGCAAATACTTAGACCCTCGGGGATCGTATTGCAAATACCATAGAAATAGAAGATGGTGAAGAGAAGATGGAGAAGGGAAGATGATGAAGAGAAGATGGAGAAAGGAAGATGGTGAAGAGAAAATAAAGAAAAGAAGATGGAAATGGAAGATGGGGAAAAGAAGATGAAGAATGAATGATGAAGAATTTTGTCTATAAAAGAGGGAGAGTTCTTGAAGAGAGAAGGGCCTTTTTTGAAGAGAATTGGGAGAGTTTTTTAAAGGAATTTTTCAGAAATAAAAAAAAGAGTTCTTGAGAAAAATCAGAGGAGAAAATTCGAGAGTAAAGAAAAAAGCTTTAGTCGAGCACCATCTTTGACAAATCCCGGCATATACTTTGCTTCTCGCCATCCAAAGCAATGCATTGTTTGCCATTTCCGACGACTAGCCACGATCTTCTAGCTTCGAAACCTTAAAAACGAAACTACAACGTGCACGTTAGTAAGATTTGAGTAATAGAAGGTAGTCTTCTCCACCTCTGCGCAAAGATGTAATTGTTTGTTTTGAACATTTGCTTGTTTATTTTGGGTATGTCACGTATCCCAAAATTTAGCATTTTGTAATAAATTACACATTAATTGATCTTGTAAATATTCGGGATAGGCCGCATTTTCTTTTTAAAAAAAATCATCCATGGTGTATATTGCATGAAGTTCAATGCTTTACATTCCCATAAGAAAGAAGAAAACCAGAAAAAAAAAACTACACATTTGAATTTCAAGCGGAATCCATCAAAATTGCCAAATCGGACATTTTTCATGAAAATGGTATCGAAATTGTGTTAGAGTAATCTAGCGTAACCAAGTCCCCCGGACTCAAAATCTACGATTCGTAGAAATAAAATAGTTTTCTCCCGCTATTTTATTTAGGTTTCTAATCGACCTACCAAAAATGATTAGTGGCGACTCCAAATTCAAATTACATTGCATGTTAATTATTCGAACCTTAAGTTGCGATTTGGTATGGAAATGGGAGAGTCCGAGTTAGGTTAGATAAATAATTAACCCGATAATCCATTAGCCGGAATTTAACATGTTTTTTTGTAGATCCGACGAACCTAAGAACAATACAACAATTTCAAGTAACTTGGCGGTCTTGTTGATGGCTTCGCTTGGACAACGAGAGTAGCGTTGACAGCTCAAGCGGAGGCAACGGCTTTGCTTGAAACCCTTGCGCACTTTGCAAACCGAAGAAGTGAGAAGCTTGAACTCCATTTGAGGTGCTCTAAATAACTGAACTATCACCCCTGTGTTAGTGATTGATAGGTAATCGAAAGTAATCAAGATAGGATCCAAAACAAAATAATGATGGAAAAATAATTCAATTCATTTTTAATTAGGCCTTGCTCTAGCCTCTTTAGGCTGACTCAATTCAAGTGCTCCCGAACCGCGCGGAATGGTTGCCTAGTCCACCCAAGAGGCGTCTTCCCCTCCAGGACTTCGAAAGGATACATTTGAAGTCACTTTGATCTGGAAAGTGCTCTTCCTAATAGTGCTCGAGATCATTTAGGATGTCGATACTTCTATCATTGGAACACGGGACACGTTAGCAAAGCTTCACTGCACCATACTACGGTCCATTGCAATAGAGAGTCCGATAATGTTGTTGCTTGGATCGCCAAAACCTAGCGAAGGAAGGCCTTACCAAGCAATTGACTCTCCTAGTCTCTTACTTCACTTTGGAATTTACTTTGCTTAGAAGCTTTTTTTTTTTGTTTTTTGTTTTTTGTTTTCGACAACTCGAAGCTTTTGTTAGGTACTTTCAAACATTGCCTGAACAAATGAGAAGACATATTTTCTGAAAAAAAAAAGATACCCTTAAGACTATTGTGCAATTAACTCTCGTTCTAGTATTGCACTAGTCAAAAGCCTCCATAAATTAGGGTTGAGCATGGGTCTCGAGTAAAACCGAAAACCGGACCAGGCCGACCCCAGAAATTGCTCCCGTAAAAACTGGTCTGGCTCCCAATTTCTAGACTCCTTCGTCCAATTGCAGGTTCTAACGATATTGTGCAGCATGGATCCCGGTAGGAACCAAATCGAACCGAGAACTAGAAAACCGGACCAAACCGAGGTAACCCGAAACCTAGTAATATCTATGAATCTTTTCACCAATTTTCATACGAGCAGTATCAAAATTTCGTAATTTCATTACTACTGTTATTCAGTGTGTCCTTCCATTACTAGGATTAGTTCTAAACTTGCTTTCGTGCAAGTGGAAGAATATTCACCAATTAGAATGCACCGGCAACATATATGTATATTTATTGAAGGAGAAACCCGTTATACTATGCACTTTGAAAATCTCAAATTAACTAACCACTAATCTTTTACACGTGTTTCGTTGGTCGGAGCTATAAACCGTGTTTTCCGGAATAAAGATGGAGAATTGGTGGACGGGTTCGCGAGAATGGTGAGATCCAGCTCTGCCGAGCAGACGAAGACAATGGCAACGGTCGAAACCCTAAAGTACCTTCCCGCACAAACTGAACAGAAGATGGAATTGGAGTTAAGACTGTGTCCTTTTGATTAAGACACTTCAGGGAGAGATAAGTTGCTCATGAGAACTGGAGGCAATTATCAACAAGGCCAAAAACCTTGCTTCTGGGCTTTAAAGACTTAAAAGATGGCCCACTGTAGTAGAGATTCGAATAGGGTTGCAATCGGCTTGCAGAGGCCCAAAAAATACCTGCTCTTTTGGATAATAAAATTAGGAAAAATTATTTAATATGTCTTAAACTTATTATGCGGTCAATTCAGTCAAAAACTTTTCAATATTTTTAATTTAGACCTAACCTTTGTGCGAAATTTCAACATAGTCTTTCGATCAATTTTTGTCAAAAAACGCTAACGTGAGTGTGTACGATATAAAACGGTCGGTAATGATTGGGACCGAAATGTCAGTGATTTCTATCGAAAATTGATCAAAAGGAATACAATGAAATTTCTCGTAAAGGTTTTGGATTAAATTGAAAACATCGTAAGGTTTCGGACTAAAATTGACAGAATTGAAAAGTTGGGGACTCAATCAATATTTGTACAATAGCCATAGGATTAATTAGGTAATTGTCCCCAAAAAAACAATAGATGGACCACACTTTGATGTCGCTAGGCAAAGTCCTTTTCGTGGCAACTGCAGTGCAAAATTTCAAGTGGTGATACTTTTCCATTCACTGTGTCACGTCAGACCTACCTAATTTTCTCTCCGTCAATCAACTAAAAAAATAAAAATCATCTCCTCCTTTTCCTAGTTCATCGAAATTCACTTACTAATTAGAAAGTGGAACTCCCAATGACTTGTGACACAGGATGTAGAATTGCAGATTATGACGTCACACGCGTTCATTAGTAGAATTATTATTTAGGTATTCCATTATGCTACTGCAATTAATTTCCAAGCTTAGCTTGTGTCACGACCTAAATTTCAGTTTTCCCATCTTAGGTTAATGGATTACCAGATTAATTAATTAAATTAACTAACCTAGCTCGAACTCTCCCAAATTCTACCAAATCGTGACTTATGGTTCAAGTAATTATTCTGCAAATGATTTTTATTTTATTTTTTAGCCGCCACTAATTATTTTTTGGTAACCTAAATAAAATAGTGGGAGAAAACTATTTTATTTCTACGAACTAGAGATTCTAAGTTCGGGACTTGATTACATTAATATTTTAAGTTAATGTCCTTTCGATACCAATTTCATGAAAAATGTTCAATTTGGCAATTTTGACGAATTCGACTTGGAGTTCAAAGGTGCAATTTTTGGATTTTCTTTTTATGATTTTTTTGTATTTTTTTATGCATTTTCGAAATTAAAAATTAATGAAAAATGAGGATGAATCGGTTCAAGATTATCTTAAAGTTCTCGATTTAATTTGCATTAAGCCCCAAAATTTTTAAGAAAATCCTTCAACCCTAAGTCTACAACTTTTAAAATCTATCATAATGCATTCAAAAGATTTTATTTATTGAATGTAAGCCATGAGATAGGATTTCTAGAAAATCCTATCTTTCTAAAAAATGATAAGATGTGGTTTTTAAAAACCATATCTTCCTAATCTTTTTATTTTCTAAGATTTTCCGACATGAAATGAGACATGAATGATTTTTATTTGTTTCATTTTTTAAAATTTTTGAAATTTTTTGTGATTTTAAGTTTTTGTGAATGAATTTAAATTCAAGTTGCAAATCTTTTAATGAAAAGATAATTACCGTTGAATCTTTCGAATTAAATTTCGATCTAAAGCCTTATAAATCGACCCTAAAATTCGAAATACCCGCTATAAAAATAATTCCATCTAAAGCCTTATAGATGGATTTATTCCCATTTGTGCGGTTGTGGATCGGGAAATTCCTAATCGATTACATTTTTGAAAAGATTTTGATATCTTGAGTATCTTAGATAGATTTTCAAATAATCAAAAGATTTCCAATATGCAATCTCTTCAATCTGGCAAGTGAATATATTTCAAAATTTTCAAGCATATCCAAGATTCAAATTTTGACGTGCAATCTTTCAAATTAGGCAATTTTCAGGTATTAGAATTTTGCAAGATGATTTTGCAAGATGAGATTTTTACCTTACATCGAAGATGCACGAACTCCGAGGATACCTTTCGGATCACGGATTGGACTTGCGGTGGTGAACGTCTACGAAATTCACGAGTTAGGGGTTGCTCATGGTGTGGCAGCTCTTGCAGCTGAGATGTTGTGGCACGGCTACTTGTTGACGTATGAGGGGAGCTAAATCTTGAGTGAATAGAAGAAGCCAAAGAACGCCTGATAATCTGCAGAAAATAAGACTTCCGGCCTTGTGTGGAAGAAGTGAAGGCACAACTACAAGTGGTCCACCGTCATCAAGGAAGTAGACTTTCCTTTGACGTTTTCTAGGCACCTGCCGATAAATTCAAAGAAAGAGAAGATGATACAAACAAGGGAAGAGCCTGTAGGTATTGAAGTTCGCCCAAGGACACTGCGGAGAAAACGTCAAACTTCTTAGACAAACTCGCAAACACTAAGAACAGAATTTATATTGCAGAGAAACTGAGAAAGTTTCGCTCGTTGCTGGATATAAGACTAAAGCAAAGGCGTTGCAAGGCTAGTCATCCACGCAGGTCGTGGTAGGGCTGATCATTGTTGGTGCTGCTGACGTGGTGGGACTGCTGAGATCGTAGGCAAAGGGAGCTGCTCTGGTAGAAGTTGCTTGAGGTCGTCGGGCTCGTCTTTGATGCTGATTAATGAAAAAAGGCAGCCCCGTCGCCGAACAGCTCACGTTGCCTGCTGGTTTGATCATGAGGAAGCTTGGAAGTCAACACCACTGCTCCACCGCTTGGACCTTCACTTTTTTGGCCTCTATCTTTCTCTCTCGCATGTGGAAAATTATCCCTATATTCTTTCTCTGAACAGATGGCCGTGTATTGAAATTGAATGGCCCCCTCAAAACGTGAACCCTACGTGTGTATTTATAATGGTGAGTTAGGGTTTACACTTTTCATTTTATTAGGAAATCCCAAATCTAAAATTTTTTTCAATTGAGTCATTAAATGGCTTAATTATGTTCAATTAAACCCCAATTTGATCTTATTACTTGGAATTTTCAACCCGACATGCTCCCCAATGCCTTAACACAATTTTATTTTTTCACTCGTCCAATTTACATGATCAATTCCTGTTACTTCACCCCCGATCCATTAAATTTAGATGCAATGCAAGAATGACAAAAGTAAACATGAAACATGATTTATTTATTTTTGTCTAGAACTAAAAGATTAGCTTTAATTTTCTATGCAAAAAATCACTGAAAATGTTAGTCAAAATTTAGGTGTCAACAGCATTCTCCCGGTGGGACCGGCCCGCCGTTCCCGATAGCCCAAATGACAAGCTACGATAACTCATTCGCGTTCTTTGCCCCGTTACGCAGAATACCGAAGACAAATTTAGTCTCCATTAGTCTCGGCGACGAGATCTCTGCCTCCAACGAATTCCCTCATTTCCGGGGCAGCTTTCAGCTACAAGTGCAAACAGCAAGACGAGTTCATCTTGTGGCTTCGGGAAGCCCCGAGCCTGGTGAGCAAGTTCAGCTAGCCGAGCTTTTCCCTTCCGTGCGATTTCGAATTTACATACAATTTCATTTAAGGGTGCCTTTGATTCATGGAAAGCTCGAGATTTGAAAAAAAAAATTTCAAAAAATGATTAGTTATATTCTTAGAAAAATTTGTTAACAAAAAATGTTTTCATTATCGATAACAATTTTTTTTTTGCTCCTCATTATCGATAACAATTTATGCCGACCTACTCTCGTGGGTGAAGAAAATCGTTTGCATTTGTTGACCGCCTCTCCGAAATATAGTATGAATGTGCTACAGTGTCTCCCCTAATCGTGGCTTCTTGTAATCAAATCACTGGTTCTCAGTGAAAATTTGCAAAAGCAGATTCTCTTTCATCCGGTTATATTGCTATTTTAACGAAGAAATGATTCTGTGAATGAAAATGCTGACATCAAGCTTTGAGTCATTATCTTGTTTGTATATATCCCTTTTTGAGAAAATTATCCAAAAAGCCCTCAATCTATTACCCTTTTTGCTAATTAAGTCATAAATCTTTTAAATGTACCTTTTGAATTTTAAATATTTTCACTTTACCAATTAAGTCCATTCGGACAATTTTTATCGAAATCACCGAATTGATGCTAACCCTTTAAGTGACACGATCGATGCTTGACATAAATATTTCTAATAAAATTTAATATTTTTTCAAATATTTTTTTATTTTTTTATTTTATTTTTTTACAGCTGCAGCCACGTGAGCTCCCCAATAAACCATTTAGGCCACGAGCGAGGGTCGACACCCTTGCCTGGCCTAGGCAAGGGCCGCGATTTGTATGCATAATCTAAGGGCATAAATAGAGACTCCGGCAATCCAAAGGGTCATGAAAGTTAGGAAAATTTTCAAATAAAGATCCGAAACTCTTATTTTCTCAATGAAACGTGTTTCAAAGAAGGATCGAAATGCCCTCTTTGTTTCAAAGAATGGCCTGGTCGAAAGACATTTTCGTCTTTTATTATTTTATTTTTTTTTCCTTTCGTTCTTTTTTGGTTTTCCTTTTCTTTCCTTTTTTTTTTTTTTCTTTCCCCTCCTTGGCCATTGCCAGCCTCAACGAGAATCGCCCACTCGCCATCCGGCAGGGGTCGCCCTCTCCCAAAAGGGAAGAAAAAAGAAAAAAATGAAAATGAAAAAAAGAAATGAGAACAAATGAAAAAAAGTTAAAACGATTAAATATGAAAATACCCTTCGCCGAGACCTTTCTTAAAAATAAATAAGGCACTTCATGCCATTCTTTAAAACAATATCAACTTTACGCCTTGAAAAATATGCAAACCCTTAGATTGTGGTAGTAGCATGACCTATATGATAATCTTACAAAAGAAAATTCAAACTTATTTCTCATGAGTTATTGATATGCCAAACTTTCGGGGTAAGTACACATGAAATGCCACCATTTTTATATAGTGCTCACTTGAGTACTACAATTTTTTTTTCACTCATTTGAGTGTCACAATTTTTAAAAATTGATCACTTGAGTGCCATTGACAATTTGGCTTGCCCGAAATCCTATGTGGACGCTAGAAAGTTTGATCTCATCATCGCGGGCACAATTTTTTTTGATTTTTTTAATATTTTCTGGAATATCTTTATTTTTTATATATATTTTCAATTTTTTTATTTTCCTCTGTTTTTTTTTTTTTGGTTTTTGACATTAGCCGCGAAGGTCAAAAATTAGAAAAAAAAAAGAAAATATAAAATAATATAACATATGATAAAAAAATTCACGTGTGGCAAAAAAACTAAAAAAAAATTAAAAAAATCAGCATCCTCAAGTAATCGATTTTGCTCTCATTTGACACTCTAGTAAGCGAAAAAAATTATGACATTCGAATAAGCGCCGTACACAAATTGTTACACTTGCAAACAGCACTTACCTCCCAAACTTTCTTTTCGTTTCATCGATACATTGGATTTGCACTAATGGCCTAGAAATACTTTTCTTAGATTTCGGTTCCTATGGCCATTAGAACTCCGACTCAACAATGTTGTGGCATTGCTCATCCAATATGCCTACGCTCTTGGTCAACCTAGCAGCGGGTATCCGTTGTCGGTTCATCCGTTTCCTTGGCGTCGTCCACCGAGTAGTGCAACGTCGGATCTTGGCCGGCTATTATGGGCAGAAGTCTAGTGGAAGTTTTTTTTTTCTTGTCATTAATAAAAATTTAGTTAATTGAATCGGAAGGAATTTATGATGGCACAGAAAATGCGTCGATAAACCGACCCGTTAAGAAATGCGTCGATTTCCTGTTGACCCGGTCCGGTCCAGAACGACCCGGTCCGTTACGCTCACCTCACCGCCATAGAAACCTAGCTCTTCCCTCTCCCCCCACCATACGAACACCTGCCAGAAAGAAAGACCTTCGAGCCGAGAGAGAGAGAGAGAGAGAGAGAGATGGCGCAGTACGAGGAGGAGAATAGCGAGTTCTACGTGCGGTACTACGTGGGTCACAAGGGGAAGTTCGGGCACGAGTTCTTGGAGTTCGAGTTCAGGCCCGACGGGAAGCTGAGGTACGCCAACAACTCGAACTACAAGAACGACATCATGATCCGCAAGGAGGTCTGGCTCACTCCCGCCGTCCTCCGCGAGTGTCGCCGCATCATCGCCGAGAGCGAGGTTTCTTCATTTTCTCTGTCTCGCTCTGGTTTGTGTTTCCATGGTTTTTTTGTCTGGCTCCGTTGATTTTGCTTCGTTCTCGCGTGATTTTTGTTCGGATGTGCTGCGCGATTGGGTGTGGAGGTTGTGTTCATTTGCATTGTTGGTTCTATTCCGTCCCTTTTTGGCGTCTAGGGTTTTCCTATGGTGTAGGGCTTGGACTTAACGGGGGAAAAATGGAGTTCTCATTTATGATTGGGACAAGCTGCTTTTTGGGATTTCTCTTTTCTTCTTTCTGGTTACTGATTAGCCTGCCAATGCTAGAGGTTCACTGTATAGCTCACTGGATTGACCTTTTTTCCTTTTAGTCTTGCTTATTGGAACTGGTTTTATCAGTTCTTTAGCTGAGCATTTTTGGGAGGAAACAGCTTCGACCTGTTCTTGCTAGGAACTGTCCTTTGCACATTCTGTGATACTTGGATGGTTCCTCATGTTTAGGACAGTGTTGGGCAAGGATCTTGGTGTTCAGAATGTTGGATTATCCATGCATTTTTTGTGGTGTAGATTTGATTTTTCCTTTTTAAGTTCTGGGTGCATGAAACGCAAGAGATAAGGAGAGCCTTTGTGATGATGAATCACAAATGGTATGTTGCTTTCTGGGATTGTCTGAGGATTTTAAATTATTTCTTCAACCAAGGTCCTGGTCAGTGGTAAATCTGAGGCCTGGCAGCTGGACACTGACCGGTGATGATTTTGGTTTGATTGCGGTCAGCAGCTATAAATTTCCATTAGCTTCAGGGTAGTACTCATTGCTAGGTCACTGCTAACTTTCAAATTTCGTTTCTTATGGACCTCAAGTTGGACTGCCGGTATCCGATAAGAACAGATTTTGGGAAGAGTTGGAGGAGATTTTGAGGGGAATACCACGCGAGGAGAAGGTATTCATAGGAGGAGATTTAAATGGACATGTCGGACAGAGTAGTGGAGGTTTTGACGTAGTTCATGGAGGTTTTGGCTATGGGACTAGAAATGAGGCTGGTGCGGACATCTTGAGCGTCGCTTTAGCTTATGATTTGATGTTGGCAAATACCTTCTTCGGGGAAAAGAGAGTCACATCTCGATTACTTTTCGCGCCGGTCAAAATTGTAGCTAGATTGACTTTTTCCTTGCTAGAAGAGATGATAGGGCCTCGTATGTAGATTGCAAAGTCTACCCTAGAGAATGCGTAGCTACTCAACATAAGTTGGTGGTTTTGGAGGTTAGGTATAACAAAGCACGAAAACCGCAAAGAGGTGTCCAGATTCGAGAATAAGATGGTGGAAGCTAAAAGAGGAAAAACAAATAGATTTCAAGGAAAGAATGTTTCGGTGTAGGACCGTGGCAACTAGAGGACGAAGTAAATGTGATGTGGAACGAGATGTCTAATTGCATCCAAAAAGTGGCAAGAGGGGTACTAGGGGAAAGTAAAGGGAACGGACATCACGCAAAGGAAACTTGGTGGTGGAATGACGAGGTGTAGGAGGCGATTAAACGAGAAGAAGGAGTGTTTTCATCGTTTGCATGTTTGCCCTAATGGAGAGAATTTGGCAAAGTTTAGATTAGCGAGGAAAAATGCCAAGAAAGGTCATGCGGGAGGCTAGAGGCAAGGTTTTTTCCGACATGTACAAAAAACTAGGGAGCAAAGAGGGAGAAAAAGGTATCTATAGGCTTGCAAAGATAAGAGACAAGAAAAGTAAAGACTTGACACATGTTAGATGCATCAAGGATGAAAATCAAAAACTTGTAGTAAGAGATGCAGACGTCAAGGAAAGGTGGATGAGCTATTTTCGCAAGCTTTTTAATGGAGAGAGTGATATCATGGAGATGGATTTGGAGGACGTTTCGATGATTCAAATAGAAGGTTTGTGCGTAGAATTAGAGCGCACGAAGTTAAGGAGGCATTAAAGAAGATGAAGACTGGTAAGGCCTTGGGACCCGATGGTGTCCCTATTGAAGTGTGGAGATGCTTAGGAGTTGTGGCAATACGTTGGTTGACTAACCTTTTTAACAAGATTCTCCACACTAATAAGACGCCTCGATGGATGAAGGAAAAGTATGCTTGTGCCTATCTATAAGAATAAGGGAGATATCCGAATTGTTCCAACTATAGAGGCATTAAGCTTATGAGTCATACTATGAAGTTGTGGGAGAGAGTTATTGAGCATCGTTTGAGACTAGAGACTAAGATATCTCGTAAATCAATTTGGATTTATCTTGGGAAGGTCTACCATGGAGGCTATTTTCTTGATACTGACGGTGATGGAGAGGTATTAAGAGAAGAAGAAAGATCTACATATGGTGTTTATTGATCTTGAGAAGGCGTATGATAGGGTTCCAAGACAGTGTCTTATGGTGGGTGCTTGAGAAGAAAAAAGCACCGTCAAAGTATGTAGAGGCAATCAAGGATATGTATGATGGAGTTACTACATGTGTGAATGCTTGTAATGGAACATCAAGCTATTTCCCAATCACAATGGGCTTACACCAAGGCTCGGCTTTGAGTCCTTATCTTTTTGCCATGGTTATGGACGAGCTAACAAGAGATATCCAAGATGAGGTGCCGTGGTGTATGCTATTTGCGAGATGATATTGTGCTCATCGATGAGACAAGGGCGGGGTTAACGCTAAATTAGAATTATGGAGAAGTAAGTTGGAGTCCAAAGGGTTTACGTTAAGTCGAAATAAGACCGAATACATGAAGTGTGAGTTCGACAAGGCAAGAGGGGGAGATGAACCCGTCAATTTGCTCGGACAGAGGTACCCAAGAAAGATACTTTGAGATATTTAGGATCAATATTGCAAAAGGGGAGAGATTGATGAGGATGTAAGCCATAGAATCGGAGCGGGTTGGATGAAATGGCGCAAGTGCATCGAGATTTTTGTGTGATCGCAAAATCCCTCTTAGGCTAAAAGGAAAATTCTATAGAACGCCCGTAAGACTCGCAATGATCTACGGAGCCGAGTGTTGGGCCAAAGACAGAGGCAACATGAGCATAAGATGGAAGTAGCGAAATGAGAATGCTAAGGTGGATGTGTGGCCATACAAGAATGGATAAAATAAGAAATGAGGATATTCGACGAAAAGTTGGAGTAGTATCGGTGGCCGAAAAGATGAGAGAACATCGTTTGAGATGGTTTGGACATATTCTTCGAAGACCCCTAAATGCTCCGGTAAGAACAGTGTGTTATAGGGAGCATGACATGAGGAAAGGGAGAGGTCGGCGAAACTTACTTGGGGAAAAGTAGCAAGACAAGATTTGTTGGAGTGGGACATAGATTGGCGTACTATTTGTCTTAGGACGAGTGGAGGAAAGCGATTAACATTGTGGAGGGGCAAAAATTCCTATGTTCCCGATTGCCGTTTCGAGTCCTAGCCCTTTGTTTTCTTTATATTGCTATAGCTATGTTATTGTATTTTGTTTTATTTTATAGCTCTTTCGGTCTTGCTTTTTTTGGGTTCATCGACCGCCGACCCCAACTAGTTTGGGTTAAAGGTGATGTTGATGTTGATGGATCCGATGAGATCCATTGAAAACTTCCGTATCCTTAAATTTGGAGATTTGGCAATCGGAATCATATGTTTGATGTTACTAAATGCCAATTGATGATTGAAGCATTTGCCCTCTGTAAATGTGATGCTCGTGTGTGACAGCATGACACACGACACACACAAAAACACACACACGGGGTTAAAAAGCATTGATATGGTTGGCCTTGTATTTATTCAAGAAGGAAATTTGTCTTTTAAGCAGAAAGTTATCGCCTTTATTCTAAATAACTTATCCCTTCCAAGCATATGAACATATTAGGAAAACAATTATTTAACGAAAGAAATATATGGCTTTGTTGCCCTTCTCCTTATTGTCTCCGAGTTCTGCGTTCCACAGTCCAAATACAAATGGAGGGGAGATGCTTAGAAGTTCTATAAGTTGGGACAATTCTGCCTATGTTCTCAGCTCCTCATCTGAAACTGGTAGTAGAGAATGGCAGGAAAAAAATATGCAGAAAGCTGGTAATAGTGTCTTCAAGACATTGGCAATGATTGTTCTTGTCTGAGATGATCTTTGCGCCATGGTGAAGTTTTCATTTGTGATACCAATCCTCTGACTACTTGCCATATGTTCAGTGGGAAGGAAATGCTTTTTTAAGCATATGTTCTTGGCATTCTCCATGGACTTTTCCCACTTCTTTATGAATTTATCATGTATGCTTATTTTACCTGTCCATGCATATGCTGGTTTTTGCTGTCATAGATCATCTTTGTGCCATAGTAGCACTTCATTGGTGATACCAATCATTTAAGGGCTTCACATACTTCAAACCAATTTTGCTTTGGTGTTTTATCTTGCTACTGAGATATATTTGTTAGCCCATTGGTGCTCCTTGAGGTTAAGTTTTGGGATTTATTTATACTACTGCATGTGTTGTCCTCCTTTCAGAATGGATCAGTTACCTGTATATGTATTTTATCTTTTAATGATTAGTTGTATCTGATCGTTTCTTTCTTTAGCTTATTTATAACACATTTCTTTTCGGTGTATAATTTGAATAAAATTGACTGTCTTTTAGATTATGAAGGAAGATGATAGTAACTGGCCAGAACCTGACCGTGTGGGACGGCAAGAACTTGAGATAGTGATGGGGAATGAGCACATTTCCTTCACTACCTCGAAGATTGGTTCCCTTGTTGATGTGCAGACTAGCAAGGACCCTGACGGGCTTCGGATATTCTACTATCTTGTTCAGGTTTCTCTTCTTCTGCTTTCATTTGTTTGGCACTCCTTTCTAATGTTATGGTTGCTATGTAACGCTTTGATATGTGTCTCCTATGATGAATATGTAGTTTCATTGCCTTCGGGATGATTTCATTGTATTGCTATTCTAGTTTTATGGTGGAATTCACATGTTTTCCTTGCCTGCCTTATTTTTATTTGTGTGTCCTTAGGAGTTCTTGGTCGCATACAACTAACATATTCACATGATGTTGTTTCGTGTTAAAATGCTATTTATTTTATCAGGGATATTAATACAAATGGTCCTCGAACTTTGGCTCAATATATACTGTGGCACCTGAATTTTTAATTTGTGACATATTATCCATAAACTTTGGTCTAATGTACAATGTTGTCCCTAGACTTTTAATTTGTTCATGTGGTCCCCGATCTAATGAAAATTTCTAATGTAGTCTCTAAACTATATGAAAATGATTAAAAGTTCAGTAACTATATTTAACAAGTTAAAATTTTAGGGACGACATTGCACATTAGATCAAAGTTCAGGGACCACATTGAATAAGTTAAAAGTTTAGAGACGATATTGCATATTGGACTAAAGTTCATGAATCATTTTTGTCATTTTCCCTTTTATCAGAGACCTGATTACCCAGAACATTTTCTTTTCCATTTCTTTGGTGTTTCTGTTGCTCGTCTTACTTGAGACCTAACTGACTGTTCTAACATGTTTAATGCTTATACTGGGTTTACGCCACTTGGCTTTTTAAGCCTTTTCCAGCTATATGCAGATATTCTGCCGCATTTGGTTTCATTTTCAGGTTTTAAAGGCTGGTTTTCTTTGATTGGCTGTTTCTAAGAAATCAGTGAAGCTGTCCTCTGTCAGCTTATGCTCAGTCAAAAATTACCTTTCTTTAAATCTGCAATATAGGCTCTTGGATTGCCATAACTAATGTGAAAATAGAATCCACTAATTTTCCTATTTTAAGTTCATGTATTAGCAAAGTGTGGAGTCAGATAATGAATTCAAATACTGTCACCAGCATATATAATTCACGTGGAATGTCAAATGTTTCGTGTCTGTCTGTATCGAAAGCTTTTATCTGAAAGGTTTATTGAGTTATCCTGTGTGAAAAGGATGAGGAGGAGGAACTGGCCACATCAAGAACCCTTCGCCCTCTCCAATAATTTGATGCTGCTTAAACCTCGAGTAACTGTGGTTGGTTAAGGTTTACTTTAACAATCTTCCCATATCTTTCTTTCTATGAGCAGTATACACGAGGGTCTCGGGACTGTTTGAACTAGAGAAAAAACAGATGAAGCCAGGGGCTTCGCCTCTTGAATTTGTTTATATATGTTGATGTTTCTTTTTAAATTCATGTATTCTATGATCCCGTCAACTATGTTTTAGGCAACAGGAGAATTACGCTACGTCAACTCTGTCAAACAACTCACATTTATGAGTTCGTGATAATAATTGAAATACTTACGGTGCAGGACTTGAAATGCTTTGTGTTCTCTCTCATATCTCTCCACTTCAAGATCAAGCCAATATAAAGAGACGTCTTCAAAGCATGTGGCTTCCAATTGTTTGGTCCTTTTGGCGGTAGCCTCGTGGTCTGTCTTCATTTGATTGAGCAGCATGCATAGTTGGGTATTTTGCACTTTGAGTATGATTGGTGGAATCTCCTTGTTGAGGTTTGGGTATGTAACTGAAAGATGCTTTAACTCGAAATGCCAGACCTCTTTGATGCTCTCTCTCTCTCTCTCCCACACGCCCTCATGCCCTCGTGTGCGCACCGTGCTGGCTTCTCTTTAACTCGGAGGAGGAAAATGGTTGTCCTCTCGTCAATTCGGCTTCCATTAGATTTGAGTTCTCGGGTGATCAGTAAGGGGCTAGTCTAGCTAATTTTTGTTTCTTTGGCATTTAGTGTTGGGGCAAATCGCATATATGCCGTCCAATTTGCACAGCTAGTCAAGAAAGGATTGCTCTTGCGTAAGCTGCGGATAGTGTCTAATCTGTTTTGAAGATTAGTGACAGCTGCTCCTAGTTTTTTTTTTTTTTTGGTCAGAAACAGCTGCTCCTAGTTTAAGTTGGGGCAAATCGTATATAGTGACAGCTGCTCCTAGTTTAAGTTGGGGCAAATCGTATATAAACAGAGCCTTAGATTCTATTTGTTTCAAGAAAAATTAATAATTTGAAAAATAATTTTTTAAAAATGGTTCTTTATATCGCTTAAAAAGTGAATAAACAAAAAATATAATTTTTTTGGTCTAGTTTTATCTTATCATATTTTATTATACAAGCCACATTGTGTGTCTTTTGCAAAATTATTTTCGCTCACTCGTTTGTCTCGGCTTCTAACCCTCCTTCGAGAATGTGGGGAATTGAACTCCCTCATCTCCTTTTTCTCAAGTAAAAAGAGTGATTACTGGTGCAACCCCTTTAATACAAAAACATCTTTAGATATAAATTATTATTGATAATGTAAATATTTTTCATCAACTAATTATTTTACTATACAAACGATCATTTTCAGAAAATACTTTTTAAATTAGTCATTTTTCGTGACCTTTTGACATTCCATTAAATTCAGAGGAAACAAAATAAGAATACAAAAATGTAAAAAAAAATAAAATAAGAGAACCAAATATCAAAGTTAAAAGCTTGTAACGCCAAATGTGGGCGTCATCTGTACTTTTTTTTTTTTTTTTGGGGACAGAATTTTTACTTAGAATGGTGTGAGGGCAAATTGAAAAGGATTTCAAAAAATGCACTTAAAAAAATAGCAAGCCGAAGCACCGACCTCTATTCAACATGTGACGAAACGTGGTAGACGCGTGGATCTTCCCTTTGGTGCATCACTTTGATATTTTCAATATCAACGCACTGCGCCATTTGTTTTTCCTCCTTTTTCCTTTAATTCCATGTCGAAGTTTGTGCTACTTGCTTCCTCTCAAAAATTGCAAACTGGCTCAAGAAAAGTTATGAAAAAGTGGAACGAGAGGTCCCACGATTGAACTGTTCATCATTACAAAGTTGCAATTGTACCTACAGCATTTGGGCAAATATTAAAGAAAAGAAGAAAGAACATGAGTGTCCCATGACTAAATTTATTATTTTCTCTTCTTTCAATTGAAGTTCATAAGCGAATAAAAAGCAAATTGTTGATCTGCTCACGCAAAAAGAGAGAGAGAGAGAGAGAATAATTTCTTAGATCTTAGAATTAAGCTTATAAAATCATTTTTATCTCATGTACAAATCTAAAATAAATCTCATTAGAATGCAAAAATAAATGTGTAGTAGTGCTCCAAAGCACCTCAAATGAGTGGCTAGGCAAGGCGCACTCCCTGAGCAACATCTATGTTAACTTTATTCCGTTCTTGATTTCTTTTGAAAAAGTTTTTCTATTATCTTTCCATTTTAATTGAACCAAATTTGTTCCCTTTTAGCTCAAGGGGCATGTAATTCCCTTCAATACAACCAAAATCTCTTATTCTCATGATGACCAAGTATTCTTCTGGAGATTTGAGAAGCAGATATTCAGGACCTGGCTTTCGTTGGTGTAAAGTGGTAAAGGAGAGGTCAAAATTAGTTAATTGGAGGGAGAAACTCAATCAAATAAAAGGGAGTTGCCAGCCGAATGACGATCGTCCAGATAAATTTTATGCCGATTTTTGCATATAGAATGAAAAAGCGGCCCTCACCTGAGACCGGTGGAGGTTGAGGCCGGGTGAGGGAGAGAAAAAAGAAAAAGGGAAAAAGAAAAACAGAAATGATAAAAATAAAATAAGAAAAATATTTGAGAAAATATTTAAATAGTAATAAACAAATTATCCACATAAGCTCCAAAGATGCCATGAAGGACGGCCGGTATCCACGTCAACGATTTAGGACTGAATTGGCAAAAGGTGAAAAGGTTTAAGACTGAATTGAAAAAATGCTAAAAATTTAGGACTTAAACAATTTTCCCGGCTTTCGTTGGTGTAAGGTAGTAAAGGAGAGGTAAAAATGAATTCAATGGAGGGAGAAACTCAATCGAATGAAAGGGAGCTGCAAGCCGAATGACAATACTGTGCTGATTTATGCATATTCGAGTTCCTAATGGCTGTTGTACGATGATTTCTCAAAGCCAAATCCTGATGCCAAGTGCGTATCACGATCAATGTCATCAGCCAACCAAAGAAGTCGGCCAAAAAGAACAAACCCCAGCCACACCATTAATGCAGGGAGGATAGTTTTGCAGTGATGCTCTTTGATTGAAAGTTGCATAGTACTTAGTCAAGTGACGATGATATGGCGTGTGATCCTCGCCGTTTCTCTCGGTTTATCATGCATGGGACTAGTGGTCATGGGTGCCAAGCCATGGATGACGTGAAGACGGTTCCGAAATGAATGCTGCAACTTTTTTCAGTGCCGGAAGCCAAGAAAAGAAGCAATGGAGTATGGAGAAACATGTACTTCCAGGCACCTGAACTCACTCGACATATATTCAGAGAAAGAGAGATTTTGTCAATGCTCACATTAAGTGCCCAAAAGCTTATTTTGTTACCTAAGACTACATTTTCGGCTGCCTATTGGGTGTGAACTCTGAAGAACATGACGAACACCGCCATTTTCAATATGCTGACAACACTATGTAGAAAGCAACAAGGCAAAAGAAAAATGCCCGGTCCATATCTACATTGGATTAGACCACCTTCTCTTCACCTCAGATTTCCACCGTACTTCCTTCAACTTCCCATCCAGACCGTAGTCTCTCTCCATGACAAGATTAATGCCTTCGCCGGAGTACCAGCCAACACCAATGCAAAGAATCCCATCCTTACTAATGTCAACATAACTGGTAACGCCTCCAGGCAACCAAAGAATGGTCGCATCTTGCATGTCGAGCATCTCTTCCTCCCCAAAGTATACTGAGTTCTCAGGCACGGTCCTTTTCTTTAAGGTCTCAGTGCAGAGGTAGACATATGGGGTCCCATTGCTTTCTTCTGCAACCGTCTCTTCCACATATACCGGTGTGGCGCACACCTCAAATACTTTCCATGAACCAGTGAGATCTGATGGCTGGGTTCTTTTCCGCAATGAAAATGGCTTCACATCAAAGTCCATATCGCTGTCACATGACAACAGACAAAACTTAGGTTTATTCTGCAGGAAAGATTGAAACCACAAGCATAATTTTGTAACTCGAGAAAAACCAAAGACCCTCGACTCATCTCAGTTAGCCAAGCAAGGATTTGGAAAGAAAGCACTACAAGAATCAACAGAATGTAGGCTCTTGACGGAACTTTCCTCTGCAGTATAATTGGTTCATAAGCATGTAATCCAACCAAGAAGTAGCCAATCCGGGGAACAGAATTTAGAAATGCAAACAGTCCCAACTGCTGTGGCATAATCTTTAAGGAGGGACGGTTTAGTCTATCACATATCTGATAAAACTCCCAAGTTACGAAAAGATTAAGACCTTCATTTGTCTAGGACCAGCATCACCGCTATGGGTATCGTGGCATCTAGTTCGTTAGGAATCCTGCGTAACCCTCCAATCTTTTCTTGTACTTTCAGGAACCACAATGGAGGCAGCACTATGAGGGGGAATAACACCATAAACACACTATCCATTAAGCGGCGCCACTTACTGCAAATTGTAGGACATGAAGTACAGCAAAGTTGTTGCATGAATTATTCACACTTGTCATCTCAAAATTCATTCAGATGATTTTTTGCTGCCTAACACTGTAGGCCTGCAAATAGAGTAGAATCTATATGATCCTCCTTGTCCTCTCAACTGGTAGAAGAAGTAACAACTTACAATTACTTTCAACATCATCAACATCACCTTTAACCCAAACTAGTTGGGGTCGGCGGTCGATGAACCCAAAAAAGCAAGACCGAAAGAGCTATAAAATAAAACAAAATAAAATAACATAGCTATAACAATATACGGAAAACAAAGGGCTAGGACTCGAAAAGGCAGTCGGGAACATAGGAACAACTTACAATTACTTTAATAAAAAAAAAAAAACAAGTGACCATAAAAACCTTAGTCACATCTTAATAGGTCATGACTTTACTCTTCTTTAATTACACATTTGTCCGACCCAAAAAATAACTCACATATCGCCATTGTTATCGTCGACTTATAAATATTCCAAAAAGAATAAAAAGATCTCAATTCTCAAGTATAGTTGTTCTACCCTTTCATCAAATTTCTTTATCAACGAAAAAGTTCGTAAAGTAAGCAGGGGACTTATTCAGGACTCCATCCTCTTCTTACACATGATATTGGATGTCTACCAGACCAACAGAGTTAAATTTTCATTTTGACTACCGAGCAGTCTGCCTGAGAGACAACTTGAGAGTCAAACATCTCCAATAGGGTTCTCCAGTTCCATTCTAGGAGTTAAACATCTAAATTTTTCCATATGCAGAGTGAATCGCTACAACTCCACTTTCATTTTAGTCTAGTCAGGAACCTACTTGTGATTGGGAAGGTGCTTGAAGGATCAAATCATAAGATCCTGGAAAATCTGAAACTCATGTACAAATTCATGTACCTGTACCAAATAAAGTTTCAAAATATTGCTTCAAAGACCTATATCATGGTCATTACTTGAATTTACGTAAAACTAGTTTTAGAAAACCTAAAATGTCGTGATATAGAACATGCTAGTCTGAATATAAATATTATTTAACGTTAAGTCAGTAAAATTGCACCTATCTCTAGGATTAGGACGAGTCTATAATGATCCTACCACCTTAAGATCCTACTAAATATCCGAATTGTTTCTTCGGTTATGAATAATAGGATCAGTTCATATTATTTGGACCAGGATTCTCAATAAAATGGAAACACAATGGGTCTAAGGATCAAAGCATGTCCACTATTAATGCAAAGTGAGTTACGTTACCTTTCATCACGAATATTTGCTGGACTGACCCACTCTTCTTCATAAACGGCAACTCTCATTATCTGAATGTGCGCACCCCCATTGTTGAATTCTATTGTGTGGACTAACCGGAGTCTTTTGTGACAACCTTTAACCAGACACTGAGACAAGGAAAGGGCAGATTAAGAGTGCAACAAAGAAAATTGACGTGACTATGTTTTTTTTTCATTTCAGAGAACAAAACAAGACATCTAGATTAAGCACTAAACAAAACAAATCCTCTTCGTTTTCGTGAGCTCTGAAGGAGAAGCTTAATCTGATCTGCCTGTGAAAGTTTTGATAGAAGCATTCTTAAAGCACCAATGATGTACGATAATACAAAATTCTCAATGAAAAAGAAAATTACCCGAGAAAGAATACCACTGTCATCATAAGTCACAAATTATCCACAACCACCATCATCTCCACGCATTCTTAGAAAATAAAACAAGTCCAAAGAGTCCCTTTTTATGTAAGATTTTACTGTAGCATTTTGCGGATGATACGCCCTTGTTAAAAGAAATTACTAGACCATTTTCTTTTAGCCTTGTAGTACCTATTATAAAGTAAAGAGAATTCCGACCGAGCAGCACTTATTAGAAGCACTTTTAGGGGCAGAGTCAAAGAATGTTCAGACCTAATAAAGATAACGTCACAACACCACAATCACATGAAAATGGAAACTAGTGACAATGATCAGAAGATCATGAGTCCAGCAGTGAGCATTAACCACTCTGTTTTCTATCATATTGAGTTTCAAAGAAAGCTGATGCTGAACAGTATCATCAAGACAATAAATACTCTTTGACCAACAAATGCAATAGCCTTTTCTTCCCTGATTTTATCTTTCTCTTTGATCCATGTATAAAGATGTGCTCCAAGTGCAGGATAACCAACCAATGATTACATATCTCCCATTTTATCTGAAAATAAGAGTTGGCTCCAATAACTCTGACAAAACACAAATCTCACACAAGAGCTGCCTAGGTTATGTACCAACACTTCATATGGTCTCAAAAGCGAAAAAGAGAAACCCATTAACAATGACAAAGAAATAATGTACCACAATGAGACCGAGATCAACCTGGTTCATGGAGAGTAATTTAAATAGCTGCAAATTCGTTGTTTTCATAACGACACTGGGAATAGATTTTTCTATGCCCGCCTTAAATTTATTCTCCACCAAAGTCTGCCTTAGTGGATGAAAGCTAAAAAATGCTCCCGACATATGCTCTCTACCCGCTGAAAACAAACACTGATGCCTATGTCTATGGATTGGAATATGGTCAAAGAAGTTGTAGGTGGTGATTAAACTCTTTAGTTGTGGCTGTACAGTAGGAAGAGGGATTATGATAGTAAAGGCGAACCAAATATAATAGTCAGGCAAGTGCTTATCCAATTTCCTAGCTGGAATATTTACATATATGATGCATTAAAGTCTCTTAGATAACTGCAGCATGAGGGGCAGATAGTCTTACAATCAGGAGGGAATTGTCAGATTAAGGGGAAAAAGACACTACAATATCTTCTATTTGCACACATTGAATACTGATCCATTGTCACCCTTTGCAGGCCAAACAGTAAATCTTTGCTGCTTCTTGTTCAGGGATCCTTTCTGACCTTCTGGTCACAAGAGAAGTACAGACACATTGTTTTATTGCCCCAAAGAACGACTGATATTGGAGGATGTCCTCCAGTCTGAATTTCCAGATAAAAACTACGCATGATGCTGCATTCTACTTAACTCAAAAGAAGAATAAGAATTTGCAAATAATCAATATGAACTTATCAAGTTGCATGTAACAGAAAATCCACACCAATGTTTAAAATGTTCCAATTTATTGAAATCTGGACTATTTACCTGCTCAAACTTGAGAGTGGGGCTCAAGTAATAGTTAGAATCATCAACTTCGCTGACAGGAATGTCAATTGGGCCCCTGGAATAAGATCCATCCTGCAAAGAATCCATTCAAATCAGTAAAAATATGAGAACGTCTGATATATTCCAAGATGTTTTCTGCTACTTCCAAATGCAACTTAGTACAGCTAGATCGTAAGCACCTTTTTTTACCATAAATAACATGAAAATAGCTTTAAAGACCTAATCATACAAATTTAATCAAGGACACTATCCACGATTATGTAGATATATTTTAGACAATTATATTCAACGGAATATCCCATATGTTCCCACTATAGGCTTTCCAGCTTCCATGAATCAATGACTCATTGAACGTCAACTTGGACAGCTTAGTTAAGCATGTATTAGCCAGACAATTTTCCAGTCTCGTGATCTGAAAGTAACTGAAAAAGAGAGAACGAAGCAGTTCATACCTCAAAGAAAACAAGACCAGGTTCATAGCCCATGACATCCTCTTCCATCAAATCACTGGCCCCAAAGTTGAAAGAATCAAATTTTGGCAGCATGCGATCTGCTGCACTTTCATCTGTTCGGTCCTTACATGAATCTCCATCTTTAGTCCCTTCTTTGCTTTCGGCATTGCCGCCATTGTTCAATGATATTTCACCATAGGGATTCAGAGTTACCCAGTTTATCTTTCTCTGAATTTGAGATGTTAATTCTCCATGTGATGCTGGAATTGCCTGAACACAGGAAAGTGTATAGCAGTCATAGAGGTTTTCATTCTTTTTACCAATCTCTATGGGTTCCATTTCAGCAGTAATAGGTGAAAATACAGCTCCCACTCCCTTCCATATCCCGCTCACACTACTAGCAAATGTATTCCATACTGGTCTTATTACTGGTTCCTGAAAGGAGAAAAATGCCATGAGTTAATTAAGTTCAAGAAGACCAAAAAAAATAATCAATTCACATCAAGCCATCTGCGCATAGCATTTTTCTTTATTGTGTTTAGATCATATATAATTTTATACTCATTTAGATTAAAAATTAATTCTTTCAACAATTTTAGACTTGAGTCAGCAGAAAAGTGCCCAACCCATCTCTAATCATTTTGGCCCCACAAATGTTTACCAAGGCTTTACTGAGTAATACTTGCAAATGAGATATTCATCTTCCTTCAATTATAAACTTGGAGATCCTGCAGGATATCAAAAGAAGCTTTAGCAACAAAATTATGAACAACAACAACCAATACCAATTCTTCTTCAGGACTTCCAAAATCATTTTTTCTTTCATCAAGATGAGCAAATATAAAGCTCTTTCCCCTTCTAGAGAAAGATGAAATCAAGTCTTAATATTATATCACTGCATCAATCTCAAATGCGTCGGAGATCTATAGAATATAGCTCCTTACAGACAGATAGAGAGCTGAATAATGTTTGAATCCGTTCATCAACAAGTATTTCCTGGGAAAACTGCACCGATTTCATCGCAAGCTATGACTAACTATAAAAAATGTATAACTGAACTATACATATACATTGCAAAAATCAGGCGATTTCTATCCTTTTTCTTTTTCATTAAATGTTAAGGAGAAGTTCACTATGAGCACCAAGGGATGGCTACCCATTTACAAAAGAAGCTCATGACTGCATACAGAACCTACAGATCGTACAGCAATCCTCACGAAACATGCTTGGCATCTGCTCAAATTAAATCATTATCTTTCCAGCAGCTGCATTAGTGCATGATCGATCACAAGAAACTACGGATTCCATCGATCTCAGAAACTTTTCGTATCAATTTGGGAAGTCCGTCAATGGTGCAGAACCCCTTTTAAACCCCAAATAAGCTGGGAATTCAACAACTTTGACGGAGAAGAAAGCATTGCCAGAAATTATAATTTGCTTAAGAATATTACACCAAACATATGCCAATACTCAAGACCAATAACAAGAGTTAAAATCAACCTTTAAAGGGCAGAAAGGTGCTAAGAAATTTCATGGACCATGCCGTAGCTTCCTGATAAATACTATTTGGTTCTAGTGAAACAGATTCAAAGAACCCAGAAAATTCAGGCAAGAATACAAACCTGCAAGTACAAAAGCTTGAACTACTCTGACTCTGCTAAACAACATTGGAACACTTCTATGCAGCACAAAGCCGTAAACTTCATGAAGGTGGCATAACATTAGAGTAATTCCTCCTATAATCAAATTACTCTTGCTTTTATGGGACCGTTTTTGAATTATGCTTTCAACCTTTCTCAGAGCAGCTGCTCTCTAGGTACTGGATTGAGGTCATTTCCACTGAACTCCCCAGGAACGATAATTAAAAGCAAAAAAAAAAAAAAAAAGATCCCACACACAAACAAACAAACAAACCAAAAAGCAATCAATACAGGAAGGTAATGAAACGAACCAAACCTGAGTCTGAAGAACCGTTTCGACCTCCATCAACATGGTGCCCGACACCATGACCTTCCCGTCCCTCCCTCGCTTCCCTCTCACCACTCTCCTCCCCCTCTTCCTACTCGCCCTCGGCCTCGTCCTTTCCCTCTCCGAAGCGGCCCTTGCGACGTCGTTGTCGATGCTCCAAACATTGTCCTTCTTGCCCCTGACGCTCACCCGCTGCTTGCTCCCGCCGCCGCCACCTCCGCGGCGCCCCTGGCCACTCCGGGGACGGACGGGGCCGGGTCTCGGGGAACCGAGAGGGAGAGAAGGCGGAGGGGGAAGGAGGCTGCGATTGTGAGCGGACACAGAGTGGCGAAACCCTAGCGGCGGAGGAGGAGGGGGATTGACGAGGGTCCGAGTGGAGGAGAAGGTCCGGCAGAGGTGGAGAGAAGGAGACTGCATTGTTGCTCTCTACCAGCTTGGAGAAGATTTGAGTTAGAGTTTGCAGGCGGTTTTTGGTTGAGGACGGAGAGTGGTGGGTCGAGGTTGAGGTTGACCGTTGACTCTTCCAGGGTTATTTTTCTGATTTTATCTGTATTATACATATATAAATATAAACAAACATATGCAAATGAAAAAATTTTAAATAAAAATCTAAAATACCCTTACTTCGCTAAAACGCAGATCTTTCCATCCTCTTCATCTTCACCTTTTCTCCCCGAAGCTCCCATCTCCTCTTTCCAGCTCCATGAAGATGAAAACCTTCCTCCACGCTCTCCTCCGTCACCTCGCAAGGCTCCCAATCTCGACACTTACGCTTCCCATCTTCTCGAGGAAATAGCTTTATTTGGACATGACGATGAGGATGCAAAGCTTCACTCCCAAAGCCTTGATCAACATCGACACCCTGATTCGTACTCTCATCTTCTCATACTTGAGAGTCGTTCGCAATCTCATACAAGCAACCAAATCCTTGGCGGTTAACATTGTGAGGGCCAAGAGACACCTTGTGGTTCATTCCTCCTGGCTTCGCCCGGCTTAGGGGAGGTCGAGGGTTGGTCGACCTCCCCCGGGTTGGGGAAGCAAGGTTATCCTTGCCCGGATTCAAGGGGTCGGCCCTTGCCGACGTCGACAATGGTCAAGGGAAGGGAGGGGAAAAAGGCAAAAATAAATTAGAAAAAGAAAAAATAAATGTCAAAAATGCCTTCCGATCATGCCGGTTTTTAAAATAATGAAAGCACTTCATATTATCATTTGAAATAAAGTCCACTCGGGCCTTTATAAGAGAAAATGAGAATCTTTGCCCTGAATTATATGGATTGTGATTCTTCTATGTCCAATAAGATATGTAGACGTTAATGATAATTCATTAAGTTTAAGCCTCTTCCCCTTCCTTTTTCCCCCCAAATTTGATTGTAATTTGTATTTGATAATTTATTATTTCATAATTCATTATTTTCATTTATTTCATAATTCATTATTTAAAATTTAAATTCAAAAATCATAACCGAAACCGGGCTTGAAACGGCTCTAATCGCTTGTTCAAAGTCGAAACCGAAACTACCCCTTAGGGGCTCGGTTCCAATTCCCCCATGGCCACGAATCGGAACTACTGGGTCTCGGCCCATGGCCATGCCTAGCAACGACCCTCAACCTAACCTAAGTGAGAGTTGTCGACCCTCGCCCACATTTAAGAGAGGGTCGCCGCCCTCGCCGAGGCTCCGTCAACCCCGATGACCATAGCGCCGCCCCACCACCCGCCTCTGTTTCTTTCTTCTTCTTTTTAAAACTTTTTTTAAAAGTATCTTAAAAAAGAGAAAATGAAAAAAATAAAATAAAATAGTAAATCACTAAAATGCCTCTAACTAAAGTGACCCACCCTTTTTTAGACTAATATAATCACTTCGGACTCTTATTTAAAATAATATGCACTTCAATCCCTCCTTTGATAAGATTAGGGCACTTTAGGTCCTTATTTAAAATAAGGTTCGCTCCAGCACTTTATTTGGGAAAATGAAAGGCACTTGGGGTTCTTTTTTGGAATTTTCCCTAAAAATAAACTAAAGCATGAAGCATGAGATTAAACCAATGTCGTTTTGGTTGAAATACTAAATTTAGTTAAAAATTGAAAAATGCTACAATTTTTTATTCCGAAAACACATATTAAAAAGGAGAACAAAAGTCAACAAAATGAACCAAAACATAAATAAATAATTAAATAAATAAAGTCGAAATGATAAGTTTTCAAACTTGAATGGACATTTTAAAAGTTTTTAGAATTCGGTTGCACTATCGAGACAAGTATTAATCATTCCAATATACTTATTTCTAAAGAAATCAATTAGTTGATACCAAGCTAATCGGTTTTCAGTTACCTTTCAAGTCTCGGGTTAGACTTGAGCATCCCTACTAGGCATCAAAATGACTTTTCCGATAATCGCGGAATAAAATACAAATATCCTTTGTAACTTTTGAGTGTGCCTTGAATTTCGGATTTTCCTAATTCGACTCGGGAGATAATTATTCTTTCAATTTGACCCTACATTGATACTCAACGAAATCCTTAACGCAGTAACCTGTATCACAAAGGTCAATGCAATGTATTGACTATGAGAACATCCAAATACTTTTGGTAGGACAATGTCCGGTATCAAGATTTCAAAATGATAGAAGACAAACCCCATTTAATTGAAATATGCTGAAGTACAGGGACTTTTATGAAATTACTGTTCTTTTCCTTTGAAAGGTCAAATGCTCCCATGGTCCAAAATCCTTACCTTCTTTCTGGGATTCCAGTCCTAATCTTTCTTGTCAAAATGACAAAGTCAGCTGTACATGCGAATATTGTTTTAAAAAAAACAAAAAACAGGTCCCAAAAAGACAAAAATCTCATTCCCTCAAAGCCCCGCCGTTAATTTCCGAGCAATCAAATAAGTGTAACCTTTTCACAAGTGAAAATCAACGGTTAGATACCAACGATGTTTTCGATTGTGTTGGATCCTTTTGACTTTTTGTTGACATGGCTTGGGTCCAGACTAAATCCGAGCGCATATAAAAAAAAAGTTAATATCACGAAAAATCTCAAATTAATATATTTGTTGTAAATTTATTTCAAATTATTTTTTTGATCACTAAAAATTTAGATCGGTACACTTATGACAAATTTAACCAAACTATTTTTTTTATCATAAAAATTCATAAACCGATACATCTCGTAATAAATTTACCATAAGCTAATTTTTTTTAACACGAAAATCACAAACGGTACACTTGTGACAAATTTATCCTCCGTTAAATTGAATTAATGTCATAAAAAATTTCAAATTGATACATGGGTAAAAACCCAAACCTGGTACACCTATCAACGTCACGTGTCGTCCAACTCAGCTATTTAACGGTTAGATTTAAGGAAAATAACGGAGGGTAAATTTGCCACGAGATGTATCAATTTGAGATAAATTTATCACAAGTGTACCGATTTGGGTTTTTGTGGTAAAAAAAATAGTTTAGGGTAAATTTATCATAGATATACTAATTTGGAGTTTTTCGTGGTATTAATCCAAAAAACTTTGTCCTTCTGATGACATCTTTTTTTTTTTTTTCTGGACAGAGACATCTTCTGAAAAGGGCCGTTTTTCTTCTGGCTTTATTATTGTAATGTCATATTAGGTTTAGGCTGACTTATTGATAAGGTAAATCTTGACCGCATGAATTTCAAAACTACATTGATAAGAAATCCATAACATGCTCGCCATTTTCAACACAAAAATGCATACCGTGCTGTTTTTGCAAGACTAAGTACAGCTTGTGAGAAATGAAATTTAAATATTTCCGTTTGCTGATCAGGGTTCCGCTGACTTGACGACGCTTTTAGTCTAAGAGATTAGGGTTGTTACTCGTTTTACGTGTTTATCTAACGGCCCACATATGAACGACTCTTTTCACGGCGAGGAACACAATAATTATCCTGGCCAAAAATCTCGCAAAGAGGAAAAGGTATTACAAGATTAAAAAGTGCTTAAACTAAATAAGAACTCGAAGTGTCAGTCATTTTTTCAAATAAGGATTTAAAGTGAATCTTGTTTCAAATAAAGATCCGAAGTGGCCATTACTATTTCAAATAAGAGCCTCGCCTCGTCAACTGGCTATATTTTCCGGCCGATCAAGAACATTCATGTTTTAAAAAAAAATTAACCTAATTTTTAATTAATTTAAATTAAAAACGTGGGCCTAAAGTGCCCTTGCATAATAGGGAACATTGAGGCCTTACCTACCTGGACAGATCCATTTTAAGAAAAGAGATGACAAATGATGCATGAAGTAGAAGTAGGGCTCTCGATCCTTCGATCGACGATCAACAGCTTGCATGCTTATGCAAGCAGTCTCTCGACCACCATTTTCGATTCTTATCTGAAACTAAGCAATAAATGATTGAATTTAATGCACCTGCGGGATGAGATGCACATGACTTTTTGTGGTAGGATTTCCAAGTACGGCGAAATTGGAAGACAAGATACGACTTTAGTGTTTTTTGACCCCTCAAAGACTGTCCGAGTACTCCTTTGACCTTTCACCCTCGTGCTTTGCGTACGTAGTTACGTGAAACCTAATATGACATTACAATGATAAGCCAGCTGACTGCCCATGCTTACGTAGGTACGTGAAAGATCAATTGAGATGCATTTTTCTCTTAATCAAGGAGCAAACAAGGAAGTTTCCATATTTTTCAATCCTACGGGATTTCATGTCGAACTGGTTCGGGTGATGGTTAAAATGGCCAATCGGTTGAGTTGGCATGGGTGGCTTTTGTAGTTTTTGTTCACTTCACTTGGAAAATGAGGATTGCGGAAACTCCATTAACACGAGTCTTTTGATAAAAGTTCAAATTGATGAGGATTGAGAATAGCAAAGGTTGACATATGAAATTTTTATGCACAAATTTGCAGAAAATGGAAAATCATGGACTAGTTTATTTTTCTTGTGTTTTTTTATGTAGTTGGATTGATCAAAGTTCTGAGTGATGTTAGGATAAAAATAGCAATAGTAAATGGTGCTGCCACGTAGAAACAAGGATGTCCTTGTAAAATAAATGTGGCCCATATGATTTTATAATAAGGGTTTAATAATTATTTCATGTTATAATTAATTGATATTGGTTATGAAAGAATACAATTGAAAATGTGCGATTCGATGTACTTTGATGGAAGGCACCTCTTGAAGAGGCACCTTTTAGATAACGTTTCAAGTTTAAAAGAAGTCCGGTTCTCTCTCCACCCTATCAACGAATAGATGTAACGGCGTTAATAACATAATGATCTATGGTTGTCTCTTTCTATCATAAACAACGTAAAAGAGCAGAGGGTTAAGGGAGAGATATCAAGTCTTCATCGTTTCGGTGTTTCCGACGAAACAATCGACGTTTAAAGAATCGCTATGGACAAAGGTACGTCTTCATTCTCATTACTTATTGATCGTGAAAATCATGAAGATCCACAATTTCGTATATGATGAATTTCCTCATGAAGTTTATGTTTAAGGCTCACAGTTGGTATCGGAGCGATGGTTTAGGATCTCATGATTTTCCTATTAAGTGTAAAGTTTATATGTGTGTGACGAAGGCTTGATGAACTTACGTTGACATTTATGGATGCATTTTTGTGGGGTTTTCAACGAATTACAAATTGGGCAATTTTCCGGATCTTGAAAGAAAACACTAATTCGGCCAAATTACGGCCGCCCACCACCCGAAATACATATAGTAGAGTCACACCATCATAGGTAACAAAAGCCCTCGATCAATTCGGCATTATAGTGATCGCAGGAGGCGAATTAAGTGGGGAAAATTTCGGTGGTTAGGGTTTATGTCCTATTGGGTTTTGCTTGTTTAAAGTCCAATTTCTTGGTCGTTTTTGCCGATCCAAGGCCCCGTAGTGGTTGTGCCGATGAGGTCTTCAAAACCCATGATTTAATTTTTTTCGACATGGGTTTTCGAAGAAGACCCAATGATGAAAGTCGCGGTGGAATTCGGCGGGGGAAAAGACGAAGCAGTGTGAGATAGATGGAGAAAAAATCGCACAAGGAAAAAGACCACGCGCTATGGTTGCGGGGCTCAAAATTACGGTTTGCCTCCGCACATGTATTTACGGTTTTGTCTCTTTTGTTTTTTTTTCCTTCGTTAAAAGAAAAAAGAATAACAGAATTTGCCCTATAATTACAATTCTACCCCATGTTTCGTCTTTTTGCGCAATATTACAGTTTTGCCCATGTTTTGTCTTTATGCTCAAAATTACTATTTTGGCCTTATGATATAATTACTGTTTTTGCCCCTAATGCTTTTGGGAATTTATGATAAATTACCATTTTACCCTTAGGCACTTGAATTTAATAAAACTTGAGAAATTAAGGGTTTGTTAGTCACCAAAGTGGCCGAACCTTAAGTTTCTTGAGTTTTTGAAATTCATAGTATTTTGTTCAATTATCCATGATTATCCGATACTTTGATTGAAACTAATATGTTAAATATCTTTATGGGTATCATGGATATATTGAAGTACATTTATTATAAAAACTTTGGGATTAACCCAAAGGTTAATTGTGACAAAAAAAAACCCAAAGGTTAATTAATTTCTTATAATTCATGAACGTAATATTTGGTAATTCAAATGTCTTATTAGATTTATTTGTATATCCAAAGATAGCAAAAAAATTTTAATGAGATATATTTGTAATTGCCAAATAAAAGTTATTAGCATCATTATGGTTAGTATCTTTGTGTATCATAGGATCGTCCAAAGGAGAACTATGATATACATGTAATGTTTAATTTGAATCGATTATGATATTCCCAAAGCGTTAATGTATGAGTATTTTCTTGCATACCCGTAGTATCGTACCTATTTCTCTTCATTCGCACGCTTCGTCTGTTCCATTATTCAATGGAATGAATTTCTCTAATTGGAGTGAGCAAGTCCAGTTCAATTAGGTGTCTTGAATCTTGATTTAGCATTTCAAGTTGAGAAACCGATTGCTATTACTAACGAGAGTGGCAATGATGAAATGTCTTTCCATAAAGCTTGGGAAAAATCAAACAAACTAAGATTAATCTTCATGCAAATGACAGTAGCAAACAACTTAAAGACCTCTCTTCCCAAAACCGACAATGCTAAGGAATTTATGAAATTTGTGGAAGAGCGTTCTCAAATCTTCGATAAGTCACTTCTTTGGTACATTGATGAGCACTTTGACCACCATGAAAAATGATGGTTTACGTACCATGCATGAACATGTACTTGAGACGACGAACTTAGCAACAAAGTTAAGGACTTTGGGAATGACCGTGGATAAGTTCTTTTTAGTATAGTTCATTCTTCATTCCTTGCCTCATGAGCAATATGGGCTATTTCAAATGAATTACAACACTATAAAAGATAAGTGGAATGTAAATGAATTGGCCAATATGCTTGTTCAAGAGGAAACAAGGATAAAAAATCAAAAGGCTCGTTCTTTTTTTCTTTTATGTCATCAAGAGCCCGAAAAGAATTCCAAGTGGAAAGGTGGAAAAGGTAGAAAGAGCAATAAAAAGGATTACACATCCTGAATGACTTTTCTAAGGCTTCTAAAATCCACAAGAAGGAATGCAATCTTATTAAGTGTCATTTTTGTAATAAACTTAGACACTTGACGAAAGATTGTTTGAAGCGTAAAGTT
Source organism: Rhodamnia rubescens (assembly GCA_021437795.1). Lineage (NCBI taxonomy): Eukaryota > Viridiplantae > Streptophyta > Magnoliopsida > Myrtales > Myrtaceae > Rhodamnia > Rhodamnia rubescens. The sequence continues at coordinate 821,649 of JAILYA010000105.1, forward strand.
TCGGAAAGAAGGGCAAGCCTTGTGCTTTGGTATGTTTTGAATCAAATTTTATTGAAGCTCCTCATAATACTTGGTGGATTGATTCAGATGCTACCACCCATGTTTCCCATACGATGTGGGGATTCGTTACGATCCAAGCCTTAAAGCCAAATGAGAACTACGTATACACGGGAAATAGAAATAAAGCTCCGGTTGAAGGCATTGGCACTTATCATTTAGTCTTAGATGTTGGACATTATTTGGATTTGTTTTGAACCATTTATATACCTATGTTCTCCAAGCAATTTAGTTTTTTTTTCCAAAAATTGATGTAGCGGGTTTTTCTTTTAAGTTTGGTTGTATATCTTTCAATTTGTTTAAAAATGAGAATCTTATTGGAACTAGAATCTTATGTGATGGTCTCTACATGTTTAAACTTGATAATGTATTCGTTAAGACCATAATGGCGTTGCATCATAATGTCCGTACTAAACGTAGTTTAGTGGATGAGAATTCGCTTGCTTGTGGCATAAACGTTTGGGTCACATATCCAAAGAAAGGATGCAAAGATTAGTGAAGAATGAAATTATTCCAAAATTGGATTTTATCGACCTTGGAGTGTGTATTGATTGTATTAAAGGTAAACAATCAAGACACACTAAGAAAAAGCGCTATAAAAAGCACGAGACCTTCTTGAAATTATACACATTGATATATGTGGTCATTTTGATATTCCATCTTTTGGTGGAAAAAGTTATTTCATCACCTTTATTGATGATTTTTCACGTTATCGTTATGTTTATCTATTGCATGATAAATCTCAATTAGTGAATACTCTTGAAGTGTATATTAAAGAGGTTAAAAGACAATTAGATAAAAAGGTGAAAATAGTAAGGTCGGATGGAGGTGGTGAATATTATTGAAAGTATGATGAATCGGGACAATGTCCGGGTCCATTTGCTAAATTCCTTAAAAAACATGGTATTTGTGCTTAATACACAATGCCAGGTACACCACAATAAAATGGAGTAGCAGAAATGCGTAATCGTACTCTAATGGAAACAGTTAGGAGTATGATAAGTTATTCATCTTTACCCTTATCTATGTGGATATATGCATTAAAGACTTCTATGTACTTATTAAATATGGTTTCTAATAAAGCGAGTTCCAAAGACTCCCTTTGAACTATAGATAGGTAGGAAACCTAATTTACAACACCTACATGTTTGGGATTGTCAAGCAAAAGTATGTATTTATAATCCACATGAAAAATAAAATTAGATTTTAGAATGACTAGTGGTTATTTCATTGGTTATGCAGAAAAATTGAAGGGGTATAGATTTTCTTGTTATAATTATAGTACGAGAATTGTTGAATCTAAAGATGCTAGGTTCATTGAGAATGGTGACTCGGTGGGAGTGAAAGAATGCGTGATGCTTGTATCAAGAAGTTAGGGTGGAGGTTCCTTTACCTAAGACGTTCAAAGTTGTTGTTCTTGATATTATTGTTTAACCGAGCGGAAGCAAGAACTTAATCTGAAAACGAGATATGCTATCCCACACGGGCTCTCCGGCCACTCAAGGGACCGCCTGTTAGTTTCCAGATCTCGCTCTTGGAACTAATCCTTTGAGAGATACCAAAAATTTCTGATCCACAGGATCCACTATCCATTACCACCATAGGTTTATCCCGATCAAGTATTGGGTAGTATCCAGCGTTCACTTGCGATATTAGTGGAGAGAGGCCCCGCCGGACTCTACACACGCTTTCACCCAATAAAACAGATCCGATAAACTTCTGAATGATCATAGATTCGTGGCAAGTGGAGAGCATACTTAACCAATCACCGGAATAGAGAAGTAGAAACATTTTTAGTGCGGAAGAATCGCTTGAAGAGAAGAGAGGAATTTAGAAGCTCATGTTGGAAACACACTCTGCTTGGATTTCATAAAGGAAGCCAAGTCTTGGCCTTTACAATGCGAAAGCTTGCCTTATATAGGCGAGGTCATGCGAAAGAAAACAAAGGATTCTCTATGATAGAGATCCGACAAGTGCGTACAATAATACAACTAACATTAACTTTGGGAGGAGTCATTATTGTTGACAACACAAACACATTTTCACAAAACGATACACAAATTTCTTCCGCTTTGCCTTTCTTGATTTGTCACAGGTGGAGCGGTAGAGTTATTGCAAGCAGGTGGACACGGGCGGGTGCGAGCAGATGGAGATGTTATGGCCTTATCTCCTTCGTCGGGATCGGGGTGATAATTGGGGTCGTCCGAGTCGAGCTGCCTGGTCCATCATGGCCGTCCTTTTGACTTCACGTATGCACGCAATAATTGCTCTCTTTCGTAGTCCGAGATGAGCTGGTCAAGGCCTGGATCATCGGGGGATTCCATGTGATTGGATGGTGCATCTTGTGACGAAGATGGGACGTCGGGGATGACGGGCTGTGGATAGTCGTATGGATCTTGTGATAATTGACCTCCCCATGGATCAAACGGTGCAAGAGGTTGAGGTGTCCGTATCCATAGTGGAGCTTGTTTGATTGTTGTTGAACTCCTGGAGGGCTTCGAACACATGAGAATGTGTTCCGGGAGTGTCCCATGAGTAGCTTCTTTGTGGAATAAGGCCATACCTCGGGTGGTATTACCTTATTTTCTTGGCAGAGAATGCGCTGGAGTTCTCTGTATTCGTACGGGATGTCGAATATAGTCCTGGAGTACGTCTTATGAATTTTGTACACTTGATCTTGGAGATTTGGCTTAAAGGAGCTGGTGCCAATTCCTGCCGCATTGGATCTTTTGTCTCCGGTTGGTCCAGTGAATGACCAAGGATGATGGAGGATGACAACGGTATGTCCGAGAGGTTACGGTCTGCCAACTTGTCTCTGGAGTACAAACATGTGTTTCCATGCTTGGAGTGGTTGGAACCAAGTGAGAATGTCAAGGAAGGATCTCTGGTCATGATTTCTATAATTTCCGAAAAGAGATTCGGACAAAACCTTAATGATTTCGTCCAAGGGAAATTCAATAGCAATCGATAGAGATGAAGCATATACCGAACATCCATTTGAGATCGAAGGGAATGGGATGGTGGAAGACCATCTTAATGGATGGATGAATGGGTATTCATAATTGAGACCTGGTTTCAACATGAGTCCGCCATAGTCTTTAAAAACTATGTAATGATAATTCCAAAATAATCTTTGAAAATGATCGAAAGAGAATTCTGTTTGAGATATTGAGGAATATCAGGCGGATATTGGTGGGATGGCCATTGGTGTTCTCTCATATTTTGAACTTTGAAGGTTCCTGAAAACCCTTTACGAATGAACATGTTGATGGATTGAAAAGGTTCTTTTGGCCGTGACAGGAAATCAGCCAAAATATTTTTCTTTCCGAAATGTGTTTTGCTTCAAAAGAGTATTTAGAAAACCATTCGCCCATCTTAAAAGCTGGGGATGAGGAACTTGCTTCGCTTAAACTTAAGCATTTGAGGAAAGGATGACATATCCATTTCAACTAGAAAGTGATGGCCAATGAGATGAAATTCAAATTTTTTGATGCCATTTTTTACAAAGCAAGAATTTCTTTGAAGGTGGAATGGTAATGCATTTCGCATTGGAAAACTTTCCACTTTTGTAAGCACTGATTCGTCGCTTACCTTTATCTTCTTCAAGAAGGATGGCTGCTTGAAGATTTGTCACCGGCATCTGTTTGGAGAATCGTTTTTCCATTGGAAGGGATTCGAAGAGGTGGCAAATTTTGCATTGGTCTTTGAGTGTCTTGATGGCATTGGTCCATTTAGGCGACCAAGGAGGGGTTTTTTCTTCAACATTTTTTGCGAGAGGATGAAGTGTCTCGAGAAATTTTTGGGACGAAGTCTCGAGATAATTGACAATTCCTAAGAAGGATTGTATTTGTTGGACAGAGAGATTTTCATCGGGAAATTTCTGAAGGTCTTACGCAATGTGAGGTCCGGGGCAATAGTTTCCATTTTTCAAGCGCATGCCGAGAAACTCGATTTCTCGTTGGGCTAAAATCATTTTCTTTTGAGAAAGCATGATGCCATGAGTATGCACAATTTCAGCAAATTCTTTGAAGAAGCTTTGCATGAGATTCTTCGTCGGGGGAGAAGAGAAGAATATCATCAATGTATATCCGTGCATTGGCAAGAATGGGCTGAAAGATTTTGCACATTGCTTTACGAAACAAAGACGGGCGATCTTAAGTCCAAATGGATGGACTTTCCCTTTGGAAATCTTTGGTTAGGAATGCAAAATCCAGTTTTGAATGCATCGATGGATGAATTCCAATTTGCCAAAAACTCGCCTTAAGATCAAACTTGGAATAAATCTTTGCTTGAGCAAGGTGGAGAATAAAGAATTTTTGTGAGGCAAAGGAAATTTATCATCTTGGATAAACAGATTGAGGGGCTGGTAGTTTGTGACTAATCTCAGCTTTCCTCGACTTTGTTCTCGCTCTTTTGTTGACATAAAAAGCTTCACATGCCCATGAAGAGTCCGAAGGCTCAATGAGTCCTTGGGAAAGGAGTTGAGCACATTCGCTTGTGCAAGTGCAAGATGTTCGGATTCATGCCTAAATGGCAAGCTTTGGTGGGATTGATTTCTCCATTTTTCTTGAAAGGAATTTTGACAAAGAAGTCAGAATTTTTCCAGAGAGGGTTGGTACAAGTTTGGATGAACTGGTGATGGGATTCGAACAGTGGGAGAGAAGAGATTGGGTAATTGGGTCAAGGATTTCATTTGAATAACAAAGAGTCTTTGGATTTCCACAAACTCTTGAAAGCTTTCTTGGAATTGTAACCCCTTTGGGTTGATTTTGAGTTTGGGAAGTTTGGACAATAAGTCCCAACCAATAATGAGATCCTTGTCGTGAGATGGACACCCAAGAATTCGGTGGTGATTTCGCATCCGGGAAAGATGTGGATGGAGATAGGTTTCTTTGCGTGATTTGGTAGAAAAAGTTTCTCCTGAGGTGATTGGAAATACCTGGTGTATGGTGTCCAAGTATTCTTCCGGGAGAATTTTACTATCAAGGAGAGATCTGCTTGCGCTGATATCAATGAGGGCTATGACTTGAATTGGTTTGGTGTCTTTTGAGATATGGATTTGTCTTGGGAAGTATGGAGGATGGAATGTAGATGAGTGAATTACGAAAGAATCGGAAAGGGAGAAAAAGGAGAGTATATCTCCTGGGGAAGAGTCGATGTCTGAGGAGTAGGTCCGTATTGCACATAGGGTATCTGGTGAAGGTTCTTCTTCAATGGAGAAGACGAATTCTACGTCTTCATCACCGAGAGAGATCTTTAGTGTTGAGAAATCTTTTGGATCATGTAACGCGCCCTGCTTTTTTGCACTGGGGAATTTCTTTGCAAAATGACCCTTCTTATTCTGGATATAACATCGTCGGACTTGGGTCTTCTTTGCTTCTTTGTTGAATGGGCTGCGAGACTTTTTTCTCAAGAATTTCCATTTTCTTCGCCTTTCGGCCTTTTGGCAAAGAGAACTTCTTGAAGTGAACTTTCTTCTTATGACCTGAGCCAGGAGGGGTCGGTGCGATCTCGAGGACATTTTATTTTCCATTCGGCCTTTCACAATTTTTGTCATATCGCCGATTGTCTTTGTTTAACCGGTCGAAGCCCGTTGACGTCGTCTACATCTTTCTTCAATGGCAATATGGACGGTTTGTTGGATTTCTCCAAGGGTGGATTCTAGGAGTGGCCTTTTTAGATTCTTGTTTACTTCATCCGCAATCTCTTTAGGAATGGAAGCTAAAAAGATTGGTTTAAGATTGATGTCGCTCCAAGGTGATAGAAAAGTCTAATCATCTCTTTGAAATGCCTATCAAGGTCTTTTACGGAGGTGGAGCAACATTTTCTTTCAAAGAACTCTTTTCTTTGGAGTTACGTTTCCTTGGTTGGTGCCAATGAAATACGAGTGAATGACACTGAATGGCTTGATCGAAGGACATCAAGAGGAAAGCAATGCGGTCTTGCTCTGAAATGGATGTCCACCAATTTTTGAGGGTTCTAGTGAACTTTTTGGTGAATTCCAAAAGGACTTCATAAGTACTTTGCTCACTGAGATTTTTGGCGACAAGCCCGTGTGTGGAACTCTTGAAGTTTAAAGGGCCATCGTCGATAAGGAATATCATCAAAGGTGAAAAAGGTTCCCGAGGAGGAATGAGGATGGTGAGATGATGGTCAGGGGTTGGATTTGGAGAGGAAATATTAACAAATTCCATTTCTTCTTCCTGTTCATCTTCCTTTGGGACCGTTCTTCGCCATCATGATAGCGAGGAATCGGTTACGGATCATTTTTCGATTCGAAGAGGAAAGGGTTTCGGAAGGAGGGTGACGGAAGAAGACGAAGAGTCTTCTTTGTCCTTGATGGAATTTATTGAATCGAGGGGATTTGTTTCCTTAAGAAACTTTCAATAGGATTGGAGACCATGTAGGAAGGAAGTATATGGGAAGGAGAAGGAGGAGGTGAATCGGTGGTTTCCGTGGAGTGAAGGGGGAATAGGAAAAGTAGGAACAGGAAGAGACGGATGCGATTCTTTGAGGCTTTCGCTTTTTCAGCTCTGCCTTTTTGATTTCTTTGAGACGTGCTCGAAGGGCTAGCACGTTGGTTCTTGGTTCAGTGAAACCATTTCAAGAACTTCTTTGAAGGGGGATGAAGAAGTTTTGCTAGAAGATTGGGAGGAATAGGTAGCAGAATTGGTAAAAGAGGGGTATAAAGAAGCATGAGGTATAGAGGGTGGAAAGGAGGGTTGGTGCTCAAGTTGAGCTTTCGGCCTTCAAGAATCCGAATTTGCCTTTTGAGTTTTTCAATACGAGGAGTCGATCATCTAGGTAATGATGATGGACTTGCTGATTTTCCATCATATACAACCTTTTTCGGGAAGTCTTCGAGCATCTTTTGGATGTGGCTAGAAGCTCGGTCAACTCGATCGACCCGGGTAGAGACTTTGTCTAGGGCCACATTCTGGGCCAAGGCATTTTCGGTTTGCCAATTCGTAACGGTCTAACTGGAGTGGCACCTTTCTTTCGCCATGTGGATCAATTTCATTTGGTGCGAGTACTTTGGGAGCATGATAGTACCCTTTTGGGCATCCGAAAAGTTTTCAAGTGGAGGAAAATGTAAAGGCGAGATGAATTCGATTCAACCGGCCTAGGTTGGAGAGGAGGAAGTCTTGGTGCTGAAACATGCATATGGTAGGAAGTGATTCGGGAAGGCATGTGTATGGTTTTGGGAGATCAATGGAACAAGAAGGATTTTTCTTGACCCATTTCTCGGATAGGTTTGTAGAAAGGACTGGTAATGGATTTCTTGGGAGATGGTGGTGGACGGTTTGGTGGATCTGGTTTACAAGGAGATGGGGAAGGAATTTGTAGTGTTGGGGAGTACCATATTGGACAAGATATTGCCGGTTTCCGCCGTCTTCACCAAGTGGTCCTACGGTAGGATCACCATCAAGATATCTTTGGTACAAAGGGTCTTTCTTTTTCGTTCTTTTTGAGGAGGGCCTGTCATCTTCTTCAACGAGAGAAGTACAGGAAGGACAGGAACATTCTGGATCCCAAAAACAATGTCTGAAGGGTCTTTGAAGTGGTGGATAGGAAGTCCATTGGAATCAAAAGTTGGACAAATTTCTTCGGATCCGGATCTTAATACTCACTTGTTTGGGATGGACATGGGGTGAAACAGAGAATAATAGGAAGAGAAGGAAATAAAGACGAGGAGTCTTCTTTTTCCTTTGTAAATTTGATGGTAACAAGTACCATCTTTCTTTTTTGTGAACCGTGGTTCGGTGGACTGGACCTGGTCTTGTGTTTTGGTGAAGTTTGTCATAGTTGGTCACCCAACTGTCGGGAAGGAGTTTGACAAGTTGGTCTCTCGGGAATTTGTCTGGGAACATGAACACAAGAAGTGCGGTCATGATCTATCGAGATGATAAGGGCATCATCTCGATCTTGGAAGGTTGAGATCAATGGCATGATTATGAACTCTGTAGACCATCCGGTAATGGAGAGTAGCAGCTAAAGAATTTGGAGTCGAGGGGCTCCAGTTATCTGTAGTTGAACTTTCAAGGCCGACAACAATCCCGGGTCTGCAAGTGCCATATTAAAATTTGGAAATAGAGTAACAAAGATTGTCCCAAACATTCAAAGTGGTTTGAATGGTACCGATGCGAGCATGCTTTGGTAGTCTAGGAATCTTGTATCCAAAAGAGCTATTCGGCCACAATAGGTAGGCCTTTTCGACCATGGAAGGAAAGAGCTAGTCGATGGCTCCAAAATGAAGATGGGTGAATCCTTGTTGGATCCACTTGGAGAGGGAATTCGGTGGAATTTGGTGTGTCACAAACTGTTCTTGTTGTGTGGCTAGAATATGGTGCTGATCAAACTTAGAAGATTGGACATACTCCTTAACCGATCGAGGGGTATGCCGGATGAGATGTTTGATGGAGCGAATGGGAGAGAACGAAGAAGGTTTGGCGAAAGCTGAATATGGGTTGATGAGAGGAAGATGGGTTTCGGAGATCTTGCTATCTTCCGAGAAAGCTACCTCCTAGACTACCAAAGATACGCATCGGCACCATTCAAACCACTTTGAATCTTTGGGACGTCTTTGTTACTCTATTTCCAAATTTTAATATGGCACTTGCGACCCGGGGATTGTTGTCGGCCTTGAAAGTTCAACTACCTGTATAACCTGGAGCCCCTCGACTCCAAATTCTTTAGCCGCTACTCTCCATTACCGGATGGTCTACGGAGTTCATAATCATGCCATTGATCTCAACCTTCCAAGATCGATGATGCCCTTATCATCTCGATAGATCATGACCGGACTTCTTGTGTTCATGTTCCCAGACAAATTCCCTTAAACCAACTTGTCAAACTCCTTCCCGACAATTGGGTGACCAACTATGAGAAACTTCACCAAAAACACAAGACGCCCCCATCGAACCACAGTTCACAAAAAGAAAGATGGTACTTGTTACCATCAAATTTACAAAGGAAAAGAAGACTCATCGTCTTTATTTCCTTCTCTTCCTACTATTCTCTGTTTCACCCCATGTCCATCTCGAAACATGAGTATTGAAGATCCGGACAAGAAATTTGTCTCAACTTTTGATTCCAATGGACTTCCTATCCACCACTTCAAAGACCTCTTAGACATTGTTTTTGGGATCCGGAATGTTCACGTCCTTCCTGTACTTCTCCCGTCGAAGAAGATGACAAGCCCTCCTCAAAAAGACCCAAAAAGAAAGACCCTTTGTACCAAAGATATCTTGATGGTGATCCTATCAAGGACCACTTGGTGAAGACGGCGGAAACCGGCAATATCTTGTCCAATATGGTACCCCCAACACTACAAATTCCTTCCCCATCTCCTTGTAAACCGGATCCACCAAACCGTCCACCACCATCTCCCAAGAAATGCATTACCATCCCTTTCTACAAACCTATCCTAGAAATGGGTCAAGAAAAATCCTTCTTGTTCCATTGATCTCCCAAAACCATACACATGCCTTCCGAACCACTTCCTACCATATGCATGTTTCAGCTCAAGACTTCCCTCCTCTCCAACCTAGCGCTTGAATCGAATTCATCTCGCTTTACATTTTCCTCCACTTGAAAACTTTTTAGATGCCCAAAGACGGTACTATCATGCTCCCAAAGTACCCGCACCAAATGAAATTGATCCACATGGCGTAAGAAAGGTGCCACCCAGTTTAGACCGCTCAATTGGCAACCCGAAAATGCCTTGGCCCGTAATGTGGCCTTAGACAAAGTCTCTACCCAGTCGATCGAGTTGACCGAGCTTCTAGCCACATCCGAAGATGCTCGAAGACTTCCTTAAAAGGTTGTATATGATGGAAAATCAGCAAGTCCATCATCATTACCTGGAAGATCGGACTCCTCGGATTGAAAAACTCAAAAGGCAAATTCGTATTCTTGAAGGCCGAAAGCTCAACTTGAGCACCAACCCTCCTTTCCACCTCTATACCTCATGCTTCTTTATACCCCTCTTTTACCATTCTCGTTACCCATTCCTCCCAATCTTCTAGCAAAACTTCTTCATCCCCCTTTCAAAGAAGTTCTTTGAAATGGTTTCACCGTAACCAAGAACCAACGTCTAGCCCTTTGAGCACGTCTCAAAGAAATCAAAAAGGCAAGCTGAAAAAGCGAAAGCTTCAAGAATCGCATCTGTCTCTTCTGCGTTCCTACTTTTCCTATTCCCCCTTCACTCCACCCGAACCACCAGATTCACCTCCTCCTTCTCCTTCCCATATACTTCCTTCCTACATGGTCTCCAATCCTATTGAAAGTTTCTTAAGGAAACAAATCCCCTCGGATTCAATAAATTCCATCAAGGACAAAGAAGACTCTTCGTCTTCTTCGTCACCCCTCCTTCGAAACCCTTTCCTCTTCGGAATCGGAAAATGATCCGTAACCGATTCCCTGCTATCATGATGGCAGCAACGGTCCCAAAGGTAGATGACGAAGAAGAAATGGAATTTGTTAATATTTCCTCTCCAAATCCAACCCCCGGCACCATCATCTCACCATCCTCATTCCTCCTCGAGAACCTTTTTCACCTTTGATGATATTCCTTATCGGCGATGGCCCTTTAAACTTCAAGAGTTCCACACATGGCTTGTCGCCAAAAATCTCAATGAGCAAAGTACTTATGAAGTCCTTTTGGAATTCACCAAGAAGTTCACTAGAACCCTCAAAAATTGGTGGACATCCATTTTGAGCAAGACCGCATTGCCTTCCTCTTGATGTCCTTCGATCAAGCCATTCAGTGTCATTCACTCCGTATTTCATTGGCCAGCCAACGTGAAAAGAACTCCAAAGAAAAGAGTTCTTTGAAAGAAAATGTTGCTCCACCTCCTGAAAAGACCTTGATAGGCATTTCAAAGAGATGATTAGACTTTTCTATAACCTTGGAGCAGACATCAATCTTAAACCAATCTTTTTAGCTTCCATTCCTAAAGAGATTGCGGATGAAGTAAACAAGAATCTAAAAAGGCCACTCCTAGAATCCACCCTTGGAGAAATCCAACAAACCGTCCATATTGCCATTGAAGAAAGATGCGACGACGTCAACAGTTCGACCAGTTCGTCAAAGACAATCGGCGATATGACAAAAATTGTGAAAGGCCGAATGGAAAATAAAATGTCCTCGAGATCGCACTGACCCCTCCTGCTCAGGTCATAAGAAGAAAGTTCACTTCAAGAAGTTCTCTTTTGCCAAAAGGCCGAAAGGCGAAGCAAATGGAAATTCTTGAGAAAAAGGTCTCGCAGCCCATTCAACAAAGAAGCAAAGAAGACCCAAGTCGACAGATGTTATATCCGTAATAAGAAGGGTCATTTTGCAAAGAAATGCCCCGGTGCAAAAAAGGAAGGCGATTACATGATCCAAAAGATTTCTCGGAACACGGCATCTCTCGGTGATGAAGACGTAGAATTGTCTTCTCCATTGAAGAAGAACCTTCACCGTATACCCTATGTGCAATACGGGACCTACTCCTCGACATCGACTCTTCCCCAGGAGATATACTCTCCTTTTTTCTCCTTTCCGATTCTTTCGGTAATTCACCGTCTACATTCCATCCTCCATACTTCCCGGTACAAATCCATATCTCAAAAGACACCAAACCAATTCAAGTCATAGCCCTCATTGATCATTGCGCAGCAAAGATCTCTCCTTGATAGTAAAATTCTCCCCGGAAGAATCTTTGGACACCATACACCAGGTATTTCCGATCGGCCTCGGGAGAAACTTTTTCTACCAAATCGCGAACAAACCTATCTCCATCCACATCTTTCCTCGGATGCGAAATCACCACCGGAATTCTTGGGTGTCCATCTCACGACAAGGATCTCATCATTGGTTGGGACTTATTGTCCAAACTTCCCAAACTCAAAATCAACCCAAAGGGGTTACAATTCCAAGAAAGCTTTCAAGAGTTTGTGGAAATCCAAAGACTCTTTGTTATTCAGCCAGAAATCCTTGACCCAATTACCCAATCTCTTCTCTCCCACCTTTGTTAATCCCATCACCAGTTCATCCAAACTTGTACCAACCCTCTCTGGAAAAATTCTGACTTCTTTGTCAAAATTCCTTTCAAGAAAAATGGAGAAATCAATCCCACCAAAGCTTGCCATTCGGGCATGAATCCGTAACATCTTGTACTTGCACAAGCGTAATGTGCTCAACTCCTTTCCCAAGGACTCATTGAGCCTTCGACTCTTCATGGGCATGTGAAGCTTTTTATGTCAACAAAAGAGCAGAACAAAGTCGAGGAAAGGCGAGATTAGTCACAAACTACCAGCCCCTCAATCTGTTTATCCAAGATGATAAATTTCCTTTGCCTCACAAAAATTCTTTATTCTCCAGCCTTGCTCGAGCAAAGATTTATTTCAAGTTTGATCTTAAGGCGAGTTTTTGGCAAATTGGAATTCATCCATCGAGGGATTCAAAACTCGGATTTTGCATTCCTAACCAAAGATTTCCAAGTGGAAAGTCCTTCCATTTGGACTTAAGATCGCTTCCGTCTTTGTTTGAAAGCAATGTGCAAAATCTTTCAGCCCATTCTTGCCAATGCTGCGGATATACATTGATGATATTCTTCTCTTCTCCCTGACGAAGAATCTCATGCAAAGCTTCTTCAAAGAATTTTTGAAATTGTGCATACTCATGGCATCATGCTTTCTCAAAAGAAAATGATTTTAGCCCAACGAGAAATCGAGTTTCGGCATGCGCTTGAAAAATGGAAACTATTGCCCGGACTCACATTGCGGAAGACCTTGAAATTTCCCGATGAAAATCTCTCTGTCTAACAAATACAATCATTCTTAGGAATTGTCAATTATCTCGTAGACTTCGTCCCAAAAATTTCTCGGACACTTCATCCTCTCGCAAAAAATGTTGAAGAAAAAACCCTCGTCCTTGGTCGCCCAAACGGACCAATGCCATCAAGACACTCAAAGACCAATTGCAAAATTTGCCACATCTTCGAATCCCTTCCAATGGAAAAGGATTCTCCAAACAGATGCTAGTGACAAATCTTGGGCAGCCATCCTTCTTGAAGAAGACAAAGGTAAGCGACGAATCTCGTGCTTACAAAAGTGGAAAGTTTTCCAATGCGAAATGCATTACCATTCCACCTTCAAAGAAATTCTTTTGTCAAAAAATGGCATCAAAAAATTTGAATTTCATCTCATTGGCCATCACTTTCTAGTTGAAATGGATATGTCATCCTTTCCTCAAATGCTTAAGTTTAAGCGAAGCAAGTTCCTCATCCCGACTTTTAAGATGGGCGGGGAATGGTTTTCTAAATACTCTTTTGAAGCAAAACACATTTCCGGAAAGAAAAATATTTTGGCCGATTTCTGTCAAGCCAAAAGAACCTTTTCAATCCATCAACATGTTCATTCGTAAAGAGTTTTCGGGAACCTTCAAAGTTCAAAATATGAGAGAACACCAATGGCCATCCCACCAATATCCCCCGATATTCCTCAATATCTCAAACAGAATTCTCTTTCGATCATTTTCAAAGATTATTTTGGAATTATCATTACATAGTTTTTAAAGACTATGGCGGACTCATGTTGAAACCAGTCTCAATTATGAATACCCATTCATCCATCCATTAAGATGGTCTTCCACCATCCCATTCCCTTCGATCTCAAATGGATGTTCGGTATATGCTTCATCTCTATCGATTGCTATTGAATTTCCCTTGGACGAAATCATTAAGGTTTTGTTCGAATCTCTTTTTCGGAAATTATAGAAATCATGACGAGAGATCCTTCCTGACATTCTCACTTGGTTCCAACCACTCCAAGCATGGAAACACATGTTCGTACTCCGGAGACAAGTTGGCGGACTGTAACCTCTCGACATACTTGTTGTCATCCTCCATCATCCTTGGTCATTCTTGGACCAACGGAGAGACAAAAGATCTAATGCGCAGAAATTGGCACCAGCTCCTTTAAGCCAAATCTCCAAGATCAAGTGTACAAAATTCATAAGAAGCCCTCCGAGGAGTTCAACAACAATCAAACAAGCTCCACTATGGATACAGGACACTCAACCTCTTGCACCGTTTGATCCATGGGGAGGTCAATTATCACAAGATCCATACAGTCTATCCACAGCCCGTCATCCCCGACGTCCCATCTTCGTCACAAGATGCACCATCCAGCTCACATGGAATCCCCCGATGATCCAGGCCTTGACCAGCTCATCTCGGATTACGAAAGAGAGCAATTATTGCGTGCATACGAAGTCAAAAGGACGGCCATGATGGACCGCATGCAGCTCCGACTCGACGACCCCAATTATCACCCGATCCCGACGGAAGGAGATAAGGCTATAACATCTCCATCCGCTCGCACCTGCCCGTGTCCACCCGCTTTACAATAACTCTACCTACTCCACCTCGTGACAAATCAAGAAAGGCAAGCGAAGAAATTTGTGTATCGTTTTGTGAAAATGTCTTTGTGTTGTCAACAATAATGACTCCTCCCAAAGTCAATGTTAGTTGTATTATTGTACGCACTTGTCGGATCTCTATCATAGAGAATCCTTTGTTTTCTTTCGCATGACCTCGCCTATATAAGGCTTTCGCATTGTAAAGGCGCAAGACTTGGCTTCCTTTATGAAATCCAAGCAGAGTGTGTTTCCAACATGAGCTTCTAAATTCCTCTCTTCTCTTCAAGAAGATTCTTCCGCACTAAAATGTTTCTACTTCTCTATTCCGGCGATTGGTTAAGTATGCTCTCCACTTACCACGAATCTATGATCATTCGGAAGTTTATCGGATCTGTTTTATTGGGTGAAAGCGTGTGTAGAGTCCGCGGGGCCTCTCTCCACTTGTTGATTAACTTCGCAAGTGAGCGCCGGATACTACCCAATACTTGATCGGGATAAACCTATGGTGGTAATGGATAGTGGATCCTGTGGATCAGAAATTTTTGGTATCTCTCAAAG
Organism: Rhodamnia rubescens; assembly: GCA_021437795.1. NCBI lineage: Eukaryota > Viridiplantae > Streptophyta > Magnoliopsida > Myrtales > Myrtaceae > Rhodamnia > Rhodamnia rubescens. The sequence continues at coordinate 836,671 of JAILYA010000105.1, forward strand.
GATTAGTTCCAAGAGCGAGATCCGGAAACTAACAGGCAATCCTTGAGTGGCCGAGAGCGTGTGGGATAGCATATCTGTTTTTCGAGATTAAGTTCTTGCTTCCGCTCCTATATGTCAACAATGAATCTACAGTAGTTAAGCCACCGGAAAAGCATTAAGAAGATCTCAAAGAAACAAAAAGCCGTTATTTCTAATAACTAAGTGGTTTATCTACAAGAGTCGAAATTGACTTAGGAATTGACAATGATCCAGGTTCATTTTCTTTGGGCATGGAATGTAGTGATTCTACAAATTGGTTTGATGCCATGAAAAAAGAGTTAAAATCTATGGATCGGATTCAAGTATGAGATATTGTTGAATTGCTTAAAGGATGTAAAAAGGTCGGGTGTAAATGGGTCTTTAAGACCAATCACGACTCACAAGGTGATATTGAACGGTATAAGACTAGACTTGTTGCTAAAGGTTTTACTCGGAAAGAAGGCATTGATTATAAGGAGACGTTTTCACCGGTCTCTAAGAAAGACTCTTAGAATTATTTAGGCTTTGGTGGCTTATTACAATTTAGAGTTATACCAAATGAATGTGGAAACTGTCTTTCTTAATGGAAATTTAGAGGAAGGGGTTTATATAGATAAACTTGAAGGCTTTTCAATTAAAGGAAAGGAATACATGGTGTGTAAATTAAAGAAGTCCATATATGGCCTTAAACAAGCTTCCGACAATAGTATCTCAAGTTCAATAATACCATAACCTCTTTTTGGTTTAAGGAAAACACCATTGATTGGTGTATATATATGAAGGTCGGTGGGAGCAAGTTTATCTTTCTAGTTTTGTGTGTTGATAACATTTTGCTTGCTTGGTAATGATCTTGGTTTGTTACATGAAATCAAGAAATTTTTCTCTAATAATTTTGAAAGGAAAGATATGGGTGAAGCAGCATATGTGATAGGAATAGAAATATTCCATGATAGATCATAAGGATTGTTAGGGTTGTTTCAAAAACCTATATTAATAAAATTCTAGAGAGATTCAATATGGATAAATATTCAGCGGGAATAGTTTCAATTCACAAAGGGGACAAATTTGGGCTTATGTAATGTCCGAAAAGTGAATTAGAACAAGAGTAAATGAAAAGAATTCCTCATGCATCTGTTGTTAGGAGTTTAATGTATGCTTCGGACTTGCACCGAGACCGGACATTAGTTTTGCCGTCGGAATGTTGGGTAGGTATCCAAGTAATCTAGGATTAGATCACTTGAAAGCTACAAAGAAAATTCTTAGATACTTGCAAGGAACGAAGGATTACATGCTCACTTATAGAAGATCCAAGCATTTTGAAGTGATTGGATATTCATATTCGGACTTAGCTTGATGTGCTAACACAAGGAAATCAACCTTTATTTATTTGTTTCTTTTTATTTGGAGGTGCGGTTTCATGGAAAAGTGCGAAGCGATTAGTCATTGTTGCATCCACTATGGAGGCTGGGTTTGTGGCATGCTTTGAGGCCACTATTCATGGATTATGGCTGCGGAACTTTATTTAGGGACTTGTGATTATCGACAATATTGCTAGGCTGCTGAAAATTTCTTGTGATAGTTCTGCGCAGGTTTTCTTCTCTAAAAATGACAAGTATTCTAAGGGTGCTAAGCATATGAAAATCAAATACTTGTCTATAAAAGAAGAAGTTCATAAACAAAGAGTGTCAATTGAGTATCTTTGTGACATCCCGAATTCCGACCCACTTTCGAAGCTATGAATGAATGAAATATCTCATTGATGTATTTCGATCCTAATCTCTCGGAGTTGATCCCTCTTGAGCAGACTAACCAAATGGGAATAGCTAGCTAGGAAAATCAAGTATGTGGACCTAAGAACTTGATCCTGGATTGACTCTTTGGCCATGAAAATTGTCGAGGGAATATTCGGACCAATATAGGCCGATCCTAGAATGATTAAGGAACGATTTGGATAATACCCTACGCTTGGATCACGGATGATTCCGTTTGACCTCGTATGGGTTCCGAACGTCCCTAAATTATTTTCTAACGATCGTGCCCATCGGGACTAGTGATTAACCCTCATAATTGAATGACAACCAAAGTCCCCATGGCTCGAGAAATTCTTAAACGTGATGTAAATCACGGGTCGATCTGCGTAACTCCTAAAAGCCGCCCGTTAGTTTGAGATACGTTGGAATTTCAATTGATCGAGATTGATCGCGAATCGGGCTTGAAATTTGACGTCGGACCTTCGGGGTTTCAATAAATAAATTTTGGACGTTTCCTCATCCAAGGTGTATGAATTCTTAGCGATTCGCCCCAAAGGGGTTTAGGAAATAATAAAAATTTGGACTGAAGATGGGAAATGATCTATTTACCCTTGGATATTTTCCCATTTTTCACTTTGGCCAAAGGGCATTTTGGTCAAATCCCCTAGGGTGGCCGAAATTGACTAGTCAAAGAAGGATGAAATTACCAAATTGCCCTTCAATCACTTCAAAACCAATAATTGCCTCACTATTGATCATCTTCATCTTTTCCACCCAAAAATTTGTGACCACTTTCTCTCTCTTCACTTCTCTCTCTCGCCCAAACCCGCAGCCCCATTCCGACAGCCCCACTGTTCCGGCCATAACTTTTTCGTCCAACGTCGCTTTGAGGTGAGACAACCTCCATTTGAAAGCTTATTGTCTTAGCTTTCCAGGGACATATTATAAGCTCGATTTGGCTGGGTATTTTTTCCCGTAGGTCCGTTTGAAGGGGCAAAGGTCCAGACGAGGCAAATCTGACCCGGTTTGAGAGAGGGCCTTTTTGCTTCGGTTTCTCGCCAGAAAACTTGCTAAAATAGTGGTAAGTTGGTTCCTAACCTTAGATTAGGTATCTAGAGTGCTAATAGAATTGAGATTTAGTAGATTTGGGTGAAAAATTGATGATTTTTGGTCATTTTCATGCCATGGCCGAGAATGAGAGGGAGAGGAGAGAGAAATTGGTGATCTTGCATGAATAGTAAAGTCAAGAGAGATTGTGTGTGGTCAAAGTTTGACCATGGTTACTTTATGCAAGTATTTAATCATGGTTAGGTTATTCCTTGACTTTAGTTATTGTTTTAACCATGGTTGGATTATATTCTAACCGTAGTTACTTTATATGTGACAACCTATCGTTATGCCACGGTATTAAATAAATGTGGTGTTACTATAGTTTAGTACTATAGTCGTGAATTAATTGTACGTTAGAAATTAATATGGTTCGGCTGGATCAATTCTCGCGTTAGTGTACTTTTAATTGTACACTATTAATTTCTTGCTACGTTAGTATAATATGGTCGCTTGGAGTGGATTGAATTCTGTGGTAGCATAAATTAATCGGGTGGCCCCGATGTATTAATTCTCTAACGTGAGTGAATCACGTGGTTCCGATCAGTATTTGCCCAAGTACAATTTAATTGAGTGGTCTCGATTGGGCAATTGAGAAAAATTGGAAAGATCGCATGGTCCCGATCTTTTGTTGGAGAAAGTTGGTGAGACCGGATGGTCTCGATCCGCTAATCAAGGAATCTAGCGAATCACGTGGCAAGGATTGATCGATCGAAGTATTTAAAGGATCGTGTGGTATCGGACGAGCGATTGGGAAATTATTGTGGTATATGGTCTTAAGTGGAATGAAAGAGAGGAAATGTGGGATTTTACCCGAGGCGTTATGACGGGGTTCGTATTTCATAAGACCATATGTTGTCCGAGGCGTTTGACGCGGGCTTTATTATTATTATACCCCGAGGCGTTGAACGCGGGGTTATGAGTATTATAATATCCCGAGGCGTATTACGCTCCAGAAAATATGAAAGTCGTGTTCAATTAAGTCGTCCGAGACCAAAGTGAGTCGTGTTTGACTAATTGTCCGAGACTTAATCCGATCGTGTTCCTATGTGTCCGAGATTGAGATTTATGGGTCGTATTCAATCAAGTCGTCCGAGGCCAAAGTGAGCCGTATTCGTCCGATTGTCCGAGACCGAGAAAGTATGAAGGTCGTATTCAATCAAGTCCTGCCCGAGGCCAAAGTGAGCCGTATTCGTCGATTGTGCGAGACCGAGAAAGTGTGAAAGTCGTGTTCAATTAAGTCGTCCGAGACCAAAGTGAGTCGTGTTCAACTAATTGTCCGAGACTTAATCCGGTCGTGTTCCTATGTGTCCGAGACCGAGATTTAAGGGTCGTATTCCTATGTGTTCGAGACCCTAGTATATATATATATATATATATATATATGGAGCCGTGTTCCATAAAGGTCCGAGGCTCAATGTTATGAACTTGTATGAAGTCGTGGAGTAACGTGGAATATTTTCGGAGTAACGTGGAATTTTATACGATAGCCTGGAGCGTGGAACGCGGGCTTTGGAGCAACGTGGAATATTTTTTTATTCCAGTCGAGACGTGAAATATCAATATGAGGGTAACGTAGAATATTTGAGAAAGTGTGGGAATTTTCGAACAAGTATGGAATATTCCAGGATTTATTAGTTGAATTATTGAGGTGAAGAAGGATATGTTGAAAAATTGCTGTTTTTAAAACTTGTCTGGAGGCACTAGAGCCCTAACCTAGGGTTAGGGGCTAGCTTATTGAGATTTTATCTCACCCCGTCGTGGGTTCATTATTTTTCAGACACTCCGCATCAGCAATGAATAATCCGCCCGGGAGATTCGATATTCCCCAAGGTCATGGTACCAAGAGAATATGGGGAGGTTGTAGAGCGATCGGATGCGGAACAGCCACCCGCTTTGACGAGGATGAGTTGGAGGCGAGAGTTGATATCGTACCGGATAGCGAGGGACGAGGCCTAGGGTAGTTGGCCTCTTGAGCTTTTGTAGAGTATTTTCTTTTGGAAGCATAGCGGGCTCGACCACGTAATCTTTTGTTATAGGTGGTGGCATGCAAGCCCTAGGTTTGAAGAGTTGTAACAATTGTGTATATGTACATAAGTTGTTTTACCGTCCCAAGTCATCGTGATGTTAATTAATTTTGTACGGGGAATTGTTTTCGCTTCCGCAAGTGTTATATTTGTTGGCCTTTGGATCCTGGAGAACGTACATAGTGTTGGCCAGGTGGGATGTCGACGGCTCGTAGGGTTCGGGACGTGACAATCTTAGCACCAATCTTATGATTGCAAATCCATTAACAAAAGGACTGTTGCTCAAAACATTTAATGAATATGTTGAAAGGATGGGCATTATTAGACGTCACCAATGATATTGTATTATGACTATATTAGTTTATGTATTTGACACTCGAGCTCATTTTTGTATATTTCTGATTTATCCTGTTTTTTACGTAGTATATATGATGAAAGTAGATGAATGTTTGATAGGATAGTCTCTAACATTGATATCTTTCTTATTTATGAATCATGATTAGTAGAAAGCTATAGTCATAGTACATAGAAGGGATTGTGTCGACTAATGACGCACAACGGCTATGACTCGCATTAGTCTTCTTTACTTTATTGTAGTTATTATGTGATAGCCAAATAAAGAAAAATTTTAGCATAATGTTATTGTGCTATTTATTAAACCACAAAGGAAACTTATATTGGCCAAGTGGGAGAATGTAAAATAAATGTGGCCCATATGATTTTATAATAAGAGTTTAATAATTATTTCATGTTATAATTAATTTATATTGATTATGAAAGAATATAATTGAAAATGTGCGATTTTGATGTGCTTTGATGGAAGGCACCTCTTGAAGAGGCACCTTTTGGATAACGTTTCAAGTTTAAAAGAAGTCTGGTCCTCTCTCCACCCTATCAATGAATAGACATAATGATGTTAATAACATAACGATGTACGATTGTCTCTTTCCATCGAAACAACGTAAAAGAACATAGGGTTAAAGGAGATAAATCAAGTTTTCATCGTTTCTAGTTTTTCTGTGAAACAATCAACGTTTGAAGAATCTCTATGGACAAAGGTACGACTTCATCCTTATTACTTATTGATCGTGAAAATCATGAAGATCCATGATTCCGTATACGATGAATTTTTGCATGAAGTTTATGTTTTCGCTTTACCCTAGCCTCTCTTCACCTAAAAAAATGACAGTAAAAATTTAATACCAACTGCATTGGATGATTCATGTAGCTTCATTGATTAGTCTGTTGCAAATCCCGACGGTCAATTCAATAAAGCACAAAAATTACCTAACTGTAAAGCAAGGATGAGCTTATAGTGCCTTAATTAGGTTGGTTTCTACAAATCTTTGCAACATATGATATGTGCAATTGAATATGTGTTGTCATTACATGGGATAACAAATTTGCATATCCTGAATTTGTTTCGATACAATAACTTAGGCTCCATTCGTTTCATAAAAAATGATTTTTATAAAAATATTGTTTAGATTTTCCGACGTTCGGTTGAGAGAACATAAATGAATCAAGAAAAATACTTTCCACCTATGAAAAAAAACACTTTCAAAAGTGAGGAAAATGATTTTTTAAGAATGATTTCATCATTTGAGAAGATGAAAACATTTCCCCTCATCTTTCGTACCTCCGCTCGTTTGCATTACTTTTATTTTTTTATTTTTTATTTTATTTCTTTTTATTATCACATTTTTTATTTTTTTTTTTTTTTTTATTTTCTATTCTTTCTTCCTCTCTGAGCTAAAGAAGAAGGGGGAAAAAGAAAAGAAAAATAAAAAAATAAAGATTAGAATTAAAGAAAAGGAAATGAAAATAAAAAAACTTTTAAAGGAGTGCGCGCATGAAGGAAATTCGGTTTTCTATACCGACCGAAGGAAAATATTTTTCGGTTTACTTTTAAGTTTAAGCTAAATATCGAAAAATATTGACATTTTCTGGAAAACGACTTATCGGAAAACATTTTGCGAAAGGTCAGCTTTTTCCACTACTTCTTTAGCTAATACACTCCTTATAATTGTGTTTTGATCATATTATCCTCCATGGGTTCCACTTTTCTAGCATCCTCTATTATTTCGTTTCTTTTTTTTGTGGGTCCCACCTTCCTCCTCCAACTTAATTCTCTATGGTCTCTCTCTAGAGGAAATTTTGGGCCTCTCCTATTCCTCTTAATTAAATCTTGCAATGGTACAAGCCTTGGTGATAATTCATCAATTATTCGGAAATGAAGATAACCCCCTCTCATCTCAATCGTGCTCCAAAACAGATTTTACACTTTCTAAATGGCCGGGAAGATGGGAAAGAAAGGGAAAAGAATAAGTAGCATTTTACATGTGTAAAATATGATTTTAACCATGTCAAAGAGAAAAGCAACAAAGAAAAAAAAAAAGGAAAAGAAAAGAAAAGGGACTCATATTATAAAAGAAAGGAGGAGGGCAGCAACGGGGATAGAGAAAACACTCGGCAAAGAAAAAGAAGAGGAAGAAAGAGATGGTGTACACGAATGGGATGCCTTGTCAAGATTATTCAACTTCGATTCGCAAGGCTCGATAAGTGCTCGCACTCCATGTTCGTATAATCGGAATGATTTTCGTTTTTAGGGCTTAAATTAGAATTTATGGGAAAATTGAGCTGTAAAGTTAGATTTTGGAGTCGTTAAGTTGAGATTCTTTAGGGGAACGATAGTTTATGGTTTTGTGGATACGTGGGATTTTACAAAACTCGATTTAGACTTACGGTTTGTCCAGAAACAAAATTTGGAAGTTTGACGCGTGCAATGAACGGTGCCCGACCAGAACATGTTGCTCCTATTCTTGCCAATTTTCAGATAGATTTTGAACAAGCTGTGTTGGGGGTTTTGTTGTTCATTAAAAGAGCTTTCTTTGGGTACGTTCGTTTAAATCGAAGTTCGGAGGAGAGAGTTATGGTCCGTTTAAGTTTATTGCGCAAGCCGCGTGCAACGGACAACATGCATGTCCGTCATGAGCGAGCATTTTATTGGTGCGTAGGTATCGCCTTAGTGACAAATAGGCCATTTTTAGTCAATTCATGCTTTGGAGTAGCATATTACTCAGTTTTTTATATTGCTTTTCATATATCGATAGGAACACGAGTGTGTCGGCTCAAGCAACAATCCTAAATTAACCTTAGTTTTTGGCTTTTCCAGGTGAGTGGTGCTATCTCTTCTTTGAATTTGTAAATGTATATTTTGAAAAATAAAAGGTATGAGATGTATTATGTGAACAATGTGGTTTCGCTAAAAGGTAAAAGTGATGTTTATAGCATATTTGATGCATAACTTCGAATCGGGCATTTGCTACCGTATTTGTTATTTGAAATGGTTTAAGAAGTCTGTTTGAAAGCCATTACAAAAGGTTATTTGCACTAATATGTGAATGATTTTACAAATGTGCTATGAAAGGTACGATGAAAGTTGTTTTTATTATATACTTGTATATATTCATATGAATCAAGTTATGAACTAGCTTATGCAATGAGTTTCGAAAATGATTTGAGAAGTCTTTTACAAAAGTATTTCTAGCAATGAGTTTTTACGAAAAGGCTATTTTTTTTTGTAAGGTAAGTATGTATTAACTTTTCAAAGCACTAGGTACAAAAGAGAAACCGGACACAAAAATCATGAACCCGAGATGGCATTGTGTATGCCATAAGGGGTTCAACGGTGAATCGGTTGCAAGATACAATAAAGAACTATGTGCACCCTAACAATAGCCAAAAGCAATGGAGATAGATCCATAACGACGCCTAAGCACATGGCAACCCTATATTGAAACCGAGAGGAAGGGTCAAAACAGTGACCAAAAAACAAGGCGAGTAGCCAATGCGAGATCAAGTACAAAGCGGGATATGGCAACCAAAAAGGTGGCTAAAACTCGCCCTATAAAATAGAAAAGCAAAGCGAGAATGAGGCGCGCAGCAAGTGAAAATAGCGTGAGGAGCGTGAGTCGGTGTAGCATCGTCATCGGCACGAGCAAATAGGAATACAAAGCAGCAGCTACCCAAGAAGCATTGAGACAAAGAACAGGGTGGAAAACAACTCCAGCAGCGGGAGTATAGGTGGAGTGGCGGTGTGTGCAATAAGCCATGCTTTGGTGACCAGCAAATAGAAGACGAGTAGAAGAACAATAAGGCGGCAATCAAGGCAACAAGCGAACCTCAGTGGCAGCGGCATCACCAGGCTATATAACGACAGAAAGCATCTCCAAGCGGTAACCAAGAAGCCAACCATACAAAGTAGTATCCAGGAGAATCACAAAATAACAAGTACCAAAGGTCTAGTGTAATGGCTACACACAGGCTTGGGGTACGTCAAAGATGGAAGGGGAAAGGGCCCAATTTCTTTGAAGTAACCTATTGCGGGGAGTATCCCGCACCGGGCTAAACAATAGCGCTTTATCCTTAATCAACTTCGTAAGGTGCAAGATAATAGAGGGCACAAAGAGGTTTTTTTCCACGGAATAAGACATTTTTCTTTCAATCCAAATGATGTGGCATAGAGCACCGAGCGAGTACCTGGCAATGCGGCTATGGAAGGAGTGGCCGCCAATGTGAGTTTGAGCCCATTGTATAAAGTCCTTCCATGGACGGTTGTTCCAAGTGAGATTGCAATTGGACGCCCAAATAGAAGCTAAGCAACCAGTAACTTCACACCCGAAAAATAGGTGGTTCACCGAATCAGTTGACGACAAAGACAAAGGCATAAGAGCCATCGCGGATCCTATGATAGTGCAAAAGGAGTACTTGTGTGGGCAACTGGTTGAGGATAGCTAACCATAGGAGGAAGGCATGGCGCGGCGCAAAGGTAGAATCCCATATGAAGGAGTGCCACTACACCTTGCTCCATCTAAGCCTGATGGTGTCCCACACCGAAGCCATAGAAAAGTCCCCGGATGGATGTCCAGTCAAGTAACAATATCGTCTTTTCCCTCAACAAAGAAGGGAGTCGGTTCCAACCAAGTCATTAGTGTGCGGGAAACATCGAAGAGAAGAACTCCCTTACGGTTATCCCATGAGGAATCATAGACCGGTATATATCCCGAGCGGTGAAAGCTTGTCAAGCGGGCCTTTGTCATGCCAAAAGTCAAACCAAAAAGACGTTATGTGCCCATTGCCGATCTTCCATCTGAAGTGTAAACGAAACTCGAGACGCAGCTCTAGGATTTTCTTCCAAGTCCATGAGAGAAAGTCGGTGTAGTGGCCACCCCGAAGTTGGTGTTCTTTAAAAGGTTGAGTGGATCCACTTGCACCATAGAAATTCCTTGTCGGAGAATAGCAACCATATATGTTTAAGGGTGATCGCCTTGTTACGGTTCGCCAATCTGCGAATACCCAATCCACCTTCAACTTTAGGAAGGCAAATGTCGCTCCAAGCAACCTTAGCGCCTCCAATGCCAAGGTCAGGCCCGCGAAAAGGCTATTGTTTTTGGTTTGAGAAACCAACTTGTGATATTGATTCTGAATTGTTTTGTGAATTGTGAAGATACTACTGTGAGTTGTAATGATGGTCAATATCGCTATGAGCGCATTGAGGGGCTTGTTGGTATGCGCATACTAGTGTTAGGATATCCTTGTGGGCTGAGCCACCGACATTATAGGTAGAGACCTTGCCAATGGGGGAATCTTGGTCGCCTTATCACGAGGCGTTATACGTGACCATGGCTAGATATTTGAGCACGAGTTTGGTCAATGGAATGAACCATTGACATGTGACTTGAGATTAGTCGATGCAATGGACCATCGTCGTTCATTATGTATTCAATAGAATAGACATTTGATGTTTAATTTGAAGTTTGTTGATTTAGATGAAGTTTTTTTATATTTATAAAGTTATTGTGGAAAGGTATAACTCACTTTCGGTTTTGTATATATATGAACTGTGATAATTAAAAGTAACATCTATTTTAATATTTTGTTATTCACGTGACCACGTATTTTACTGTGCATTTTGACCAATGAAAGGAAATAATTTATATTTGAAGTTGTGCTTATATTATCAAGCGAATTTGGGATTATTGAGTTCGGATATGAATTTGTAAATATGCATAGTGGATGCTTAATCTGCTTAGAAGAGATACGCACTACTCACTGAGCTATGGTTGCTCATCTCTTTCTTTCCTAATCTTTTCTGGTTGCCAATAGAGCAAGAGCGTTATCAATAGGGACTTTTGGGAGTTCAGTTTTGAGTGGCTTAAAGTTGCGTCCTTAGGAAGGGAGGACGGTCGTGTCATCCCCCTTTTGCTGGTAGGAATTGGGGTGTGACATTTCTTGGTATCAAAGAGCCTAGGATTTGATGTGTAGGTGTAGATTTCATGGGACGTTGTGAGATTGTGTGTTAATTTATACCACGTTAGTCTTTGGTTAGGTATTACGACGTATGCTTCCTTTTAAGTTCAAATGATCTTGGTTTTGACTCAGAGAGTGTGAGAGCCAAAGTGATTCAGAAGATTTTGAGTTTGGTGTCATCTCTTATGGAATGCGAAGAGGAAACTCTGAAATTCTTCCTTTATCCGACGTTTGGGCTGGTTTCCGCTTCACTCTGGGATTATGCCATGCTGGTCTATTTCATTAAAAGTTCTCACAAAGATGACGGTTTTCTTTGCAGTACCATGATCAAAATCCGCGTTGGTCTATGCCAGTTTGATGAAGCACATGTTCTTTACCAAGATCTCCAGAGGAACACCGACTTTTCACCCGATAACTTTGTGTTCATGGCATAGGCGAAGTGCTACTCGTTCACTGTATTCTATTGGGAAGAGTTACTGGTGCAGAACCATGTTGTTAAAATGGGGTTCTGTTCGGACTTATGTGTGTCCACTTTATTCGTCGATGGGTACTCTAAATGGGAGAAACGTGGTAGCTGCATGGATGTTGTTTGACGACATTAGTGTGAGGAGTCTAGTGTCGTGGATAACTCTTATAGGTGGTCATATAGAGAGTGGGGATATGGGATATGCGAGGAAGTTGTTCAAGGATATGCTTGAGGACTCTGCATCGTTTAACATTAATGAGTGATAGCTGTGTTACGTTAGGAGATATGGACCCAGCCAACAATTAGTCTAAAGAGATGTCGGAGTTGAAATGTGGTTTCTTGGACTACGATGATTAATGGTATTGCCAAATAAACAACCCCCCAAAGCTTTGAGATTATTTTTCGTTAGATGCAATCAACTGAATTGGTTCAGCCTAATGAAGCCACTTAGTGTATGCGTTCTTCTAGCTATAGTTGATCTAGGTGCCCTAGATTTAGGCAATCAAGTTTACATGTTTGCACACACAAAAAAAGTAGTTTGACCAAACAAGCAGCGTGGGCACAGTACTTGTGGATATGTTTGCTATGAGATTGTTAAGCCAAAAGAGTGCTTAATATGTTGCATGAAAGACAGATAAATTCTTTGAATGCTATGATAAATCGGCTTGCAGTCAATGGGTATAGCAAAGAAATATAGGAATTATTCCTGGAGATGCAATAGCACGGGTTTCCACTAAATGATATAGCCATGATTGGTGTTCTATTTTCATGCAATCACTTTGGTTTGGTGAAGGAAGGGAATAAGTGGTTTAAAGCAATGGATGAGTTCAAGCTTGTCTCTCTGATAAAACGCTATGGTTGTATGGTAGATCTTTTAGGTAGAGCAAGATATTTAGAAGAGGCTAAAAGATAACCGAGAGTATGCAATATAAGCCTATGCAATAATATTGAGCTCTTTCTTATTTACTTATGGATACTTGAAGGATGCGATAAGAGCAGAGAGAATTGTAAGCAGAGTAGTAAATATGGAGCCCTAGAATGATGAGAACTGCAATATGTAGCGGAGAGGAGATGGACTGATGTAGACGAAATTAAGAGGTTAATGAGTACAAATGGAGCAAATAAGGAAACTGGTTGCACTGTTATTGAATTAATAGGAGAATGAGTTAGTTTTTAGCTGGAAATAGATTGCACCCACATTACAAGATTATCTACTCAACATTGGGTCAATTACTTATGCATAGGAGCAGACAAGTCATTGATCAAACACTATGGATAGCAATGCTCTGTGCAGGTTGATTAATGAGTTTACACATGGCACTTCATTGCAAAGTTGACAATGGAAAGAATTTTCACTCCTCTTGGTTTAGTCTACGTTGGCTTTGGTAATAATCTCCATGTTTGTCGGTCCGTTAACATTCATTGTCAAAGTCTTTAATCCACTTTCACTGGATTACTGGAACACCATGAAAATCTTGTACTTTGGATAAAGGCCATAAGTCATGGGTAACGCCATGGACAATGGTTTCAACTTGGTCAAAGCTATAAGCGTAAAGTTGTGGGAAGAATGTGTAGGGTCCTTCTCAGTTATAAGCTAGAAGTTTGCTTGTGGTTTATAGGTCGAAGTGATAGGTATGATCTTCATAATCATAACTTGTGAATTTTTTAGTAAAAGATTAAAGAGCTTTGTGGAACTAGTAGGCTTGGTCAATGTCAGTTATAGTATTGATTTAAATTTTGATGCAAGCCGAGTGCTTACATCATTGATATTAGAAGTGGTAAGTGATGAATTTTTATGTTTGAGAATTGGAGATTCGTTGAATTTAATGGAAAAATAGATAAGTTCGTACCTTGATTATATAGGAAGTTACATGCATTCGATATTAAGTGGTGATCTCTTAAGTTGTGATTTTCTTTTATAAGATTTATGCCAAGTAAGTTCTTATTTTTGGAAACCCAGATTTGAGAGAGAACTATGGTTAATTGCCTTTGGTGATTCGTTGAGATTGGGATTTGAAGAAATGGATCTTCATCTTAGCGCAATGATTATAAGTACATGATAGTCCTTTTTGTGGTGATTTTATAGATCTTGTCTTAGGTGTATTAAGAGTTAATTATCTAGTTATACTATATAGGCAAGTTTTGAAATATCAATAATCTCTTCTCGTGGTATTAGTAAGGACATGAAAAGTATTTGCAAGTTTCTGTGCAATAAGAGTGATTTGCACAAAGGGTGAATGATGTGGTATTCTTAAGCTAGGTATGTAATTGAAATGAATGGAATGTTGAAAGGAGAATTGATGACTTGTGAAAATTCATGTTGTGATATATTTAGAATTGATGGATATTTTGCAATTTGTATTTCAAGTGTTGATGAATGACAGTGAACTTTATGGTATTGGAGAAAATTATCGTATGAGTATTCTTAGGTTAAGTGATGATCTTGAGGGATATCAAAGACTATATAGGAACTATATATATAAAGAGGGTGATTGGATGATGCTAGACTACTTTGTTGTGTGAACTTTTAGGCATGTAAACGTGTAAGTAATAAATTTTGGTGGATTGGTTCGAGAATAGTGATGTGAAATGGAGGACCAAGCAATAACTATGAAATTAGAAACGTCTAGAGGAGTGGATGTGAAAAGGGATTTCAGGATTCCGGTGATGCAAAAAAAAAAAAAAATGGAGTAGTTTTCATGGTCAATGAAATGTGTTCTCATTCATTCGGAGTGAAAAAGGAGATATTTGCAGGAAATTCATAGATTTGATATTTAAACTCAGGTGAGACACTAAAATGCAAAAGGAATTTAAGAGTGCATTTATCATAGGATCAAATAAGTAACGATATTGGACAATTTGTTGATTAATGTTTGATTTGTAGACAAGTGAAATTGAGTATTAACAAACGGATGGGCAGTTACAACCTTCTTGAGGTACCTAAATAGAAGTGGGTCTACCGAGAACGCCAAGTGATAAGGACAACATATTGGGTGATTGTTAATAGATTGACTAAAGTCACGTGAGAACTTGAGGAAGAGATAAAGCGCAAATATCTTTACTTATCATTGAAGTATGCCTTAATTTTGAGGACGAAATTTCTTTTTAAGAAGTGGAGAATGTAAATATGATTTTGACCAAGTCAAAGAGAAAAGAAAAAAGGAAAAAAAAAGAAAAGAAAAAGGAAATGATTGAACACATCAAAGAAGAAAAGGGACTCATATTATAAAAGAAAGGAGGAGGGGCAGCAATAGGGAGAGAGAAAACACTCGGCAGAGAAGGAGAAGAAGAAGAGGAAGAAAGAGATAGCATACACGAATCGGATGCCTCGTCAAGACTATTCAACTTCGATTCGCAAGGCTCGGTAAATGCTCGCGCTCCTCGTTCGTATAATCGGAATGGTTTCCGTTTTTAGGGCTCAAATTCAGATTTATGGAAAAATTAAGCCTCGAAGTCAAATTTTGGAGTCGTGAAGTTAAGACTCTTTAGGGGAACGATAGTATAGGGTGTTGTGGAGCGGTGGGACTTTATAAAACTCGATTTGGACTTACGGTTTGTCCGAAACGAAATTTGGAAATTTGACGCGCGCAGTGAACTGTGCGCAACTAGAACATGTTGTGCCCATTCTTGCCGATTTTTGGATAGATTCTGAACAAGATGTGTTGGGGGTTTTGTTGTTCATTAAAAGAGCTTTCTTTGGACTGTACATTTGTTTAAATCAAAGCTCGGAGGAGGGAGTTATGGTCCGTTTAAGTTTATTGTGCAAGCTGCGTGTAACGCACAACATGCATGTCCGTCATGAGCTGAGCGTTTTATTGGTTCGTAGGTGTTGCCTTAGTGACAAATAGGCCTTTTTTTCAGTCAATTCATGCTTTAGAGTAGCATATTACTCATTTTTTGATACTATTTTTTATATATCCGATAGGAATACAAGTGTGTCGCTCGAGTAACAATCCTAAGTTAGCCTTAGTTTTTGGCTTTTCCGGGTGAGTGGTGCTATCTCTTCTTTGAATTTGTAAATGGCATATTTTGAAAAATAAAAAGTATGAGATGTATTATGGGAAAAGTGTGGTTTCGCTAAAAGGTAAAAGTGATGTTTATAGCATATTTGATGCATAACTTCAGATCGGGTATTTGCTACCGTATTTGTTATTTGAAATGGTTTAAGAAATCTATTTGAAAGCCATTATGAAAGGTTATTTGCACTAATTTGTGAATGGTTTTAAAAATGTGCTATGAAAGGTATGGTGAAAGTTATTTTTATTATATACTTGTATATATACATGTGAATTAAGTTGTGAACTAGCTTATGGAATGAGTTTCAAAATGATTTGAGATGTGGTTTACAAAAGTATTTCTAGCAGTGAGTTTTTGCGAAAAGGCTATCGGTTTTGGTTTGAGAAACCAACTTGTGATATTGATTCTGAATTGTTTTGTGAATTGTGAAGATACTACTATGAGTTGTGTTGATGCTCAATATCGTTGTGAGCCCATTGAGGGACTTGTGGGTATGCGCATACTAGTGTTAGGATATTCTTGTGGGCCGAGCCACCGGCATTATAGGTGGAGACTTTGCCAATGAGGGAATCTTGGTCGCCTTATCACGATGCGTTATATGTGACCATGGCTAGATATTTGAGCACAAGTTTGGTCAATGGAATGGACCATTGACATGTGATTTGAGATTAGTCGATGGAATGGACCATCGTCGTTGATTATGTATGAGATTAATCAATGGTGTCACGTCCCGAACCCTACGAGCCGTCGACATCCCACCTGGCCAACAAATAAGTACAGTTCTCCAGGATCCAAAGGCCAATAGATATAACACTTGCGGAAGTAGAAACAATTCCCCGTACAGAAATTAATTAACATCACGATGACTTGGGACGGTAAAACAACTTATGTACATATACACAATTGTTACAACCTTCAAACCTAGGGCTTCGGAGGCCATCTGTACAAACCTGTGACCACCTATAACAAAAGATTACGTGGTCGAAGCCCGCTATGCTTCCAAAAGAAAATACTCTACAAAAACTCAAGTGGCCAACTACCCTAGGCCTCGTCCTCGCTATCCGGTACGATATCGACTTTCGCCTCCAACTCATCCTCGTCAAGCTCGGTTGGCTATTCCGCATCCGATCGCTCTACAACCTCCATATCTTCTCTTGGTACCATGACCTTGGGGAATATCGAATCTCCTAGGCGGATTATTCATTGCTGATGCGGAGTGTCCGAAAAACAACGAACCCACGACGGGGTGAGATAAAATCTCGGTAAGCTAGCCCCTAACCCTAGGTTAGGGCTCTAGTGCCTCCAGACAAGTTTTAAAAACAGCAACTTTTCAACATATCTTTCTTCACCTCAATAATTCAACTAATAAATCCCGGAATATTCCATACTTGTTCCAAAATTCCCACACTTTCTCAAATATTCTACGTTACCCTCATATTGATATTTCATGTCTCGAGATTGGAATAAAAAAATATTCCACGTTGCTCCAAAGCCCGCGTTCCACGCTTCGGGCTATCGTATAAAATTCCACGTTACTCCAAAAATATTCCATGTTACTCCACGACTTCATACAAGTTCATAACATTGAGCCTCGGACCTTTATGAACACGGCTCCATATATATATATACTAGGGTCTCGGACTCATAGGAATACGATCCATAAATCACGGTCTCGGACACATAGGAACACGACCGGATTAAGTCTCGGACAATTAGTCGAACACGACTCACTTTGGTCTCGGACGACTTAATTGAACACAACTTTCACACTTTCTCGGTCTCGCACAATCGGATGAATACGGCTCACTTTGGCCTCGAGACGACTTGATTGAATACGACCATCATACTTTCCCGGTCTTAGACAATCGGACGAATACGGCTCACTTTGGCCTCGACGACTTGATTGAATACGACCCATAAATCTCGGTCTCGGACACATAGGAACACGACCGGATTAAGTCTCGGACAATTAGTCGAACACGACTCACTTTGGTCTCGGACGACTTAATTGAACACGACTTTCATACTTTCGAGAATAGACAAACCCGCGTAATAACGCCTCAGGTCACTATCCGCGTTTAACGCCTCGGGATATTATAATACTCATAACCCCGCGTTTAACGCCTCAGGGTATAATAATAGTAAAGCCCGCGTCATAACGCCTCGGGCTATAATTCCTCAATCCAACATCGAGCCGCGTCATAACGCCTCCGTGCAACATATGGTCTTATAAAGTACAAACCCCGCGTCATAACGCCTCAGGGTAAAAATTTCACATTTCCTCTCTTTCATTCCACTTAAGACCATATACCACAATAATTTCCCGATCACTCGTCCGTTACCACACGATCCTTTAAATACTTCCGATCGATCAATCCTTGCCACGTGATTCTCGCTAGATTCCTTGATTAGCGAGATTGAGACCATCCGGTCTCACCAACTTTCTCCAACAAAAGATCGGGACCATGCGATCTCTCCAATTTTTCTCAATTGCCCAATCGAGACCACTCGATTAAATTGTACTAGGCAAATACTCGATCGGAACCACGTGATTCACTCACGTTAGAGAATTAATAAATCGGACCACCCGATTGACTCACGCTAATCCATAGATTAAACCAGACCTCCCGATCAATTACGCTACCACATAAATTTAATCTACGCCACCACATAAATTTAATCTACGCCGGGCGCCCATATTATACTAACGTAGAAATTTATCCGGGCCGATCAAATATTAATTTCTAACGTACAAATAAATTCACAACTATAGTATTGAACTATAGTAATACCACGTCTAATTAAATACTGTGGCATAACAACATTTAGTCCTATATAAATAAACACCGTGGCGTAACGAAATTATGTCACATACAATTAAATACCGTGGCATAACAATAATGTCACATATAAAGTAACTACAGTTAAAATCTAATTTAACCATAGTTAAAAAAATAACTAGAGTTAACACATAACCCAACCATAGTTCAATTATTAGCAAAAAGTAACTATGGTCAACTTTGACCACACACAATCTCTCTTGACTTTACTATTCATGCAAGATCACCAATTTCTCTCTCCTCTCCCTCTCATTCTCGGCCATGGCATGAAAATGACTAAAAACCATCAATTTTTCACCCAAATCTACTAAATCTCAAGTCTATTAGCACCCTAGATACCTAATCTAAGGTTAGAAACCAACTTACCACTATTTTAGCAAGTTTTCTGGCGAGAAACCGAAGCAAAAAGGCCCTCTCTCAAACCGGGTCGGATTTGCCTCATCTGGACCTTTGCCCCTTCAAACGCACCTACGGGAAACAATACCGGGCCAAATCGAGCTTATAATATGTCCCTGGAAAGCTAAGACAATAAGCTTTCCAATGGAAGTGGTCTTACCTCAAACCGACATCGGATGAAAAAGTTATGGCCGGAACAGTGGAGCTGTCGGGACAGGGCAGCGGGTTGGGCGAGAGAGAGAAGTGAGAGAAAATTTTGTCCAAATGAAGAAGATGAAGATGGTGGATAGATAAGCTAGGCTAGGATATTTTGGGATGAAAAGTTTGACTATAATTCTTGGTCTTAGAAATGATGAGACAAAGACTTGTGGGTCCCACCAATAATTCATCTCCTTTCCCATATCCAGGTCAGATTTCACTTTTCGAACACTTTGGGGGCGAATCGTGAAATATACATGCTCGGGATGAGGCGACATCCAAAATATTATTATTGGAACCCCTGAAGGTCCGACATCTAATTTCGAAGTTAAATTCGCGATCAATCTCGATTAATTGAAATTTAGTGAATCTCAAACTAACGGGCGGCTTTTAGGAGTTACGCGTATCGACTCGTGATTTATATCACGTTTAAGAATTTCTCGAGCCATGGCGACTTTGGTTGTCATTCAATTGCGAGGGTCAATCACTAGTCCCGATGGGCACGATTGTTAGAAAATAATTTAGGGACGTTCGGAACCCATACGAGGTCAAACGGAATCACCCGTGATCCAAGTGTAGGGTATTATCCAAATCGTTCCTTAATCATTCTAGGATCGGCCTATATTGGTCCGGAATATTCCCTCGACAATTTTCATGGCCAAAGAGTCAATCCAGGATCAAGTTCTTAGGTCCACGTACTTGATTTTCCTAGCTAGCCATTCCCATTTGGTTAGTCCGCTCAAGAGGGATCAACTCCGAGTGAGATTAGACTGAAATACATCAATGAGATATTTCATTCATTCATAGCTTCGAAAGTGGGTCGAATTCAGGATATCACAAATGGAATAGACCATTGACATTTAATTTGAAGTTTGTTGATTTAGATGAAGATTTTTTATATTTATAAAGTTATTGTGGAAATGTATAACTCACTTTTGGTTTTGTATATATATGAATTGTGATAATTAAAAGTAACGTGTATTTTAATATTTTGTTATTCACGTGACCGCGCACTTTACTATGCATTTTGACCGATGAAAGGAAAAAATTTATATTTGAAGTTGTGCTTATATTATCAAGCGAATTTAGGATTATTGAGTCCGGATATGAATTTGTAAATATGCATAGTGGATGCTTGATCTGTTTAGACGAGGTACGCACTACTCACTTGAGTTGTAGTTGCTCATCTCTTTCTTTCCCAATCTTTTCAGGTTGCCAATAGAGCGAGAGCATTATCAATGGGGACTTCGAGAATTCAGTTTTGGGTGGCTTAAGGCTGCGTCCTTAGGAAGGGAGAACGGCCGTGTCATCCCCTTTTTCTGCTAGGAATTGGGGCGTGACAACATGGGGTTTGTCTTTAGTGTTTGATCCTTTTCATATTAATCTAAAGCATTCAGTGTTCATAGGGACAAGATCATACTCGGTTTGAGGAAAAGATCTCTGAAATTTGCCGAGGAGGAACTCTTCATTCGAATCCTAAAATTTAAAGTCTTAGCACTGTGCTATCGAAACTCAGAGAATTTAAACAACTGGGTAATGTTCTGAAATTATCATATTTTACTACGAAAACAATCATGCTTGTATATATTTATTCTAGAGAAATAAAAGTGATTCTTATTTTCAGTCCACTGAAACAAAAACGGTCTTCTTAACATCAGAGTCATAAATTCCTTAAAGAATGGAACAGAGAAGGAAATGGCATTGAGCAATTTAACAATTAACAATTCGGTAGCTGATGAAGAAAAAAAAAAGCAGAACCAATCCCTGCAACGGAATGTCTCCAATTGCTTCTGATGATGAGAACGAGAGAAAATGAAGCTTTGACTTTGAAGCTTCTTATTCTTTTCCCCTTTCTTTCCATCTTTTTGGCTAATAGGAAAATGTAAAATCTTTTTTCGGAGCGCCATTGAGATGAGAGGAGGTTATCTTCATTTCCAGATAATTGATTAATTGAAACCAAGGCTTGAACCTTTGTAAGATTTAATTAAGAGGAATAAGAGAGGGCTAAAATTTCCTCGAGGAGAGGCAACAAAGAGAATTAAGAAGGAGGAGGAAGGTGGAATCCGCAAGAAAAGAAAACAAAAGAAACTAAATAATTGAGGATGCTGAAAAGTGAGACCCACGGAGGATAATATGATCAAAATGCAATTATAGGGAGTGTATTAGCTAAAGAATTAGGCTGGTTTCTAAAAATCTTTGCAACATATGATACTTGTAATTGAATATGTGTTGTCATTACATGGGATTACGACATGGGATAACAAATTTGCATATCCTGAATTTGTTTCGATACAATAATAACTAAGGCTCCATTCGTTTCGCAAAAAATAATTTTTAGGGAAAATATTGTTCGGATTTTCCGACATTTAGTTGAGAGAACATAAATGAGTCAAGAAAAATACTTTTCACCTATGAAAAGAAACACTTTCAAAAGTGGAGAAAATGATTTTTTTCAGAATGATTTCATCATTTGAGAAGAGGAAAACATTTTCCCTCATCTTTCATAGCTCCACTCCTTTGCATTACTTTTATTTTTTTTTATTTTCTATATTCTTTCTTCCTCTGCCAGGCTGAAGAAGAAGGGGAAAAAAAGAAAAGGAATAAAATAAAAAATAAAGATTAGAATTAAAGAAAAGGAAATTAAAATAAAGTGAAAAACTTTTTAAAGGATTACACGCTCGAAGGAAAATTCGATTTTCTATACCGAACGGGGTGGAAAATATTTTTCAGTTTACTTTTAAATTTCAGCCAAATATCGGAAAATATTAACATTTTTCCTGAAAAACGACCTACCAAAAAACATTTTTCAGAAACATCACATTTTTCATTGCATTGTTTGTCGAGCAATACAATGAACTAATTGCTTATTGGGTATTTTAATTTGACACTGGTTTTATGCCCAGAGAAAAGGTACCTATCTAGCAATCCATCCCTTAAAACCAACACTATCCGTGCTCTAATATCAAATCGAAATGATATCATTGTCCGGCACAACAATGAGATCGATGGGCTCTCGCTCCAGATGAGTGATCAACATCCGACCGCATGTGTGAGAATACAACACTAACATCTGGAGACAGTCGCGACGTTGGTCTTACTTTATAACTCTTTTAATTCATAAAACAAAAAAGGCGACAGTGTTCTTTTCTTACATGTGGTAAGGTAAGGTGAAAAAGAAGAGCAATGACTGGCATCAGGGTGGGGGGACAATCTGAGAAATCAAACCAGACATTAGACATGGCTCGTCTGGAGTCCTCGGTGACTAGGGGTAAAAACCTAAAGAAAAACAACCACCCACCCCACAAAAAAAAAAAAAAAAACAGAACAAGAACACAAGAAGGTCGAATTACATGATGAAGCATTCAAAATCACAGACCAGAATGGACTGAGAGAACGTGAATGTCATACGTACAACACATTTGGGAAGAGAAGGCAATGATGATGAAGAAGAAGTGGAGGAGATTCGAGGAAAGTGCATAATTTTCTATCAAGTACCTTAGATCATGTTCTCATTTATTTCGGGAAATAAGAAAAAATTAACAAGTGGGATTGCTAAAATACACTATGTTTGGCATAACATACATTTTCATTGGAAGCGTCTGTGCAGTGTGATGTGCCATCTAAAGTGCCTCCATTTTTGTTTCCTCGTTGTATGTAGTGACATGTCGTGTGGCAAATCAAAGTAAAATTTGTAGAACTAGCTTTGGAAGGAGAAACATGAATGACAAGCTAATGCACCAACCCGTACTGAAGTCCTTTCTTTGGATGAATGGGGTTGGGAGCAACCTATCCTTTTAGAGGGATATGAGTTCAGGCTTTTAAGTGTAGATTGCTTTTGGTTGTGCTTCTTAGATTGATCTGTGCGAGCGTCTTTCTTGGAAGTGTCCGTGCAGTGTATGAATTGCATGCCCTATCCCAAGTCACTAGTCTCTGACAGTATTGTTTCTTTACTCAGTTTGGGCGGCCTTTGTACGGTGATGTCTTTGGTGTTCAACAGCAAGAGCAACCTAATTATGAGGTATGTCCCTTGAATTTATTTCACCCATCTGAAGCTGGTGATTGATTGAATCGATGGAATTCTTGTTACCCGTTGCCCTTTGGTTTTCAAAAGTTTGCGTTCGCTTATTGTGTGATCCATTCTGTAACTAGAATTGTTTTAACCATTTTGTGGGATGCTTTATTACTGTAGGAAGAGCCTAGGATAAGACCAAGAAGGGGGGGTGATTTGGAGGAAGTGGAAGAAGAGGGAGGAGGAGGAGGAAATGGAAGAAGAGATCGAGGAAGAGGAGTTGGAAGCAGGCATAGAATCTGTAGACAGTCTTTCAAGGTAACATGTCGTTTCATCTGTTCTTTATATGTGGGCAATTGTGCAAAACTAGGAACTCTTTACATCTCAATATTCCAAGTAAGAGTGAAAAACATGTTGCTATCACATAGGTTCTAGTTTTTCTATTCTTGTGATTAATAATGATTGTTCACAGAACTCCGACTGGTGTGGAGACGCCTCATGTAATCGACCTTCTCAAGCGGCAGAGGAAGGAGGCTGATAGGCCTCTTTACACTGTGGGCAAATTTCAGGTACAAAGAGGCGAGGGAGGAGGAGAAGCTGCGGAGCCAGCGGGAGGGTTTCAGCGACATGGTTGCAGAGGTTAGTTTTGCTTCCAGCTTTTTGAGCTGGTTCTGCATGGCTGAGTGTCTTGAACCAATGTGTTCTTTGCCTGTGAATTACATTCCTCGTGCAATCAAGTCTTCGGTCCATGATTAGGAAAGTTGAAGTCCATCCTACTAACAGCTCTAGTGGCAATATGCTTCAGATTGTTTGAGCTGAGATTCGACTCTTCTGTCTCCTCTAGGAAGGTCCTCAGACGGCTTGCGAAAACAGTCTTGACGTCTACAGAGCTTTCATGATTATCATTTCCTATCATTATATTTTCTCAGCCTATGTAGATCTTTGCTTATATGAAGTCAAGTTAGATGTTTTTTTTTTTTTTAACAGTGCTTTCTCTTCTGATTGCCTTTAGTTTTATCCGAGTTGTTGAAATCTTTATACACATTCGTATTTCTCAATTCCACTTTTGTTTCTATGGTCGTTTTGCTTGCTTGTGCATAAAGTGGCCGAGTTGGAAAATCATCAGAGTGCTTCTCTCCTTTTGGGCCAATTGAAAATTATTCAGTTGTTTTTTGTTTGACAGTAGAACGCACTCCATCCCTGAGCATACCTTAACTAGGGTGTTGATGTAATGAGAGTTCAGAATCCATTTCTTTAGTCTTTGGGGAGCTTGACTTTTACTAAAAAAATCAGGCGCGCGCCGGGGCCCTTTTTTGGTTGAGCTATATCTTGCAAGGTGGGACCGAGAGAAAGAAAGGACGGGGGCAACTCATGCATGGTACTTCTCCACCGTGTCGCCGAGGGACAGTTGAACGAATGACTCATGAATGCTGCTTGCACGATTAGCAAGTGTTGATCGTGCATGTGTGCACACGATCAACAACCGTTGCTGTGCATGATCAACAACTGTTGCTGATCCACCAACTTTCTTGACCTTCCGATACTAGGTGGATGTGAATCTCATACATGGTCTTACAACTTTGCAGAGACCTCTGTTTTTGGTAAATAGTTGCTCGAGCATGATTACTATGACCCTCTAGTGAGGAGGTATCCCTTCTTCCGAAGTTACAATGCTATTTTCCCGAGTTCCTTATAGAGAGAGTTATTTCGCGCTCCTAGGTATTTTGTACATACCCACCTATGTCGGTTTTGGATATAGGTACCCTTTTATTGAAGGTCGTTTAAGCCTTTTTCGGGAGTATGGCAGGGGTTACAGCACAAGTTTAGGAACTATTTTGTTGACCGTGTGTGCGCACTCCTTTTTCTTAATTAAAATTAAAGCAAAAGAGTACACGACCAACATGTGCGTGACAAAAAAATAGAATTAAATTAAATGCCATTTAATTTTTCAGCCCGAGTCAATTCAATTGTCGTGATTGCAAAAATATTTGCATTATTATTTCTTCCATTCAACGTCATCATAAATTGGTTTAGGTGTGTGATATGTTTAGGTTCATCATTGAGCTGGTAGTAAGGATTGCACTAGCACATTAGTGCTCCCAAGAGAATTAATTATCCCGATCAACCTATAGGTCCTACAAGCGATGAGTGACATCTAGAAATACGCCAAGCTACCCAAACAGTAAATGCTTTAAGGACATAATGAACTTCTCAATTTTAGCTACAACATAATTTCGTCCCTCTGTCTTTCTATGTCTCGCTCGAACAAAGACCATGAAATATTTGTTAAGCTACCAATTCGATTATATGCACAAACCTAAGTGGCATGCATTGTATACGAGACATAAACGGTTTATTCCTGGTTACAACCCGAACCGAGGATTAGATCATATATGACATCATTATTGCACCTTGCACGTAACAAGGACGCGAATTTCATTTTGCGCACACATATAGCTTCATATTTAAACGAACTATAACCATTAGATATAGAGGCGAATCAACGAACCGGCATATGCATCTCGTGAACCATAGTCATCTAACACACAATTCAATATTGTGAGTCTAGTCTAAGGACTATTTACACGAGACCAGATCATAGTCGCTAGTTTTCTTTTATAAAGATATATTATTTTGAATATTTTAATCTTCGACACATGCAACGTAAGCACATCTTCAAATATAAAATAATTGTTTGTAATTTTCTGTGTTAATATAATCTTATGTTGGATCAAATGGATGCTTTTAGTAGTACGGGTTTATAGCAATACACCTATCAATAAACTATTTTTCATTAAAATATTAAGTAAATTAATTAAAATTATTAAATATGTAGAATTTCAGTCTCATATATAGGTAGGGGTGGCACGGCTACTGCCAGCCGACCTCACCCCAAAATACAACTGTTGTGGGACACTGAAATCCCTTAATACGATGTACATGGAGAAGATCCGACTCGATGGGGTTGGGCCACTGTGAACGACGAGGCTTTGTGCGCCATGCCCATACCCGATTTTTCTCGTATAATTCATTAAGGGCGATAAATATATTAAAATTAAATTACGTGACTTAAATTTGACTAATATCATATAATTTTCTATAATAAGCAATATAAGCTCAATTTCTCCGACGAGAAATTATGGGCAATTATCTTACAAAGAGGACACCCTAAAAATGTTACATTGCTATTCGAGTACGGTTATGGTATGAATTGAATTTTTTATTTTACTAAATCAATTGTATTAAGGAAATCAGTTAAAATGACTATAGTATGTACTAACCTTTAAGATAAATTATTAAGAGCATAACATATGATATTAGAGTCAATTGAGTATTCTAATAATTCGAATTTTTCACGTGACTAATTATTTGATATAAATTTATTAACATTATGCTAATCAAATTACCAATTAAATTATAGAGAAAACTATGGTCTAAACTAAGGTTTAATGTACATAATGTACATAACTAAGCTTATGGGGGCAAAATGGGCATTTCACACCCATAATTATGGCTGGCCAACCTAGGGAATTGTGCCAAAAATTTTAACTCATTTCCCTCAATTTTTACCATGCATTAGTCATTTCACCTCCCATGACCCCCCAATAGAAATTCATGACAAAATATTTCTTACACTCAAACTCACTCTTTCACTCTTTATGCCCCCATGGCCGAAACACTCTCATTTCGCTCTGAATTTCAAAAAATTCACCTCACAAAGTGTTCTCAAAGAAGATCAAGGAAGATCCAAGGTGAATTTTCTCAAAAGTTGAGGTGTTCTTAACATTCAAAGACAAGTGTAACATCTTTTTATTGTATTTTCTAATTTAATGTCGCTAGACCTGGTTTATATGGAGCATGTTATGTAAATGGATGTATGAATGATAAATTTCGTGCTCATGTGGAAATAAAATGACTACATGGGTGAATCTAGTAAGCTGCCTTGACAAGAGTCTATTTTACCCTCTGTCTTTATTATTTTTGTACGGATTTTTGTGGACTTTAAATATTCTGAAACCAAATACAAAATTTGAATACAACACCCTAAACTATAACATATATTAATTTGAGAATTTTTGAAGTTTATATAGTCGGCCAAAAGCCCTCATCTTTCCATGATTTTAAACGTGTTCGAACTAGGACCACGTTGACCTCTCGAATTTACTATTTTTGTATTGTCCTTTGTGCACTTCAAACGACTTTAGATGAAATATTGACATCCTAAAATATGGTATATATTAAATGGAGAATTTTTGGAACACATGAGACCTAACTTTTTATTTTAATTTCTCTTGGGTCCGCATGTCCTGTTT
The DNA here is from genome assembly GCA_021437795.1 of Rhodamnia rubescens. Taxonomy (NCBI): domain Eukaryota; kingdom Viridiplantae; phylum Streptophyta; class Magnoliopsida; order Myrtales; family Myrtaceae; genus Rhodamnia; species Rhodamnia rubescens. The sequence goes on from JAILYA010000105.1 coordinate 864,125, forward strand.
TGAGTCCGATCCGACCCCCGAGGCTAATTATTTTTGTATCTCTTCTTGTGTACTTGTACGACTTCCAAACAAAACACAAAAGTTTGAGCTAACACATATTAAATTGAGAATTTTTGGCACACTCTAAGTTGAGGTTAAGACCATGACTCTAACTAAATGAGTTCTGTTTTTGGGTCCGAAAGTTGGGGCCAATTCCATGAATTTTCATGAAAAATGTAATGAGATATAGCTTGGAAGCTGGCCACGAAAGTTATAGATCTAGGTCTTGACTACATTATACTAAAATTTAGTGATTTTTGGAACTAAATTACTTGGGCTAAAGTATAAAATTCGTTCTGTGTATAAGACTAGCCCTAGAGGAGTAGTTCACAAAAATTTGGCAAAACATTTTAATCTGTGGGTCTAATGTATAACAGCTTTAAACGAAAGTTGATCCTTATTGAATGAGCTACTGTCCTGTTGGGAATTTTATGAATTTGTTTAGTAAATTAATCATGGTGGTCAATTAGGGCCTAAATTTGCCATGATTTCAACTTTGGGATAAGGAGTATTGTTAAATGGGATTACGTTATTATTAATGGCGATGGTGATAAATTGAATAAATTTGCATGTGGCATGATCATGTGACATATCATTTAAACACATGTGTGCATTAATTATTGAGTAATAAATTGCAAAAGAAATTTACATCGGATTGAGTTCGGATGGAGCCCCGGGTGTTTGGGAAGCCCTTTGCTGTGTGATCGGAGAAGCCTCCGGGAGTTGGAGATGCCCAAGTGCGGTAAGCTTAGCAGTGTCATGCACGAACGTCGGGGAGGAGTCCGTGAGTTCTTGGCAAGAAATACCTGTGAAATGTGAATTAAAAAATGGTTAAAGTTGAGATAAATGCATACTTGCATATCCGTGAATGCATTCCATAATCATCCGTGTGAAATTCATTCCTGCTGTGATGCCCGTTTGATTGAATAAATTATCATGTGTTGGATATTAAATAAAAAGAAAATTGTAATTTTTAACACCACCAATGCCTTGGCGTGGTAGTATGAGAATGAAAAAGGGTCCGAAGACGACCGTGGATCAAATCCCGAAAGTCATTATTGTAATATTAATAAATAAAAACTTTTTGGTAAAAAAAGGCAAGTTTATTTTACTAAATTACAAATTTTTTTTTTTTTTTTTTTATAACTTACTAAAAATGCATGGCTTTGGATAAATTGGTGTCGTGCGATATTTGAATAATGATTTGTAATGTTTAGATGTTTTTCTTGCTTGACAATGGCTCACTCTTGCTATATTTTCATACCATTAGCCATGGATCTCCCACCACATCACTGCTACAGAGCTCCCGTTAGTTTCGAATCCTGGACCGAGGACGTCGTGTTTCCCTAGTCCGATTCCATGTTTGTTAAGCAAACATCAGTGGTTTGGGTTCACGCGGGAGGTGACACTAGTCCCATATGGATTCACTGCCTGGTACATTAGACAAGGGGACTGTGTGCTGGGACCTTTATATATTCCAAACCTTGGGGATAATGGTGGTGATGATGGTAGAGCCGACGTAGACAACGAAGGTGGCAAGCCTGAGGAGGAAAGTGATGTGGACGTAGTGGATGATTAGGCTGTGGCTAGGGTCGTAGCTATCTGTGGGAGGTTATCTGTTTGTATTGTTTTATAATGTTTCGTTGTCTGTCATATCGTGATTGTCGTTGTTGTCTCATGCTAGTTGTGACGACCTGATATGGACCTACGATGTGTCAGTTGTTTTTAATTAATGAAGTCCTTATATTTCATATGAGATTATCTTCCGTTTGCGTTAATTAACTAATTAATTATATATAATAATAATAAAAGGGTCGGGTTGTCACACCATCCCTATCACCGCTCCGCCTGAGTGTGGGCGGTTGCCGAACAGATATCTATCCCGCGAGGCAAGGACAAGGATTGGTGGGAATATGATCCTCATCCCTGCCCCGGCTGCTGCCCCTCACCCAGGGCAACTCAAAGAATCACCTGGCATATTATCAGGCGGAAGATTTAGCACACAAAATTTTCAGAAATGTTTTTTTTCCTGTCGGAATTTTCAGAAGTATTTTCTTTTCTTTTTTTGGTCGGGAAATTTTCAGAAGTATTTGAAATGCGTATTTCTCTAACAAAAAACTGTATCCGAACTTCTATTTGTTCGTAACATGGTTTTGGATGCAATTAACAAAGAAACATGTTGAAAGACATACTTTACAAAGCGGTAAAAAAAAAACAAAAACAAGGACTAATAGTTACTCTTAGATCATCATAGCAAAGTATGTATTTTCACTAACGTCAGAAAAAATAAAGCATTTTTCCAGGCAAGAGAAATCAGTTTTATACCGACCGTACTTCACTATCATTGCAACAAAGTTATACAGCGAATTAATAATTTTGTCACTTTTCGACATAATTTGAGAAATAAATTTTCTTTATTTGTCATTTATTTCTACGAACTACATCATCGAGTTGATATGGAGAACTAAGCCCACTTCATCTTAGGGCTGGTCTGATGTTAGGAGGCCCACAAGATAATTGGTCTTGGAGCAGTAAATTTCCAAAATCCGTAAGTTGTCCGGCCCAATCCGCCCAATCATCGGGAAGATACCAAGTTAGATCTCTCAACCGAGCGACCCAACCACACGTGTGGGCTGACCATGACATATCGTACATTCAGATCAACCAGAGGTAAGGCCACATCCTATTATCCAAATGTATCATCTTCGGTCCAGCCGGTTCGGGGTGAACCGAGTATATATGCGCTCGGATTCCGGTGAATTGGCACCATCCTTTTTCGCAATGAATAGTAGATTTGTCAAATGTGTGAAATTTGGGTCGGGTCGGGTTGGGCCATAAATATCCGACCCAAATTGACCCACGCAATCCATTTATGAATGCAAATTTCTTTTCTTTTAATAAGAGACAAACATTTTCAACATCCATCCTTCCTCCTCTCTTTCACATTTCCTTTCTTTTTAATTGCTTTTTGACTTTCTTTTCAATTTATAGTTAATTCTTTGAAAATATGTGTTTTAATTTTTCTCTTTTTCTTTTTTATATTTTTTTCTACTCCCTTCTTCTTTGGCTGGTTGCCCATCACGGCCACACCGGCGACTAGCAATAGGCGAGGTGTTGTTGGCCTTGCTAGATCCGACGAGACGAGGCATCGTTGACCTCGAGCTAGGCCAAGCCTCATTAGATTTGGCAATGCGAGGCTTTGCCGGCGAGCTCGAGCCTTCACAAGGCTAGAGCTCGCTTACCACTCGTGCCGTGGCCACCACTGGCGAAAATGTGAATAAGAAAAAATAAAAACTTAAAAAGTTTTAAAAAATAAAAGATAATATAAAAAGGAATTATTAAAATGAGTGCATGGAGGAAAATGAAATCGGATTTTCCATAGCAAACAAAGGAAAGTATGTTCCAATTCGGTTTTAGGTTACATCCAAATACCGAAAAATATCGTCACTTTCCTGGAAAACGGCTTCCTGAAAAACATTTCCAAAATCGCCACATTTTGTACGAAACAAATGGAGCCTAAAATTAGAGCTGGCATTGCCCATTCAGAGAAGCCTTTAACCTGCAACAAAGATGGTTCAAGACAAAAATGGTCGATAACACATGAAAAGTCAGGCAATAAAAGAGCTAACACGGCACGACCAGCCACCGAATCAGCATGTGGGTACTTGGCTTTATCTCCGTCCCCAGTCTAATCATCCAAAATGAACGCGTTCTCTTAGCCAACATGTTTCTGTTAGTACACACCAAGATACTAGGTTGAAATGATACGACACTTGCTGCGCGGATCTGCAGCCGACATTGTTTCTCACTCAAATTCCAAGCTTGGACCAACCTTGAAGATGGCCTCTATAAACCAACAACTGCATTTGGTAGCCAAAAATATGCACATCCGTTAACCGGCTATCCATATTAGTCTCAGCTTGTTGTCCTTTTCATGGATATATAGCTTGCAGAACTGTTGATGGCCGTGATCAAAACGACTGTCGCAGCGAGCGGTTTCAAGAGCCACAAGAATAGAACTTCTCTAAGCTTTTACAGAACAAAGCGCGACATTTAGCATAGTAGTTACAGAACTAGACATGTGTGACATAACCATTCCAGATACATCAGTTTCCAAGCGTTCGCGAGTGACAAACATATAGCGGTGAATGTCTCTCTCTTTTCCAAAGCGTGCGACCTTTTTTATTACAAGATGACTAAGAGAGGCACACAGTTAAATCTGACAAGCGAAAGCCTAGTTCATGCTATTGTTAGGGCTTTAACTTGATCATAACAAAGCTAGTGCTCAACCTTACCGGCACAAGCCGAGCGCATTGCTGGGCCATGCGGGAACTGGAAGGCACATGTCTAGCGAGCCGCTGAGTTGTATCAAGGCCTTGTGAGCCTAGACCATTCCAAGAACCAAATTTCGCGGTCTAGCTCACCAATTTCGATTTTCGGTTTTTATCATTTTGTAAGTGCATTGCACCAGTAGTAACATGTTTTGACGCATTCCAGTTTTTGTGTACAAAAGGCCTCTCCCCCTCTCATTTTGGAGCAAGGTAAGTGGATTCCTTCTCTTGTCAATTTGAATTTTGCTCTCTACTTGTATATCGGTTGCTTGGTTGTCCATCATGATTAGCTTCTGCTTCTTTTACAGCCAAAAAGCATGCATTTTAGAAGACCCTTCGATCAGGATTCACCTACTCTCTTTTCATAACAAATCAAATAAATGGGTCGGGTCGATCCATCGGGGCGGATTAAACCCGTTTAAAATCTAATAGAAAATAAAATAACCTTTAAATGGACATTAGAAACGCATTGGAGGTAAAGATAATTGTGAAAACTGGAGCATTAACTACTTATATTTCACTTAATTAACTTTTTATGTATTCACATGAAACCAACTTTTTTATCTGATTTTTAACAAACTTCCACTGTAATAAATCATAATCTTCCTATTGTAAATATTGCTCCCTAGAATAGATATGTCCAAGCATATCAATCAATAATTATTTGGCATCGTTTGTTCCATGGAAAAATGACACAAATGGTCTCCGAATTTGGATCCGATGTGCTATATCATCCCTAAACTTTTTATTTGTTCAATATGGTTTCTCAATTTTTGGTATGTATTCAATTTAGTCCATGGATTATATAAAAATGTTCAATGTTAGACCTAAACTTGAATCAATGCAAGGATAGCATTAGATATTTTCATATAGTTTAGGGAATAATTGAACATGTATCAAAAGTTCGAGACCACATTGAACAAATTAAAACTTTAGGAATGACATTGCACATTAGGCCAAAGTTCATCCCTTATTCAATCAACCCTCCAAGATTGATGGAATTTTTTTACCATTCATAATGAATTTTCCTATTCGACCAAAAATAATAATAATAATGAATTTTCCTACAGCTTACTGCCAAGTATTATGAAGAGTTATAATTATTTTGAAAATATTTTCTGAACTTTCTTATATTGACATCAAAAGGCCAAGTCTCTCTTTTCTACTTCCATAAGGGCTAAAAAAAGAGGCGATCTATGAAAAAAAAAAAAAGATGGACCTTAACTCGACTCTCCCTTTCTTTGTTATATGGAGGAACAAAAGGTTTTGACTACTTATAATTATTGTTTTTTAGGCATAGAGAAAAAGGGGAAAGCGGGCATAATAAGAAAAAAAAATTAGACTAAACAAACATATCCAAAGCACAAATTCGACAGCTCATGAGGACAAGAGCAATCTAATATGGGTGACATTGGCCTCTCAATCTAGAAAAAGACCCTTTTGTGGTCTAGAAAGCTGTTTGGTCACTTGCCTAACAAGTCCATCTACCCAACTTGAAATCGAGCGGAACAGAAGAACGAAGGGAAAGAAAAAGGAAGAAAGAGAGAGAAATGGTTGGCAAAGAGATGCTAGCCCCACCATTTTTCCGTGTATTCTCTCATGAATTATGGATCGATGCCACTGGTGTCCGAACGACGTCCTTGTAGAACCGATCATACGATCCACCTCGCATGATCATGGGGGACAAAGGGACGTAGGGCAGCTACAGAATTATGAGGAAGATTCTGTCGTGTTCACACGACATGGCTGATTCACGATCGTCCTTTTACTTAGTTCTGTGCGCAGGCTTAGAGTACAATCACGAAACGGGCTACACCCATATCCCACTTGTGAAGATGTGTACGTGAGTCGTGCTAAAGAAGTGCCGCATCGGAAGTTCAACTTCCGTGAGAGTTAACTGCGACAATTTCTAATTCGAAGCAGTTTGTGTTTTGTAGGATCATTTCCCAAGATGCTCCTCGGAATTTCAAATGAGATCCCAAAATTTTATGGATGCAGTTTAATCCAAGAATCCGAACGGCGATTATGATTATCTATATAACCCAGTCTTGGGTTTTAGTGAGAGAAAAGGACACTTTTAGTATCAAAAGTTTTGTACGGAGATCATTTTTGGTCCAAAAATTTTCCTGGATCACTTAAGTGCCAAGTCGAAAATTTCGACCATTCTCAATACGTGGCATTTTTAATTAATTTTTGAATTTTAATTGGTATTTTTTAAAGAACATGAAGTCCACGTGGACTTCAAAATTCAGAAAATATAATTAGATTTTTAAAAAATAAAAATTAACAGAAAATTTTTAAAAGTATTAACAATAAATTGAAATAAACTAAAAAATTAGAAAAAAAAAAAAGTAGCTTAGGCAACAAGGGCTTCTTGTAACCTTCACCTTCACAGTCGGCCGGCCGCAGTCGCCGAGCCGGCCGGGGCCGATGAACCCCACCGCCTGCGTGCAAGGGCCTATAGGCCCCGCCCGCATCTGCAGCGAGGTTGCGGCCCTCCCCCGGATCGGGCGACTATCACTGCGCCCTTGTCCCAGGGCCGTAGTGGGTGACCGCTTTTAGCACGACCCCCACGGTGCATGACCGCCACTAGCCATGCCCCACCATCACCGGCTATTGTTGGTGGTGGTGGATTGGTGATAAGCGCGCCTGGTATTGCCCCCCCCCCCACCCCTCCCACTTTAAATTTTTGTATCTTTTTTTTTGTATTTTTCAGCTTATTTGTCAAATTATCTTAAATGCAAATTTTAAATTTTTAAAAAATTGCCATGGTGGACCTCCAATGAGCCACGTCATCGTTATATATTAATAACAAAGTGCCACATCGGATTTTCGAGTGAAGAATATCGAAGTTGCACTTAAGTGATCGTTTCCAAAAAAATGTGGCACTAAAGTAATCCAACGGAAACTTTTGACACCATAATGATTTCTATATGCAACTTTTGGCACCAAAAGTGTCATTTTTCCGTTTAAGTGACTTGAGTTAGATCAAGTTTATCCATTATGGGCGCCCATGAAATAGTATTCAAGTCCAACATCAAATACACACACTTTTAATTGGGCCCAATACCCAAAAAAAACTTCAAACTTTAGCAGATTTCTTAATTATATCCAAAAATTTTTAAGTCATAAAAACCCCTCAATTTTTACTTTTATCCAAATTATATCGGCCTAATACAAAAAAAAACCCTCAATTTTAGAATCATTCAATTATTTTCATAAATTTTTTGTCTCGGAAAAAATCCCTAACTTTTAATTTTGTCCTAATTATACCACCATTAGCCTTCCTTTCACAAACATAGTTAATTAATTATACATGGCATTTCCATTACATCTCAAGCAAAACGCATGAAAAAACCTCGGAACTTCTCTTCTATTGTTTGCTTTCCCTACACATTGCCATGAAATACAAACTCAATACGACGCGTTTCTGATTCTTCCTAGCACTTAACAAACCCAAAAAATGGCTAGGCATGGAGATTTGATTATTTGGACGAATGATCTCAAATCTCGTCGTTCTTAAAACCAGTTTTTTTCGAATTTTGAAAATTCATTGATAAGTTCGGCGAAAATTAGAGCCATGTGAGATTAACAAATGGTGATTATGGACGGAGGCTAACAATAGTAGACTAGGGACTAATGGTTGGGCTTTTTATGAGGCAAAAGAAGTTTTTCATATAATTGGGACATATGCTAAATTTGAGGATTTTTTTAATATTATGCCGGTAGAATTATGACAAAAGTAAACATTTGGAATTTTTTATGAGATAAAAAAACTTGGTATAGTTGGACAGATGCTAAAGTTGTGTTTTTTGGGGGGGTGGGGGGGGATATTAGGCCCTTTTTATTGGTTCATGTATCATTGATTTAAATAGGTTCAATCGAACATGTTTATTAGTTTAGTCTTATGCTCCGTTTGTTTGGCAAAAAATGAATGATCTGGAAAATATTTTCCTAAAATGATCCCTTCTATCGTTTAAAATAATTAGTCAATTAAAAAATTATTATTAATAGAAATTTATATTTAAATATTTTCGTGAATGATGAAAATAGTTTTCATTCATTCATTTTTATAAGCGATGCAAGTAATTATTTTCAAAATAAATATTTTTTAAATCTGTAATTTTTTATGAAACAAACGAAGCCCTTAAACTTTCTTTGGATGAGCTCCGCATGAAGAGGAATCATATTGCTTTTGCGCAATCCCAAAAGCTAGTAGCGAAGTTGATGATTAATTTATCCCTATTACACATGTGATGACATTTGGTGTAGGAATCTCATTCATCGTCCAAGTTCTCAAGCGACGCTTGTAATCATGGTTTAGTCTGTGGTGGGAGAGAGACCATGTATGAGACGGGTGTTGCGATATTAGTAACATAGTCCGAAGTGCTACTAAGGGTCGAAGCGTGAATATAGATGCCGCGGATGCAAATGATGAATGTTCCGGTTCATAGCAATGACTTGGAAATTTGAGTTGACATATAGGCGGTACACAAGGATAACACCTAGATTATTATTTGGATTAATATCACGGAAAATCCCAAATTGATAATTTATCCGAGACTATTTTTTTTACCACAAAAAAATCCTTTGAGTATACCTACGACAAATTTACCACAAACTATTTTTTTGACCACCAAAAATTTGTAACGATACATTCGTGACAAATTTACTCCGAACTAATTATTTTGATTAGCAAAAATCTCAAACTCGGTACATATGTGATAAATTTATCCTTTATTAATGTTCGTTAAATAGGATTAATATCATTAAAAAAACCCCAAATTGATACACCTAGAGATTAAAAACCCCAAATGTGTACATCAGACGATTGTCACGTGTCATCCAACTCAAGAATTTAATGATAAAATTTAAAGAAAATTAACGTATGGTAAATTTTTCATAGACATACCAATTTGGGGTAAATTTATCAAATGTGTATCAGTTTAGGGTTTTTGGTGATGAAAAATAATTTGGGGTAAATTTATTACCCATATACTAATTTGAAGTTTTTCGTGGTGTTAACCCTTACTATTTTTTTGGTGCATCGATGTTGATTTGATTCAACTTCTTCAAACTTATCTCCCGATAGAATAATATGTACTCTTTAGCTGATCTCTAAATTACCTTTTTTCTCCATATATATAAATATAACCTTACTCAACTTAAAATCTAAGGTTAATGCCACAAAAAACCTCAAACTAAACTAATTTCTTATAGATTTCTAAGCATATCTGAGTAGACTTTCTGTTGGTGGTGGAGTTTGGTTCATGGAGCTTAATGATCGGAAGACTATTGTCGATCCTTCGTCAAATGTACAAGTGAACATATAAGTTTACCCTTCTACTTGCCAGGCCAATTGAGTTATTGCCATGGCTATGAACTGTGATGACCCGAACTTTCTCTGTTTAAAATAGAAGCAGGTCGGTGCTTGGCAGTTTAGGATTATTTGGCACGAAATTGAATTCGGCCAATGTAAGCATACCAAAGCAAATAAGCATGACAAAATATCAAGCACAACAAAGCGAAGCACAACAAATCGTTAAACACAACACGTCACAAATCGTCTTTATGCAGGAGTTGACAAGCACGACACGTCACAAGGCGACTCTATTACAAAGCGCTACAAGGCTGGCGATCGCAAGCTGATTGGATTAAGCTAACCGAGCTACTATAAATAGAAATCGACGTCGGTTCATTCAGCGGCCACTTGTCGGAAACCTTTGTCGTTACTATACTTCTCGGGAATCGCCGACCGCCCCTGGGACGTTCGTTCGTGCTGCCGTTCGACCGTTGTCGTTATCCATCGCTTTGGTTGACCGGCCAATTGCCGTGATTCGCGCCATTCGTGTACTTGCCCTAGCGACTTGAGCCCTCGGCCGACTACTTTGGCCATTCGGCGTCCCACTCCGTCTGTTTGTTTGTTTGCCGATAGTCCGTTTGATTTCTCGCTTAGTTGAGGCAAGTAAATCTCTATTCTTCTTACTATGCTTTCTAAGATTACAAGTGCGAGTGTTGGATTCTAATGATTGATGAGTTGTGATGGATTCGATTTGAATATCATTATGAGATCTATTGTTTGTGAATATCGTGATTGCTTTGGTAGGATTCTCGATGTCTCCCGTTGATATGAGATATATTGGTTGTTTTGGATGATCCTCAATTCTGTGATGTTATAGTTAGTTTAATCATTTGGAATAGAAATCTCTGCTTGGGTGTAATCCACTCGCTCTATTGTTGAAACCACTTTTCGGTTTAGTAAGGTGTCTATGGATCCAACGCCCTTATCTCAACAAATGTATGGCTATCCGATAAACATTAGCCATACATCTAAAGTGTTTATCGATCTACATCCGAAGATACCATATTATCCTCTCTACAAGTTGGTTCGCTCCAAGATTTACATAGATGAAGGACCCCCTAAAAGGGATTGTAAAGCATGAGTATAAGGCAATATACTATCGCGAAATAGGAAGATGGATAGGACCTATAGCTCTAGAGAAGCTCGATCGGTTTGCCTATCGTCTCTATGTAATGGAGGATCCGACGAGAAATCGAGATGAGGATATGAGTGACAATTTGGATTCTCACTCTCGAGAAATCAATAGATAGCGTAGTGTTCTGGAGTAGATTACTCCTCCGTAGTACTCCTCCCATGTAAATGTTGTAAATAAAGTGCGTAGTTACATAAACATATAATAATAAGAAGCGGATGAAAAGTTTGAATATATGAGTTCTAAATAAAAGACTATTGTTGTTTGACATGTGTTATCCGGTTAGTGAACCATGAAAGGCCATACCCTTTGGATTAAGCATTCTGCCGTTTGATTTTTTTTTTATGCACTTGTTCCCGTTTGGCCACTTGATTGTTTTTACTTAGAGCTTCCGTATGCGCCTAATTACTCGATTAAGAAACAATTAATTAAAGAAGTGAGTGAGGTATTTTGAAGTTTTCCCCATCGTGTGTCAATGGTATGGGATACTACATTGAGATTATGGTGCCAAAGTGGTTCATGGAGTGATAAGGTGCTGCCTAGTGGATGAAGTGTTTGGTAGGCACGTACGCATTTAGAATTACAAGTGCATGTGATTGTGATTGTCGTGGAATGCAGCTTATACTACTTATGAGATTATATTGATCCTTTGCTTAAGTCTGATGATTGTTATGACTATTTGTGGATATAGCAAGGTGATCGAAAATGGAATTGGACGATAGGTTTTGATGGCAATGGTTTGCCTTTAGTGAAGTTATTGAAATTTACTTCTAAGTATGAATTCTTGAAGTTGATGAGAAGTTCTGGATATGTGATTGAGAAGTTGGAATAAGGCGATTGATTTTGTGAATTATAGGCTTGAATCTATGTTGGATATCCGATGAAATTTAGACATTGATCTTGAGTGACATGAAACATGGTCGATATGAAAGTGATCAAGTGATATAGATGAATCTAAGCTATTGATCTTTGAGAGATGATCACTCGATGGATATAGATGAATCTAAGTTGTGGATTTATGACGTATCTAGTCTAAAACTGAATAACATGCATTGCATGTACTTATTGCATAAAAAACTATTGAGTTTGAAAATGTGCATGCATGATCATATCATTATTTTTATATCGGACTTGAATAACCATCAGCTTGGTATGGGACAAGCTGGTCGGATACTTAAAAATCGTGGAAACATAATATAGGACGTGTGGAAATAGGATTCACTTCGTAGGTGTATAATTTGGGGATGAACTGAAGCAACCCGAGTGTGAAGTTGGTTGAGGAGTGTTCACTGGGGCGAAGATAAGTCCCGTAAAGGTATAGCTACCCAGTAGCTTCGGGCATAGATAGCGATAAGGCAAGGAATGAACTAAGTTACGCATTAAAAGTGTGGGTCTAGGTATCGTGCTAGGTCGATGTTATTCTCGATTATGTATCAAAACGATTTGAAAATCCGAGTTGATTTTAAGCTTTTGAAATCCAAATTGTTTCTAGATATCGGAACGTTTTCGATTTTGGATCAAAATGATTTCGAATCTAAAGTGTTTTGTACTTACGAAATGAAACAGTTTTCAAAAGCTAAGTTGCATCATTTTTTTATGTTTTGAATTGATTTTGAAATACATTTCAAAAGTCTAAAAAGTGAAACTGTAAACATGACATTGCAATTCAAATATTGAAGTGAAAATGAAAGTGGTGATGAATGAGTTGAGATGTCATTGGCAAGAAATGCATGGTGGTAATTAGTGAAAGTCTATTGTGATACCTCCAAGGATAATGTTGGAAAAGATCTCATTTGTGTGATGGATGTATTGTTTGTATTTGCCGGTAGCAATGCGAGAGGTCTAGATTGCGTCCGGAATGCCTAAAGGTTGATTTCCAAAGATCCGGGGATTGCGTCAAACTTGTTTGATTTTGTGAAATGATTGTGTGAAATGATTGTGTGAAATATTTTTTACCGTAACCAATAGAATCATAGGTTAGCATATGGAACGGCATCATGAGTGGCAAAAGATTATATCCTGGTGATGGACATTTACCTGGATGTTTTGAAATATGAGGCGCTGATAGGCCCATTGATGAATGTTGGCGCCATTTGAATTCAGAGTTATGAAAATGAAAATGGAATTGAGAAATATGATTTAAATGTGTGAAAGCATGGTTGTGGTATTGTAAGATTGAAAAATACAAGAGAAAGGCACGATGATGTTGCTAGATTATTGAGGTCGATGATGACCTCGTTTATAAGATAAGATTGTGAGATGTGGCAAATTGAGGTTAGAATATGCAATGAGGAGTAATGAGCCACATGATTGAGTGAATATAGCTAATCTTTATTGGATAACCATACATATTGATGACTTGAACTTTCACTTGCTTAAAATTGAATCAGGTTGGTACTTGATAGTTTAGGATCATTTGGCAAGAAAATTGGAATTTGACCAATATAAGCACGATAAAGCGATGCCAAGTATGACAAAGTAGAAGCACAACAAATTGTTAAGCACGACACGTTACAAGCTAACTCCATTGCAAACAATCGACAAGAATAACACGTCACAAGTGAGGCCACCGTAAGCCGCCGCAAACCGACCGGACTAAGGCCGACTAAGCTATTATAAATAGAAATCGATGTTAGTTCATTCAGCAGCTATTGGCCGAAAACCTCTCTGCCATTCTCTCGCTTCTCTAGAACCGCCATCGACCCTTTAGTCCATCCGGTGCCTCTACTCGATCGCCACTTGTCGTGTATCGCTTAGCCGACCGGTGTCTCCGTGACTCCGCACCGAACACATCGTTCGTGTGCTACTCTAATTGAACCACCCTAACCGTTCGAGCCCTTGGCCAACCGCCTTTGGCCTTGCTCGACGCTCCGTCCATCCATTCATTTGTCTGATTCGTCCGTATGATCGTCCGTTTGATTTCTCGCTTAGTGAGAGAAGTAGATCTATATCCTTATTACAATGCTTTATATGATTACGGATGTGAGTGTTGATTCCGATGAGTGATGAGTTGTGATAGAGGATTTGAATATCATTTTGAGATCTTATGTCCGTGAGGATCGTGATTGTTTTGGTAGGATTGTGATATCTCACGTTGACATGAAATGTATTAGATTGTTTTGGACGACCTCAATTCCGTAATGTTATAGTTGGTTTAGTTGTTTGGAATATAAATCTCTCACGCAGTATAATCCACTCACTCTGTTGCTAAACCCCCTTTTCAATCAAGAAGGTGTGTCCATGGATCCGATGCCCTTATCTCAAAGATATGTATGGTTATCCAATAAAGATTAGTTATATATCTAAATAGTTTATTGATCTACATCCAAAGATACCATATTATCTTATCTATAAGTTGGTTCACTCCAAGATTTACGTAGATGAAGGACCCCCCTAAAGGGATTGTGAAGCATGAGTACGAAGTGATATACTATTGCGGAATAGGAAGATGGATAGGTCCTATAGCTTTCACAAGCTCAATCGGTTTACCTCTCTCATCTCTATGTAATGGAGGATCCAATTGAGGATTCAGATGAGGATATGAGTGATAGTTTGGATTCTCACTGCGAGGAATGGTGGGTAGTTGCGTTGTTCAAGTAGATTATTCCTCCGTAGTGCTCCTCCCATGTAAACGTTGTGAATAAAGTGAGTAGTTACATAAACATGTAACAAGGAGTGGATGGTGAGTTTGTGTATACGAGTTTTGAATAAAATATTGTTGTTGTTTGACATATGTGTGTTATCTTGTTAGTAAACCATGAAAGGCCATGCTCATTGGATTAGGCGTGCGTACCATTTGATGTTTTGTTTTCCATGCACTTGTGCCCTTATGGCCGCTTGATTGTTTTTACTTAGAGCTTCCCGCATGCCTAGTTACTCCGATTAAGGAACAATTAATTAAAGAAGTGAGCAAGGTTTTGGAAAGCCTTCCCATCATGTGTCGTTGGTATGAGACGCCACATAGCCCGACAATTTCAATTTGATTGTTGTGAATAAAGTATCAAAGCCACTTCATTGGCATGGTAAAATTTGACGTTAAAGCTAACGGAAGGCAAACGGGCCACATGTATTAGTTTGGTTTTTCTTAATCTAAAAATTATTTTGGGGGTAAATTTTTCACTAACGTGTCAGTTTTGATTTTTTGATTATTCAAAATTAGTGTGAGATAAATTTGTCACCGATTAGTATCAATTAGAGTTTTGGTAGTATTAATCCTATAGTTTATGAGGCACAACTTTAAATATTCTATCCTTAAGTTTCACTCATTTCAGGAGAAAAAATGACTTTTCATTTTGACCGTGAGGGACTACCATGAAGTGAATTAGTAATATAAATATAAGCAATAATTAATAAGAAGAGCCGATTTTTTTTCATGATAATAGAAATTTCGAACATGTATTAGTAAAACTCCCATCCACATAAAGACGGCTTGATCTTTAAGATTATTCCCAAATGATAGGATTTGGTGCACAATCAAATCGAAATAAAATTTAAAGCTATAAAGAGAAATCGAGACACGGAGTTTTCTTGTGGTTCACTCCTTAAATTAGGGTTACGTCAACGACGGAGTTCCTCCATAATTAGCATCCCTGCCTATCTTGCTGCACCACTCAATTACAAAGCCGAAAAAGAGTATATATAGCAATAGTTATTCCTAAAGCGCAAGCCCAAATTATCAATAAAAAATATGGATTTAAATTATAAAACACGTGCTTTACCGTTGTGGAGGAGTATGAATCCCAAGACACTATATCAATTTGAACACCCAAACTTTCATGTCCAAATAATGCGCTATGCGAGAAGTATAACTCTATGAATTTGATGTGGCAAAAGAAACTCTTTCTTCCTTAATTCAAAACTTCAATATTTGCGATCGATTACCGTCAAACAGCAACATCCCAATGCAAACACGTAAGATTAGCTCTTCGAAGCATTAATCAAGTAATTATTTTTATTTTCAATAAAGAAGAATCAATTAATAACAATAGATCATCATTGACCTTCGCAAAACCCACGTTGACGTGCAAATCCATGTTTTTGACTGAAATCACGAGCTTAGAGAAAGGGTAATTAGAGAATAATATAATGTATCAACATGTAATTTAAATTCAGTGTCTATTGGACCAAGTTCCGAGGAGAATGGAATAACTTTCGTGCCAACCTGGGTTCATTGAAATTCCATGGATCGATGAGAGATTTCATATGCTCATTCAATTCAATGGTGGATAGAGATCCGACCGTATTTAGCAATGCCGGTTTGACTAGATCCTGTCTAAATTTGATGGGGTCTTTTCAGGTCAAAACCCACTTGATTGGTACGTGCAGTCCATGTCAATTTTCAACGACGACGACAAAATAATAATAATAATAATAAAAGTAATAATTAGTAATAGTAATAATAATTGAGTACTGAAGTTTTTTATACACGCAGTGTGCATCATGGATTGAATACTCCTTTTTCACAGGATGATTTATATAATTAGTTCTTTCAGCTGCTAGATGAAGTTTTGTCTCAACTGCTTCAAGTAATTACATCGCGGCTAATCATATGAGATGAGCCTGTAATTATATCAAGTAGACAAAAAAATTACATTAATAAGAGAATGCCATAATGTATGTTCTTTACTCATTATTTTTTGTATGAATCTTGTTAACAGTCCACTTTTTAACTACACCGCATCAAGAAATATGCTTTCATTTTCAATACACCGATTCTACGAAATACCAGAAAGACAATTTTTGAAAACGACATGTTTTTTTCTTTTTTTATTTGAAGATAGCAATGTTCGCCCAAAAACACTCGCGATACAACCCTTCTTTCATGGAACTATTGAACTTTACATTAGTTGTAGCATCAATAAATAACGAGACCTCATCATGGACTCATCGACCCGCCGTACCTCCGCTAGCCGGCCCCAAATGGCATGGTGAGGCTTCCCAAATCTTTTACCACATGTGGATGGTCCTTGACATATTACGAAGTTGGAACTTCGGGCCTCGTCATGACGTGCTCTAAAACACCCGCTGCCATCGTGAAACAGAATTTGGTCTTTCGAAAAGAAAGTTCTCAATTCCTTTATTCTTTTATGATGTCGAATTTCGTATTTATTTGTCGTATTGAGCCTCTTTTTTGTTTAATATACTTACATTTGCTCCTTTTCTTGTTACTTCCAAGTCGCTTACTTTTGTTTATCTTTCATTAAATCGTATGGGCTAAGATTTATGAACCATATTGTACGGGCTAGGAAAAGGGCTTAGCTTTCCATGCATAGTGCTATTTGGCTCACCATCTAAGCTAATGACACAAAATTTTTCCTGCCTCATGTTATGAAAATATTCCATTATAAAAAGTACTCTCTCCATGTTACCCTTGTTATCACTTGGGAAGTAGCTAGAAATCTGATTTCAACGCTTGGACGTGAAACTCTCCATTGCTTAGCTTTTCGTGGTCTCGATATGACACATTTGTATAATTACATCATGTGCTGACCAGTTTATTAGACTGATGTGATTTGATGCAGGTAGAGTCTCACTCAGATATTAAATGCGAACCCTGGTTCATTTTGGCTCATGAAAAATCGTCGACATGAAAAAACTTCCCAAAGCAATGTTGGTTTTATTGATTAGAAAAATATGCTAACAGAAAATAGTTTTAAAACTACCCATCAATGCCGCTCAAACACGACATCAATTGCAACAAAAATGCTCAAACACGTGATTTGCGACACTTTTGGATTAACTCATTCGAGGTATTGTCCGCTTTGACCCGCTCCACATCGAGTGTCATACTCTTTCTTAGGTAGACACGTTCCGAGTAGTTGCTCGTCATGGTAGTAATCTCACCTAAGCAAGCTTATTATTTGGAGCCTCAAATCTTAATTGTATGTTAAAAGTGGTTTCTTATGAGTTAATTCCACTTTTACTTAAGAACACTTTCTCCTTATTTAATGCGCAATTTGATTCAATCATGCTCCATTCATCATCCCAAAAGCTGTTCGAGTCGCTATTTGTCCGGGCCATTTGACTTCTCGCGAACACTCTCCATCTCTTGTCCACTCCCCTGTTGTTACAAGCCCATCAACTTCCCCCAAAGCATGGCTCGCCCCCAATCACATACTTACCGGAGCTCGGGAGGGGACTCATTCTCGCCTCTTCCTCGTAAAGAGTGTTTTGAGTTGCTTTCTGCGGACTCATTGAACATCCCGACTCACAGCTGGGCTTGTGAAGTTTCTTTATGTTAACAAAAGAGCATGCTAACATAGAGTGTTCTGACACCATAAACTACCGCCTCCGAATCAATCTCTTCAATGACGCATAAATTTCATTGCCACACAAAAATCCTCCGTTTTCCAAATGCCTCTTGTTCAAGCATCAAGTGACAACCTTGGATTAATTCACTTGAGGTATTGTACTTTTGATCATCCTTACTACGAGCCTCACAATTTTGTTATTTGGCACACATTTAAAAGTATTTTCTAAGAAGTATTCTCTCCCGAGCACTTTTATATTGAAGTTCCTTTATAATAAAAGTCTATCGAGAGTTCCTCAAAATTTGGATCCCTTTCTCCTCACTCGATCTACATTTCCTATCCTCGTCAGAGCAGGTCATCACACAATGGGTATGTGTGTATA